>CM021108.1:455155359-455557521 GCA_007115665.2 Sequoiadendron giganteum | reverse complement strand
TCCTAAGTTGCATGCATTTATTCCATAGGTGGTAGGTTATACCCGTCTTAGACCCATTTATCATCTTTAGTCCACTCAGAATTTTGCATATTGTATGTCCTGTCATACATCATTTTAGATCTTTAGCAACATCCTTATTGTCAAAAAAATCCAAAAACATAGACATAGGTCATATCAGTTTTTAGACATAGTCTGCATTACCCATTTTGAGCAACTTTTTCATGGTCAAAACAAGGTCCAAAAAGAAAAACAAAGCAATGACAAACCCCAACGAATTCATCAATCCGTTTGGAAACCAACCGTCAGGAAGAAAACGCCCACACAAGCCTTTACTTGAAAAACATGTCACTAGAGACACAATGGGCAAATTTACATAGAAGACATAGACGCAGCAGTTCACAATCCTGAGTTTGCATCCTTCATGGATGAGTGTTTGCTAAATGATCCACAACGTTATTTAGCAAAATTGCTAGTAGAAGGTGCCACAGTTCCCCCGAGATTTGATCTTCATACTTTGACAACACAGTCAACTCAACCAACACAAACTACGACATCTACTGTCTCTATTCCCCAAATAACCGTAGTGATACCAACAAGTATATCAACACAAACATCGTCAATTGTAAAAACAACCCCTTTCAACATAACACAAGGTTTACAATTCACTGCAGGAGCAACTTCCTCCAACCCCTTTGGCACCAACACTACTGGTAAGAGATCCAAAGTTGGTGGGAATATACCTATACCAAACCAAATCATTGAGATAGGAAACATCCCTATACCAAATCAGACAATTCAGAAAGGAAGCATTCCGATACCTACTCAGCCCATTCAGACAGGGAATATCCCTATCCCGAATCAGAATATTTTGACAAGATATATTCCCTCGCCTAATCATAACTCGTCACAAAACATGGCATATCAGAACATCTACATTGATCCAAATAACATGAACACCATGTCCTTGACACAAGTCGACATCCTTCAAAACCAAATGCAGACTCTACAACAAAAGATGGATGACATGTCTATGTTAGGCAAACGAACTATATCAGCACAAGACCTATGTCCATGTCCATTCGACAAAGTACTCTATATGACACCTTTCCCCCATGGATATATTATACCAAATTTGCCTAAGTATAATGGGAGGAAGAATCCTTTAGAACATATTAGAGAATTCTCAATGGCATGCATGGACATATTGTATGACCCCACTTACTTGATGCGCCTGTTTCCTTGAACCCTCATAGGGATAGCGTTGGAATGGTTTTCCAAATTGCCATATGGTATACGATCTTTGGTGGAATTGGCTAAAAATTTTATCGAACATTTTTCCTTTAACATAGACAACGAAATAACCATAGCAATCTTGTGCCACACGACACAAGAAGATGGTGAGACGTTCATCGCTTTCTTCCAGAGATGGAGAAGTTTAGCTAGCCACCGTCTCGTCGAAATACCTGAAAAACAAAAGGTCACTATCTTCCTCGAAAACATCAACCCCAAACTGAGAGGTGACTTACGGGTACACTGTTGCACTTCATTCATTGACTTGGTAGAAAAGGGGATCATCCTTGAAAAGGGCCTTATTGACAAAGGTGAAATCAAAGTACCAGGAAAGATCCCGATTGTCCAACATCCAAATGTGTCGAATGATAGAAACAAGTTCTGGTCTAGGAACAAGAATGTCACGAATGACGGAATTGTGGATGCTAAGCACATACATACTAGACCGGTTATCTCCCTTAGAGGATACAACCAACAAGAAGACATGATGAACAATCCTGATCAAACGACTAACTATGTCTAGAACTCACAACAAAGACCCCAAAGGAGATTTCCCATGCGGGAATTTACACCTTTAGGGCAACCAATCGAGGTAGTCTTCAAAGAATTGGTCAAACATAATCTTATCAAACCTTTAGAACCAAGAGAGTATGATCCTGGATAGTTCAAACCTTCATGGTGGGACGATAATGCTTTCTGTGACTATCATCGAATGAAAGGGCACAACCTCCAACAATGTCGCCAATTAAAGAACATCATACAAGACTTTGTTGAAAATGGAACCATAGAGGTTGGTGGGTAGAAAAACACTAAGAACAGTGATCATAAGGTCTTCACGGACCCGTTACATGACCACACAAAAGGAAAAGCCTCTAGTTCGGGACCCCAAAATAATCCATCGGCTAGCTATAACAATACCAAGTATGACTATGGTAAAGGAACGATCATAAACCACCTCCGAGCCGCAAACGAGAATGTCAATACTTTCACCATTAAGAAGCATCTAGAATGCAATGTAAACACACGCAGAACTAAGGTTACTATTCCTGGTCCTTCCGAGCCATCTATGCAAATTTCCAAGTTCAAGTACAACCTTCTTGATCAATTGAGTAAAACCCCCGCGCAAATATCTATCTTGGAATTGTTGACCTTATCACCTCAACATCGATCCATTCTTCACAAAGCTCTACAGAACACACCTGTTCCTACAAACTTAGATGTCAATCGTTTCGAAGAGATGGTGGGATATTTGACCAACTCGCATCATGCCACATTTTCCCAACAAGATTACTCAACTGAAAAGTTAGATCATAATGACCCCTTACATCTTGAAGTCTTAGTCCATCAAAACAAAATCTGACGAGTCTTGGTAGACGGAGGAGCAGGTTTGAACCTGTGTACCCTTGAATTGGTTAAGGCAATAGGATTCTTGGAAGACTGTGTAGATACCTCTAAGAGTATAGTCATCAAGGCTTATGATGATGAGGAAAGATCGTCCAAAGGAGTTGTCACACTCCCTATCCAAATTGGCCCAACAATCATGAACACCAGCTTCCAAGTCTTGGATCTCACCCTTCCGTACAAATTTTTGTTAGGTAGACCTTGGATACACGCAATGAAAGTTGTACCTTCAACATACCACCAATGTCTCAAGTTCCCCTATAATGGCACAGAGATCACCATTGATGGTGATCCAGATCCTTTCCAGTATTGTACAAGCCTAAGGGATCTTCCACAACGACAAGTGCCTGTTAATCAAGAGGCTTCATCATCCACTCTATCTCAATACGTTGATCCATCATGTCTCACTAAGTCTATTTCATTCAAACCACCATCATCCACTCCAAAACTCGAGATCCAAGACAAGGGCTGTGGCGAATATAATATAAAGGCATCATACTGTGTTAGTGAACTGATTCCACCTAAGGCATATGGCCTACCCATGGCAGATAGAAGACAGTCAGTGGTCACATTTCATGGTCCCCCTACAATGACATTGAAAAAATGGGGAGAGTTAAGTGAAGAAATTGTGGATCAAGGTGATTCTTGGTTGTATCAAGAAGAACATGAATACCCCTCCCCGTCTATTCAAATAGCCAAGACCAATATGGAAAAGGATTTAAGATAATGCAAAAGGAAGGCTATGATGGGCATAGTGGGTTAGGACTATATCAAAATGGAAGGACGAAACTGATTACTGTCTACCCACGACCGAAATATCTAGGGCTAGGGTGTTAACCGCTTAGAATTGGGTTTCCTGGTACTTCGTCATCTTTTCAAGAGGAAGTGATTGCTTGTGCAGACATCGAGATATCTCATGAAACACTTCCCCCTGTTTATGAGAAACCCCTAGTTTATGATAAACCTCCAGTTTATGACAAACCTCTAGTCTATGATGAATCCCCTTACTCAAGTGATGGTGAATGGGAGTCCCTCTCATCTACTAGTACCATGAACATAGATGCCTTATTTGGAGAATTGGACCTAAACGTGAAACCCGTACCAAAACTATCTAGTCTTCATCCTAAGAAGCACTTGTCCAAAAAAGAATGGCAAGAGAACTATTATTGGGAAACCCTTGATCATGCATCTTGGGCACCTGACAATCCATATTCTGATGAATCCGCCCTTACTATAGTCCCACATTAGAGTATATCTCCACCTAGGAAGAAGAATAAGAAGGAGTTAGTCCAAAACTTCTGTGACCATGTCAACCATTCCATATTCACCTTGTCAGCAACTGCCTTTAAAAACTTCGATGATGACATGCCCCTTGTATATCCCGAACTTATCAACTGGGATCAACAAGGTACACCTATCGTAGATACATTCGAGAATGACGAAGCAATTGTTGAGTTAATGGGACTTAGAGAAGGCATACCAAGAGGGGATCATAAGGTAGGTTTTACCATAGACTTGGACGATAAAGCATATTTTGGGGAGTCTATTTACACCTCTAGTCGCAAAAATGAGAATGAAAATAAAAATGATGAGTCCCTAGGTGAAAATCGAAAGGCGTCTTTGGATGAAGAAAAAGTCAAAATAAAGGATGTATCTGAGGGAGAAAACCTCTTAGAGGCACCCAAGGATAGAGGTTTAAATATTCTCCCCTTTGAATAGGAAAAGTCACCCATGCTAGTAGAAGAGGTTGTTGCAGTCAACATAGGAATAGAAGAGAATCCTCAGATAGTATATTTTGCAGCTTCTTTAACAGAGACATAACAACATGAGTTCAAGGACTTCTTCAAAAAGAGACAGGTAAACTTTGCATGGTCGTATGCTGACATGCTTGGGCTAGATCCAGACCTAATATTGCATCATTTACCACTACAGCCAGGTATCAAACCAGTCAAACAAAAGTTGAGGAAGATGCATCCACAAATTGCTCTATTGGTCAAGGTAGAACTTAAGAAACTTTTGGATGTAGGATTCATAAGGACAATAGATTACGCAAATTGGATATCAAATCTTGTACCAGTGACTAAACCAACTGGGGGCATTCGTATTTGCACTGACTTTAGAGACATCAATAAGGCATGTCATAAGGATGACTTCCCTTTGCCGAATATCAACATGATAGTAGACCTTACTGCAGGATATGAGATGCTATCCCTCATGGATGGTTTCTCTGGATACAACCAGATAAAAATAGCACCTAAAGACCAACATAAGACAACTTTCATGTGTCCATGGGGCACATACTGTTGGAATGTTATGCCGTTTGGCCTTAAGAATGCAGGAGCCACTTACCAACGAGCAATGACTACGATTTTTCATGACTTTGTACATACATTCATGGAAGATTATGTAGATGACATTATAGCCAAGTCAAAAACAAGGGAAGATCATTTGAAGGTATTGGACAAGATATTCCAGAGGCTAGAAAATTACAATGTCAGGCTAAATCCGAAGAAGTGTGTCTTTGGAGTGAAATCAGGGAAACTATTAGGGTATATCATCTCTCGAAGAGGCATTGAAGTAGATCTAGAGAAGGTAAGAGCTATCATAGAAATGCCTCTTCCAACCAGCATTGGTCAACTCAGAACACTAGAGGGGAGATTACAGTCCATTAGGCGTTTCATAGTACAACTGGCGGATAAAATACACCCATTTCAGCATCTACTCAAGAAAGGAGTGCCATTTGTGTGGACACCTAAATGTCAAGAGGCCTTCCATCAAATCAAGGACTATTTGCTTACTCCACCAGTCTTAATACCACCTACAAAGGGAAAACCATTGATACTTTACATCTCAGCAACTCAGTCGGCATTAGGGGCTCTTCTCGCACAACACGATGATCAAGGTCATGAGAGAGCCATCTATTATATCAGTCATACCTTAGTGGGCTATGAATTTAATTACAACAACATAGAATGTGCCTGTCTTGCAGTAGTCTTTGCTACCCAAAAAATTCAGCACTATATGCTCAATCGACAAACAATGTTGATTGCAAAAATTGATCCACTTAAATACCTCCTAAGTAAGGCAACTTTAATAGGCCGATTGGCTAAATGGGTTATGATACTTAGTGAGTATGAGATTCAGTATGTCGAAAGGAAGGCAATAAAAGGACAGGTCATTGCAAATCAACTAGTTGATGCACCTATAAAGGCAGACCATCCCTTAGTGGCAGATTTTCCAGATGAATTTCTCTTCAACATTGACATTAAAACCAAATGGAAATTGTACTTTGATGGGTCACATACAAATCATGGTTTAGGGGCTGGTATCTTATTTGTCACACCTCAAGGTGATACCATTCCTAAATCATTCAGGATTGCATTCCCTTGTACCAACAATATAGCGGAATACGAAGCCTTAGTGACAGGCTTGAAAATGGTAGCTCAGTGGAACATTAAGAGCCTACATGTCTTTGGCGACTCTTAACTAGTAATCTGACAGGTAAATGACGATTACGAGACTAAGGATGAAAAACTTGCACCTTACAAACGAATAGCTGATAGTTTCAAACGGTATTTCAATGACATAACTTTTCAACAAATACCACGTATCTAGAATAGAGCTGCAGATGCTATGGCAACTATGGGTTCCTTGTTGGATATTCCAAGTAATGTGCCTAAGTTCGAGTTTCTGGTTGAACAATTTTTGATCCCCGCTTATGATGTCCCTGATACTGCGATAGTGTGTACCATTGTTGGTCCTACATCTCCTTGGTATAAAGACATATTCGATTACCTCACTGACCAAACCCTACCTCAAGACTTGTCCAATAACCAACGTCGAACCTTCATCCGAAAGTCAGCTAAGTATACCATCATCGAAGAAACCCTGTATAGACGTACCTTAGATAATGCCCTAATGAGATGTCTCAATGTTGAGGAAGCACAAACAACTTTGCGAGGGGTACACGAGGGTATATGTGGATATCATTCGAGTGGTCCTACTCTAGCCCATAAGATTATGAGACTAGGTTACTATTGGCCTACAATGGAGAAAGACTCATACGTCTTTGTAAAGAAGTATAGACAATGTCAAATACATGGAGACTTGATAAGAGCGCCAGCGCAGGAGCTTCATCCTTTACTTCACCATGGCCCTTCGCCCAATGGGGACTTGACCTCATAGGTAAGATACACCCTTCATCATCTAATGGCCACAAATTCATCATCACTACCACTGAATACTTCACCAAATGGATCGAAGCCATCCCCATGACATATATAACCGGCACACAAATATCTAAGTTTATCGTAAACTATATCATTTGTCGATATGGTGTACCTCAATCCATAATCACAGACAATGGCCGCCCTTTCAAGAACCAAGAAGTACGCCATTTATGTGAAGAATTTCACATCAAACACCATTTCTCCACCCCATATTACCCACAAGGCAATGGCCAAGCTGAGGCATCTAATAAAACTATTGTTAGAATCCTTAAGAAGACTGTCAATGAAGCTGGTCGTGACTGGCACCTACAGCTTAATCCTGCCTTATGGGTTTATCGCACAAGCATCCGTACTCCCACCGACGCCACTCCATATTCCCTCGTATTTGGGTCTGAAGCTATCTTACCTATTGAGGTTGAAATACCTTCTCTACGGGTATCCTTGAAGGGTCATATTGATGATGAAGAATATCGTGTCTCTAGGTTACAAGAGCTAGAATTGCTGGATGAACGAAGACAGAAAGCATTAGATCATTTACAAGCATATCAGAATCATCTTCGTCATAGTTACAACATAAAGGTTCTCAGTAGACACTTTGACATTGGTGACCTAGTATTAATGGAGAATCCTAAGAACCAAGCTGAATGCAAGAAACCAGGAAAGTTTGAACCTAACTGGTTAGGGCCGTACATTGTCACAGAAGCCTTTGGGTCAGGAGCGTACCAACTCTCTACTCCTAAAGGAGAACCGCTTTTGTCCCCTATCAACAGTCTACATTTAAAGAGGTTCTACGCTTAAGTCTCCGAGAATCCGTGTCTTAATCTAGAAAAATACAAAAAAATGAAAAAAACAAAAAAATGGTTACCTTGATGAAAACTTGGCAAACAGGCATCTTTGAACACCAAAAAAATTGAGAAAATCAAAAAAGTAAAGAGAAATAAATCCGTCCACTAGTGAAAACCATTTCGGTGGTGCTATGGATAAGTACCATGGTGAAAACCTAGCAAATAGGTGCCATGTGTATTCAAGCTCGCTCTTCCATCTACCATCATTCTAATCAAACTTTTTCACCATCACTCATAATAAATGGTTGTCCTATCCATCATTTGGAACGATTGACATCTAAACATCCATTCCGTCATATGATCCATTCCATCTTCCAAATCCTATTCCCGATTGGGAGAAAATCCTTTTTCTGTGCCCTAACACTTTGTACATAACGTCATGCCATCGAAAATGTCCTCAAAAATCCCAAAAACATTAGAAAACATCAAAAATCCAAAAAAAAATTGGAAAAATGTCAGAAAATCCCAAAAAACAGAGTCAAGTCAATCATGTCTAGTCCATCATGTCATGTCGGTCATGTCTAGTCAATCATGTCAAGTCGGTCATGTTAAGTCAGTTGTAGACATAGTCGAACTACGTTGCCTCTGCGACTGGGACGTAGGCAAGGCCATGAATCGATGTGCCCTCGAGGCATTAGGTCTATCTGTCTAGGTTTGTCATGTATCACACACATTAAATCATGACTCTTTATATATTCAAAGTCATTGGTCATGTCGAACTATGAGGTCTCTACATGTACAACGTAGGCAAGGCTAATCAATTGATGAGCTCTCAAGACCACACTAGGTTAGTCCAATGGGGTTCATTCACAATCACTATCACACAAGTTGCATATCATAGTTTAAGGTATCATCTCATGTCATACACTATCTACACACACACAGTTTTATCAGTCAACGAATCAAAACGAGTCATGCAACAACAAGGCAAAACATCTCAACAAGTCATCAAGTCAATATCAAACACATTGTCAAAGCGATCAACCCTTGTCTTAGCAAGATATGTCTTTCTTGTCAACAAACGTCATCAAGTTGTCATAGTCTCATGTGACTTGTCACTTCAACGTCATCAGACTCCAACATCTTATATGACACGTGTCTTACTGAAACCAGGCTTTGTCATGCCTTATACAGAAGTCACCAAGTCAAAACCAGACTCAACGTCTTATGCGGTATGTGTCATTCTCTCACATTACGCTATGTCAAACATCAACATCAAACAATCCCACAAGATCAAGTTTTGGAAAATACATTTATTTGGCTTTATGACTTTATATCTTATTTTGTCTTATCTTTTTATCGATTTGTGCAAGATCCTGTTGCTAGCTTTCTCAAGGATGTCCCTTGAAGGATTTAGAGAAGCAACGACGTCTCAGGATTCTTTTTCTTTGGCTGCTATCTGTCAACTGTCTTTTTAACATTGGTTTTTGAGTCATGTTACTAGTTTCCTCAAGGATTTCCTATCAAGGATTTAGAGGAGCAATGACGTCTCATGACTTGTCTTTTATTTGTCTGCTGTCTGTGGTTTGTCTTGACCAAACGACTAGGGCATCATGTCCTTAGTTTGAGTTAGGAAACTCCTTGTCTACGACTGTCTGTTTTTCACAGGTGGATAACTTTGTACACTATGGTCTATCTCATATCATAGTGTGTACTATCCATCGGTGTCATGTCTTGCCCAATGATGATAACAAAGCAAGTATAGCATATTTGGCAATATATCGAAGGTTATATCTTTTTCTCAATCGATCAACCATCATTATCTCATTACATTACATTTCACATCATGACCTTAATTATTTCTTACTAACATTTTGAAGTCATGTTCATCCTAACATTTCTCTTCTTTGACATTAAGATAAAGTCCTGTGACATAATAAAAAAAAAACACATTAGGTCATTTGCATCTACATCCATTCAATAAAAATTTCATATAGTACCTTTCATTTTCATTTTATTTCACATCATGGCATAATAGGTATTGCATCATCATAACATACATCATGTAAACATTGCATGTCCATATGACCATCACATATAAGCATCCTGTAGAACATTGCATTCATTATCATAAGTAAAATAAGGCATCCATAACATCATCATTCAATGCATAACTCATAAACATATAGCAACATTCATTCATAACACATGTACATACATCATTTGGGAAACATAATCATGTAGAAATAAAGCATCATACATAACATAGAATTGCATATCATGTAAAAGCCACCAAAATCATATATATATCGCTCAAAAAGTGTGTCACAGTACAATGTCTGAATGTATCAATAAATAAAACATGAGCTCGCAGGCTCTCTGATCAAAAATATAAATGTTTACAAGTATCTAAAGTTCCTATCATCATGTCCCACTACCCCTGCTATCACGAGGTGATGGTGGTGGGAATACAGTCGAAGGTAGCCTCTGTGAGGTGGAAGGCCTATCATATGGACCCGAACTCAATGGTCCTATCATCCCCTCAATGCTCTGTGTCCTATGACTTCGAGTATGACCTTTGCTCTGACTGCATACCTCTGAAAATGTAGGAGCCCATCTCTCTGCTGGCATTGCAGCCTCATACAAATCCCTGTAATAAGTGGCTCTCTCCACCGATATGACTAACTCTCGTACCATGCCATTAGATGAAGACCCACTACAAAGGTGTCTAACCTCTACAAACTGCTGCTCTATCTCCTGCCTCTATGCTATAGCCTGGTCTCTCTCCATGAGAGCACTATCCCTCTCTGTCCGTGCACTGTCCCTCACTACATAGGCACTGTCCCTCTCTGAGTAGGCACTATCTCTCTCTAGTCTCATCACCTCAAACTCTCTCGTCATAAGTCTGAGTCTTTCCTCCATAGCCTCCCTGTCACTATCTCTAGGAGCATCCTCATCCTATCTCCCCTCCACTATCTGATCTCTGAGCTCTCTCTCCTGCTCCTCCATAGGTGCCTCCTCCTCAACATCCTCCTCAACATCATCCTCTACATCATCCTCTCCATATCCTACTAACACACCCAGAGGATCTAAGGCCATGTCTGCATCAAAATCCTTTGCGACATCCTCTACTCCCACATCTACATTTGCACGCTCCTCAACCACTACCTCCGCTGCAACATGCTCATCCCTAGCCGGAACATCCACTCTCCCTCTGATATCTATCATCGGTATATCAACCACTACTGCTGCCTGAATTGATACATCGCCACCTCCCTGACCCCCTCTCCATCCTCTCCGTCCTCATCTCCCACCTCTACCACCATCTCTACCACCATCTCTACCACCAACTCTACCCACTCTGGCACCTCCACCTCTCCGTTGTCCTCTCGTCCCTGTGCCTCGTCTCTCGACTGGTGCTGGAAAATCTGGATCGGTATAGGGAATCGGTCGATGCACTGCCCACCATGCATCGTATCCAGCCATAGTCCCTAGATCTGCTAATCCATCTCTCCAACCCCACTATACTGGCTGAAGAGCCTGTATATCTACCTTAGCTGTGGTAACTAGTATCATGGGTCCCCACCATGGAACCTCTCTGGATGAATGAGCAAACTTTGCTCTACTCAGAGGCACATCCTGAACCTCTCCAAACTGTCTCAGAACTCTATCTGGCAGGTGCGTTTCAATGATGTGAACACTAGAAACAGTCCTCCCAATAAGGTACTATGTCTTTCTGTAGAATGGCAAATGTATATCATCATCTGCCCATGCCTCACAATCCATGTAAGGTCTCCATATAAACTGGTCAAGTGTATCCAATGCATGTCTCCAATATCCTGTGTCTCCAACATGTGTCTGTGTGATCTGCTCTGTATATCGAAACACATATGGGTGTCTCTCCTCTCTCTCTACTATCACTGGAGGATAAAATACAGCTATCCTCTCAAAACCCCATATCATCAGCAATGTCGTCCCGCAACTCAATGACTATGCATCTCTATAAGCAATGTCGTGTAAATGAAAATACAGCATCCCGAGTAGACATGGACCCGATGCATATCTCATCTCACTCTCCAACATACCAACCAACATAGCTCCCCATCCCACTGGAAAGCCATGACCCCGTCTGTCCGGAAGCACAATACCCCCAATCAATGTACATAGGATACAATCAATCTTGTCGTATATGTCTGCTAACACTGGCCATCTAATCTCGTAGTGCTCAATGCCGAGCCTACTGATGTCATCAACCTGATAAAATCACGCCAACTCAGTCAATCCTCGTTGGGTATCATATGTAACCCGCTCTCCTCTGATGGGTAGCCTCAAAATCCTGTACACATCCTCTAATGTGATAGTGGCCTCCCCAGTCGGTAAATGAAACGGCGATGTCTCAAAATGCCATCGCTCACAAAGTGCCATCAACATCCCCCTATTTGCCCGAATGGCAGGCATTGACAAGCAATGTCGTAGACTTAGAACCCATAGCAATCGAACCTCTGCAGAGCTCAAACTATCTCTCAAGGCAAATGTATCTAGTCGTGACTCCCTTGTGTAGATAGGATCTATCACCACTTGCAAGTTACCCATGATGTCAGTATTTTTTCAAATTTTCCTTCGAAATTTTTTTTGAAAAATTTGCCAATCAAATGTGGCTCACTTTAATAGATGCGGTGCATTTTTGCAAATGCGTTGCACAGAGCCTCACATGTGTTGCACAATGCATATGCGTCGCATTTCCTCACCACCCCTTTCCGACTACTGCACATGCGGTTCTCAAAAACCACATGCAGTGCACGTTGCACTTGCAGTTCAAATTGCACTTTCTATTGTCCAACTACATATGTGTTTCACTAAACACATATGTGGTTCACGCATACAATTGCGTCTATCCTTAATGCATTTGCATTGCACAACCACACATGTAGTCATTCCCTAATCAGCCGAAACTAGCCTAGCGAGTTTTTGTAGATGCGTCATTTCGCAGTCAGATGCGGCGAATACGACGGCATATGCGTCGTTTACGACGCACCGCATTTGCTTATTCATTTTCTAAGCCTAGAAAAAAGTGCCAAAAATACATTAAAAGATCTTGTTTTTGAGTACATACCAATGGTCCTGCGTCGGCTGGCCTCTTGAAGGTCCGGATCCGATATCCTCGATGTTTGGTGTATGGAATAGGTGCCATTTCTTCAGCCAGTCAGAGAAAATTCTCAAGTTTTTCTATCTCCTCCAGGTGCAAATGATTTCATTTTAGCCCTAATTTCTATTTATAGGTGGATAAAAGTGGCATTTTCTCAGCCCTAATCTATTGGCCACGTAATCTTTCAACTTCTAACGACCCGTATACGTCCGTACTAACTCCAAATTCAATTCCATCGACTCCATAGCATTTTTGACTATCATCTTGACTTATCGAGAATATTTCCTAATTTTTTTGTAACGTTTCAAAAAATGTCAATTTTCCCAAGGGGGCATACCCTAACCTGTTTTATATTGGGGCACGACCGGGGCATATTTTCTTTGACACAACGTTGTACCAACATTGTATCAAAGAGGGGCAAACTGTAGATACCTAAAATTGGTCTAGGCCTACGAGTACATAATCGAAATAATATTCTATAGTCCATGTTCATGATTAAATAATGTCAATTATTTAATTACTCTTTTTATAATATTTCCTCTATTAATTAAATACTCCTTTTTAATTAATTCATTAATTCATCATTAATCTTTATTCAATTTGGATAATTAAATAAATCATGTTTATTTAATTATGTCCCTAACTAATTAATTCTTCCTTCTTAATTAAACCCTCTTTTTATCATATGTTAACTATAATTAAATATCTTTATTTAATTATTCATTTAACCCCCTTTTCAACTATAATTAAATATTTATTATTTAATTATTCAATTCTACCCTTTTCAAAAGTCAAATTAAATAAATTATCTTTATTTATTTAATTAAATATTCTATTTTTGAATGTTGAATTAAATTAACATTTAATTCATATTTAATTATTTATGTCACATTCTTCTATCATTCAGTTATCTAAGTCATGTTCTCACCTTCTGACTTGAGATCTATTTTTAGTTCTCGAGTTATCTTTGAATTTAATTGCTGATCATCTCTGCAGGAAGACTCTCTGTCACAACTAGTTGATTAACTAGTTCTAACTTATATGCATGTATGCATCTATTAATTAAATATCTTTTATTTAATTAATTAATTTAATTATGCATTCGAATTCCTCATCTTTGAGTTGTGACTTTGTCTTTGACATTCAAAGTCTATTTCTTCTATTTTTGAAGATTCTTAACTAAAGATTAAGATCTTGTTCTATTTTTAGTCTTTCCTAACTCACATTCTATTTGACAGAACTCACATCGCATGACATCCATCAATCTCATCCGTCGATCTCTCTTTCAATCTGAGCCGATCATTTGAAAACACATAATCTATAAAATGGCCTGTCATTATCATTATTCCTCCTCCCAAAATCATTATACACTTTTGAGAAGAAACAATCTTCGATATTTTGCTGAGACACTCGACGAAGTTATGCTTGCATTCAAACACACAAATATCTGAGGGCAAGAATAACAAAATAGAAAAATGGAGAAGGGCAATTGAGATAAATCGAGGAAGTATTTGCATATTCAGTGAGATCATTCTAGTTTTATTAGTTTAGATTAATCATGCTTACTTATCGTTCTTTGTTGTTTTATTTAGATTAGAATTGATGTTTAATCTTGTGCAGCTTTAGCATCCACAAATTCCAAAAAATCTAAGTTACACTTTCCAATGTTGTTCATCTTAGATTCAATTTCTTTAATCTTACTTCTAAAATTGTCAATCACAACAGGCCATCAGAGACAATACTTGTAGATATATGACATTTATTTGATGCTTTTATTTGTCTCATTAATATGTTCGGATAATGTCTGCTTAGATTTAGCACATCTATTCTCAACCATGACTTTTAACTTACATCCTTTCAGACCTTCTAGTAACATTCTTTCTTCAACAACTTCAACTAAATTATCTGGCAAAGAATAAAAAATGCTTGGGACATCAATACCTTTTCTAAGCAGATACTCAACTAGAGAATCATCGATCTTGAGTCTATCCACTAGAGAGGATGCATTCCACACTTCACCAATTTTCTTCATCTTACCTTTAACTAACATTGTTTAGATGCCATATGGATCAGAAGATTCAAGTCTAGGCTAGGATTCTTCTTCATTTTCCTTCTCTTCCAGAATGATAATGATGTCTTCTAAGATAACTTTTCTCTTCTTAGATTCTGGAGGGGAATCACCAATGGAAACTTCCAATTCCTTTGTTCCGGAGGATGAACCCTCCTCAAATCGACTAGATATAATCATACTAGAGCACATATCTTTTTGCAAAGATAAGAAAAAGGCTTTACAAGCACTTACATTATCCACCATGCCTTCTAGATATATGTAGATTTTTTTTCCAATGGGAATCCTGTATTCCCGCTCAACATTTTTCTTTCCCTGTAGCGAGTCCAAAAAGTAGAATACCAAACATGTAAGTAAAGACCTGAAATGGAAAGGGTATCCCTCTCCAATGATATTTGAACATTCAGTAAGATTTTCCAAAATCAAGCCACATAGATCAAATTGCTTATTTTCCTTTACCATTTTGTGCACCAGATACACGACAATAGCCAAAGTGGAACTATCACGATTTTTGAAATAAATCTTTTAGTAGACACCATACACAACATACCTTATGGTGGGGTTGACAATAGTATTTATCAACAAGGCTCGAGGGTCTTTGTCGATTCCCATTAGCTCCTCCACTTCTTTGTATTTTATAGTTTTCTTTCCAGGGAGGTCTCCAATACTACATAACCTGGTGACAACTTCAATCGCTTCCTTCATAAAAGGATAGGATTTGTCCAACAAAATGTTGTCATCCTTGAATTTACTCAAAAAAAACAAGATGAATTATTTGTCAGTAAACCAAGAGAATTCTCCCCACAAAGCTAAGCCTAGGGTTTTTGTATTCTGCAAATTGTCTGACTCTAACCCTAATTCCATTTTCTTTATCTTCTGATGATCAAATTCTTCCAATTCAACTCCTTTTAGCCTCAGTGGAATATTTCCATTCAATCTTCTATTAAAATATTCCATCATAGCACTTAAATTCTTTAAATTCAACAAAAAATTCTTCTTTTACCTTCCTCTGTAGCTATGAGAGAAAAACTTTTGTCACTTGTTCTTGATTGTTCACAAAGATCTCTGAGTTGCTCCAAATTGCTTCAGAATTGCTTCAAGATTGTTCCAAGTTGCTCTTCAAGTTCTTCAAATTCTTAGGTGATCAAAAATAACTTGTAAATTTTGTTTTATACACCATCGCTTTGCCCTAATTTCACTAGTACAAAAACAACAATATATGACTAAATAAACTACTAAAAATTGCATATAAATGACTATTTTGGTCACGTGACCATTAGTAGTTTATTGCCAGTCATTTATAATGCGACCAAATTTATGACTAAACTATTTTAGTCATTTATCTAGTCATTGATTTAGTCATTGATTTGGTGATTGATCTAGTCATTGATTTAGTCGTTAATTTAGTCATTGATTGTTGTTAACTAGTCATTTATTTAGTCATGGTACTGATTTATTTAGTCAAATATTTAGTCATTGATTATTGTTAACTGGTCATTTATTTAGTCATGGTAGTCATTTATTTAGCCATTAATTTAGTCATATATTTAGTCATTAATTTAGTCATTACTTTGGAGAATGCTCTTACAATAAATAGTCTATGAAATTGCAAACCAAGATAAAATTATTTTGTGATTGAGAGATATAAAACTTTAAAGCTCTTATGTTATCAAAACTTCAAAAAAATTGGGATTGAAACAACATTGGAAAATAATTCTATGTATATTCAAACTATATATAAAATATGTTACAAATAACTCTATACATAGAGTTTTGAATACAAAATATTTTGTAGTATGCAAATTGCTGATTTATTATACTTTTAAAATTGAAAACAACTAAAATTAAATGGTGTGAATGCATGGATTCAGTGATTCCACTGTTACACATGAGATGGGCTGTAAATGCATCTAGTAAGACACTGGTTTTGCATTTTCTCCTTTCTCTGTACCTATCCACAATCAAAAAATAAACATATTACTAGGTAGCATAAACAACGAATTTTTTAAAAGCAGATACCCATAAGCATTAGAGTAAGTCTAATAAATAAAAATGCATAGAATTAATGATATTACAAAAGAAATGCATTTGCAAAAGAATTAATATCAGAGTAATATCTTAAATATTACTAGCTTATCAGAGTAATATCTCCTTGCTCTATACCTGTCCATAATCAGAAAATAAACATATTACTAAGTAGCAATAAATAATGAATATCTTAAAAGAAATTACCCATAAGCGTTAGAGTAAGTCTAATAAATAAAAATGCATAGATTTTTTTTTATGTTGATAATAATGCATGTTACAAAGAGAGTGATGTCTTGTATTCACCTTTATAAATTGAATAGCTCCATGTAGTAGAAGTCAAATATGAAATCATTGAGAATTTATGAGATGTAACACAACCATTTGTAATTCATATGGAAACAACAAAATATAGCCATGTATTTTACAAAGAAGTCAGAGATGCTTGTTAGCTAAGTAAGTTGAAGTTGAGGATTTACCATTTAGATGATATTAACATGTAGCATTATCATAATTTCTGATAGAATTATATAATATTATAAATATTGAAAATAAATGACTTCGAAATCCATTACTTTATTAATGTCATTATAGTAAAACATTTTATTGCCGCTTTCAAGGTTTTCTTTTGGTGGTCTTGACTATTGTCTAATATCATCTAATGGATTCTTTCCAGGTGTTGAACTACCATGATTCAGTGATATACATATTAGCTCCCTTAAGTTATGCAATTGTGAATGGATGCTTAGATGCTATGATTGTGCTTGGAGTCTTTGGAAAGGTATAAGTTGAGTGTTTTTTTTCACTTGTAGTGGAATTTTTTTTGTCATGGTTCACTTCTGAAAGGAGCACTCCAAGTCAAAGCTAGTTTTCTTTTTGGTAAGAGGCAGATTTCAAAGATATATTTATTTGTAACTTTTGATCTAATGGTATTTCCATACACTTAATAGAGAATTGATGCAGAGCATGGAGGATTCACTCAAACAAATACAATACAAACAATTTGGAATAATCTTTCAATCCTTAAGACTCTAACTTGACTTTGTTTCACAAACCCTTCATATTCTCCTTGTAGCATACCAAATAGAGAAATTTGAGCATATCTTTCAAAATTCTTGTCAAACCCACAAAACAAGTGTAATTATGAGTACCTTTTATCCTCTACTTTAACATATCTGATTTGTTCATATACTTTTTTTAGAACATACCATTCAAAAAAAGACTGTCATGCTGTCTTGAGGCCTAAAACAACAAAAAATCACCTTTTTTTGGTCATAATGTGTAGAGAATAGATCCAATTCATAATATAAAACATGTTTCAAATAACCTTTATTAATTACTTCAACATATCTCAAAATCTCAAGGGGTCACTTTGGACCATCAACCCCAAATAACTGCTACTACGCTGCCCCAATACCTCAAATAGGTCACTTTTTCAAAGCATCATACCTCCAAACACTTTCCCATTCCAAAAAATATACTCCAATGGTATAGGAATATCTCAAATAGATTAAATCCATAACTTTCATCAATAGAAACCTTTACAAATTCACCCAACTCCAAAATCTCACTTTTGGCCTATAAAGGCTTGCATACAAGAGGGTTTATTGAAAATATGACCTCCTAACCTTCTTTCACCTTAAAAATGGCTCATAAACATCCTATTGGGCCTGAAAATTCTTAATCAATCCACTCCCATCCTTTAAAAACACCATTTATTCAAACCCTAATCTCTAACCAATGATTTCAAGCCAAAAACTCATGGAAAACAACTAGGGTAGCAATGTATTTCCTCCAAATCACCTTCCCTACTCTTGAAAACTAATAAAACAATAAACCTATTCCTATAGGAGCCATTCCACCAATTTAGAACCAATTTCACCAAGTGGAATGGCTTAGAGACTCATTTTTCATTCTCAAAACTACAAATTTTGTGTTATTGTCTGCCTATAGTAAAATGGCTATAAAATGCTTCAATCTTTATAAAAACACTCCAAACAAAAATCAAAATGAAGCTAGTCTTACTTCCAACCAATTTTAATGTATTTGGGACCAAAAGAAGACTGTACGAAACTGTATAGTGGTGTAGGAGCACCCATAGGTTGTCTAGGGAAAACTTTGCCTAGGAAACCTAAGCAATCTAACTTAGTGGCATTTTTGTTGTGAATTGATTAGATGAAGGTCATGTTGACCACATAGTAGGTTTCATAGGGGTTTTAGATCCATAGGAGGCTTAGGATTTTTGAAAAGTGCAAAGAGGGCTAAGTGGTTGTCTTTCAACTGTGCAACATTTGAAATGTTACTCAACAATGTTGATAGTTGGAGTTACAACTGACCAAGAAGAGCCCAAGGGAAGTGGATAACTGATTGGGGACCCTATTTATGGGATACCTCAACATTGGAGAGAGGTTGGAAGAATTTCATATTATTTTAGTTTTTGAATTCAAGAGAAAGCAATTGAGATTGTGTGTGAGACTTCTGGCTTTTACATTACAGTGATGTTTTAATGGATTAGTTTGGCACTGTAATTCATGCATGATGTAGGATAGTTGTCCCTTACATTTTGTGTGGCATTAGATAGTTTGTTTATTCAGTTTCAAGCATTGTTTGTAAATAGTTGGTTTCTACACTATTGTTGGTCTGAACTAGGCAGTTTGTAAAGAATGGAGTGTTAGTTCACTTTCCCACCATAAAAATTGTACAACCCTTTGGGATCACTGACTAGACTTCATGGATGTACATATAGTAGGAGATAGGGCCTTTGAAAGCACAGGAGCTGTTGTGGAAGTCTTTTCCTAGGCGAGTCAGATAAGAGCCCAGCTAGGAAAGACCATAGTGCAGAGCACTTAAATTGCAAAGGTGTTAACTTTATGAAAAATTTCCTTTTGGAGAAGGAAGATATGTGTCTTGCCAAGATTTGGTAAAGAGTAAAAGTCTCTAACAATCCATTTGTGAGGGGGAAACTTAGGAAGTTGCAGAGAATCCATAAAAGGGCTTAAAAAGCCTTAATTTTGCTCATTTTCAGGTTAGGGCTTTGTACGGCCAGTTGTGGCCCAAGACCCCAAGAATCCTTGAGAGGTGGGCATATGTGCTAGGAATCCCAAGAAAATATTGGGGGTTCTTTGGAATGTCTTTGGGAAAAACCCTGATTTCTCGGAGAAGGAGACCTAATAGGGCTAGTAGCCTTCTAGGCCTAATAGTGGGGTTTGCTGAAAGCGACCTGCAGATGGAGTTAGGTGGATCCCTAATACCCTTAATAAGATGGATTGAAGTCTTTGGAAGCACCTCCACACCTCTATAAAACAATTTCAAGAAATTGGAGGTTAGTAGCCTTTAGGGTGGATTAAGGGCTAAGGCTAGTGCTACAAGATTGCACCAAGTTTTGACTTGGAAGGGAGAACTTTGTTGATAGTTGGGTTGGAAAGGAGAACCAGGGGATCCTAAGAAGGAAGGGGTCCTATAGGTTGCAAAAGGTGGAGTGAGACACCCTAGAGGTCTTCCAAGAAAGACCTAGAGCATGAATCAGTGAGTGATTCATCCAACCTCCCTATCATATAACAATCTGGAACAACAAGTTTCATAGAAAATACACAAAAAATGAAGGGTTTCTTATTGCCTTTTCATCAAAATCACAACCAGAGCCTTGCCTCCAATTTTTTGAGACATATTTAACCATTTATAATCAATAACCAACTGAATCCAACCAAATTTTAAACTTCTTAACCGTTGGTCTTCTCAAATTGGTATTTTTTGCATTTTACATATGACAACTTTTGACAATATTTGGAAATATTGACATCTTTTGCAACAATGACCCAACATGACTCAATAACATCAAGAATGGTCTATTATGACCTTATTACATCATATTTAGACTCAAAACAACAAAAATTAACCTAAGATCCCTATTTGCAACATTTTGACAAAATGGATGAGATGTCCCTACACTAAGAATCAATCAAGGCTTGGATGTGTTGTATCTATCTATTAATTCCTTGGGTGTATTTAAATTGAATATATACATGAAATCCATAGTTTTCTACCAAAATTTTATTACATTATGGCCTTATAAAAGATGGATCTGAAGAACCAAACTATTTAAGGTAGAAGATTTTATTAGAGTTAGTTGAAATTGGTGGACTTGTTGGAAAAACAAGTGTTAGGTTAGAAGTTTTATGTGGTGAATTTGTAACCTAATTAAATTTAAGATTTAGTTCTAGTAATTTTAACATAAATTTTACATAAACCTATAATTAGATTTGGCAACTTTATAGGATGTTTGGTTTCCTAAATATTCGGTCTAAAATTAAGGAGAAAAAAAATGAAATATGGATTTTCTTTGATTGGTGCTGCTATTTATCCTTGCTTTATTCCAATGATGGATTGTGGTAGTTGAATATGTTTGTAGATTATTTTTAATGGAAAATTGTTTAAATATTTTTGACTTAATACTGCTAGATTTGGTTACTGACAATATGACTTGCTTTGTTATCAACAATGGCCAGTCAGATTGAATGACACCAAATGCACCATTAAGAAGGTTGTCATGAGCATGATGGATAGTATATATGGTGGGATTCTATAGACCCCTTCTACAAAGGAAATATATAAATTCTAAAAAATGCATAGAATTAATGATATTGCCAAAGAAATGCATTTGTAAAAGAATAAATATCAAAGTAGTATCTTAAATATATTACTAGCTTATCAAAGCAAGTCTAATAAATAAAATTACTCAAGAAGAAATGCATATACAGGTCTGATAGTCAAACTCTATAGTTCATTTATTCATATTTGACTAAAACACAATATGATCTATGCAAAGGTACCCCTAGTCATATACAATTTAAATTGAACAACATTGAGGACTAATGTTCAAATTTGACTCACACAAATAAAGATACAACAATATGAGATTTACTAGTAAATACTAATCTGTCTACAACAACAAATGACAATATTCAAATAAATAATTTCAAACCTGTAGGTGCTCAGGCCAAGAAAGACTTTTCCTTTGTGACTCCTCACAATTGATGATAGTAATATGAACTTGAAGTGCTTACAATAAAAAATTATTTCCACAACAACAAGTGATTTCAAAAGGTAATCTTCAATGAAAGCAGTAGAAAATACACTATTCCAAATAAATACCATATACATGAATATTTACTATTAATATAAAAAAGGTTATAAAATTATAGGCAACTTTACATCCTTTTCCATAGTAATGATCAACCAACATTTTGGATAAATAAAAAATACACAAAATTGTAAAAAATAAAAAAAGACACAAGTGTGAAGATATTGTTCTAGAATATGCTCTAAAAGGTATTAAATATTATCTATTATTAGGTCGGGATTGATGATGAAAATGGGTTGATCTTCACTCTTTTGCAAGCAGCCATTAGGTCTTGGGTGTTTTACAGTTTTTTTTTTCAGATTTGAAATCATCTATGGCCTTTAGTAAAAATCTAACAACATTATCATGCTTTGAGGATGAGAGTCCATCAACCCAGATTGCATCCTTGAAAGAGAAGAAAGGGGGCCCTCTTGGTCCCCTCCTTACAAAACCATGAGTGATGAAATGCACAAACAACAGAGCTATAATATTCAGCTAATCCCTAAAATTTGTAAGCTCTCTTTACTTAGTTTCTTATTCTTCAGCTCCTTGGTTTATTTTTTCTAAGTTAATTCCATGTGTTGATGATTGTAATGGCTCTAGATAGAATTTGTGTACTATTTTGCCTCTTGATTAAAAAATGAGACAATTCTTGTCTCAATTCCAACATCTCCTTATCAAGTTTTTATTTTCTTCACTTAATATCTTGTTCTTGAGCTCCACAACCTATTTTTTCTAAGTTTGTTCCATGTTGACATGTCCTGTCCCCTCCAAATGAAACCGTGAGTGTCAAAATGCACAAACAACAGAGATGTAATACTTAGCCTAACCCTAAGATCCATCAACTAGCTTTACTTAGTTTCTTACTGTTAAGCTGCTTGCTCTATTTTTCCAAGTTAATTACATGTGCTTAGGATGCTAATGGATCTAGATAGAATGTGTTTACTAATGTGCCTCTTGATTAGACCATGAGACAGTTCGTGTCTCAATTTTAACCTCATCTTATCATGTTTTTATTTTCTTCACTTAATTTCTTATTCTTGAGCTCCTCAACCTATTTTTTCTAATTTAGTTCCACGTGCTTTGTGATATTGATGTACCTCTAAATACAATGTGTATGTGTTGTCAAAAGTTGTTGTCATTCCCTCATTTCTACAACTGGGTTTTATCCTATGTGGCACACTAGCAATGACAGTTGTAGGATACGCCACCCCTCCTCTCTTGGTATGCATATCACTAGGTACAGATACAAATTAGATACGACATCAATACGACATGGATATTGTGCCCACGCGTGCCAAAAATCCCCCTAAAATTAGTCATGTCGGATTCGTAGCAATCTGATTTTTTTTTTAAAATCTGCTCGAAACTATAGAAAACTATAGTTACTCTAAAATTCGAGGGACAAACAACAATTTTTCTTGTTATAAATAAACCCTAAATGTATTCCATGGAAAATGTGTTTCTTTTGAAGGCTTGATCGTACACAAGAAGGCTTGTCTACATTGCACAATTTTACCCTTTTGTGATTTTCTTCATTCACTCGTGTGATTTCGAGCATTTTCTAGTATGTTCAAGCATGGATTTTTTGTTTAGCAACATGCGTTTTCTTGTTTTGGATGATGAACTTTAGGTATGTAATAATATTAATATGTATTTATTTTACTTTCATATTAAATTTTAATATTTATGTAATGAATAAAATAATTTAAGAAACTTTTAATATATATGAAAAATAGTCTTTATTAAAATTAATAATAGATGACTAAGATTTTTATATTTATTTATTTTTAAATTAGTTGTGAATATATATATTTTAAAAGTTTAAATTTTATATTCATTATATTTAAATTTTAAAGTTTTAATCTATTTTTAATTAATAATGTTAATAAATAATAAATATTCATTTTATTTTATTTTAAAATTAATTGAGATATTTTAAATTAAGTATAAATTCTTTTTTCTTTAAATTTATATTTTAAAGCAAAGATATTTTTAATTGATAGTAGTAATAAATATTTATTTTAAAATTAGTTTAGATTAAAATGTGAAAGTTATTTTGAATTTAATAATAATAAATTTAAAATAGCCAATAGTAAACATATTATAGTCTTTTAAAGTTAAATACTTTAATAAAATTCTAATTATTTATGTTTACTATTAAATTTTTTATATGTGCAGGTTTGAGGATATTAATCATGGCATCATCATCTAAGGTCAGAGAATAAAAAAACAATAATAAGTGGATCAAACCGGACCCTAAATCTGTATTATATATATGGGTTTATTTTTAATAAATGTCACATCTTGCCGTATCCATTTTAAGGGTCTTGAAAAATGGCCGTATCTGTATCCAATACCGTATCCGTATCTGTATCCATATATGTGTCCATGAAAATTTGCTAGCAACATTTTCCATAATCGTTGTATACAAATGTGCTTTAATTGTTGTGTGAAAAGCCATATTTGCCTATAAGCTTTACAAAAATAATGCATTACAATTTGAAAGCCATATAACTATTTTTTCAAGTACTATATGTATTTCAGTGTTGTCGCCCCACCGTCACCACCCCCCCACCATTCCCAAACTTAGGCCCTTGGACCCCTATCCCCAAAACCCGTTCCCCCATCAAGAAACTCCACGGAACTACGCTAAAACTAGACTATTTATAATCCAACAAAAATTTGATCCAATATAAGTCATTCTTGTTGTCACACATAATAACCAGTAGTAATAGGCATTACATAATTGCTTCCTTGATATAAGTACACACTCGGTGAGAACAAAAAGGGGTCAAATTGTGAAAGCAGCTCATAGGAAAAGCACTTTTTCTAAGTGGCCTAGTTATGTGACATCCATATACTAGTTGGAAAAGGCAATAAAACTATGAACTCAAACAAACACTAACCTCTAAAATAAAACATTGAAGAAAAATATCTCCATTGATAAGAAGACCAGAAGGTAAGAAGTCCTTCATGCTTGTATTGACAAATAGTGCTCCATATGTTTTGGGTCTATTGGTAATAAGATAACAAATCCAAAGTACCATAATACAAAGTGTTCTATTATTTTTAATTCAGCTTGAAAAAACCAAAGCCCTTTGTTCCCATAATAATATCTAGTTTTTCTTAAGATACTAAGCATAATTACATAATATTATGCTTCACATGGTACTACAGGAGGCCTTGTGTCAAGTGATAGCTTCATAGATTTTGAGAAGTTGTCAGGGTAAGCTGTTAGCATCAATCAGGTATCTTCTCATACAAAAGCTAAAAATAAAAGATTGAAATTCATGGTAATGTTCTCTAGCCTTCATGTCCTCTATTTCTCATCTCCAATTTCTTTGTTTTGAATTTTTTTAATTTCACTCTACTAGATTTCAATTATCTTGTAATTTGAGATGTTTCTAATTTATCATTGCTTCTCAATGGTTTTAGTGCACAAATCTCACAATTTACTAGATCATTCAGTATTGATTTTTGGCATAAGACAAATATAAGGTTATCAAGTAGATGGTATTTTTCAACATGTTAAATTATGTAATTTTTGATTAGGATTCAACCATATTATTTTTGAGTCATCTCATAAGACACATATATGGTCAATTAATTAATCTTATTGTCAGCACATATTTGTGATGCCAATTCAGATTTTCTCTTGGAGATCTATACAAAAAGCATAATGGTATGATAAGATATAAGGCACCAGAGGGTGGCTCTTAACATACCATTCACCCCTTAATAAAAAACTAATTGAGAAGAGAGAGATCCTACTTCATTCCATTGGAGAGGATGACACAAGAGTGAAATCAATGTGGTAAGTCCAAGACAATAAGGTTTTAGGGTGAAGGAAGTGAGAAAAGTGAATCTTTTGGTTACATGACAAATAAATAACCTATCACATTTGCAATCTTCATGGCAATCGGATATGTAGACTTGGATAGTCCTAGCCTTGTGGAAATATATTTGTTCATGGATAGCATGCTTAGCCAAAAGAAGGTTGTTCAACAAAAATAACCCCCACCTTATAATTCTACAATGAGCACATTTATTTTAATAATTCAATGGTGGTGTGTAACGCCCCGCCATGCAACCCTAGAGGAAGTTGCAATTAACTACTTAAACGGATTAATTTTTATTTTTTTAAAGTATAGTTAACAAGAAAGTCCACTACCCAATGCCAACAACCTTTAAGGTTACGAGACATAGGTTATTTAGAACCTCAACAAAAAACATGAATTGAAACCATATCATTTATTTACTTAAGAAATCAAACACATACATTCCAAATAAGATAAATCACATCAAAGCATAAGAGATAACTTTCAATTCAATTTATCCATAATTAAACAATACGATTACATCTCTCATTCCCCAAATGAGACAAGTCCAATAAACATGATTACAAATTACATCTTTCCACCTCGATAACCAATGAGGGGTAATAAATTACAAGATTAATTGAAATGAATAAAGCATGAAATGAAACTGGATCCCATAAGCTCTCCAACTGGAAATAGCATCAACACAAACAAGAGGAAAGCCCAATGGAGTAAGGTGCATGCCACCCAACCAAGTGGAACCCAAAGGCCCACCCCCCATGCTAGGAGATAGTAACAAGGAATCCTAGCCAAGGCCATCTACCTCTAGACACAAGATAACATGTAACTAAACCAAACACATGTACAACACAAGTACAAATCTAACATGGTCACATTGCTTCCAGACATGAAACAGATCAAGTATGTTAAGAGAACCATACACACAAAATCAAATACCAACTGTTGTCCTAGACAGAGTGTCATCACACAACTCGTCATGAGTTACCCACTGCGGATCTTCATAGGCTCCGACCCCCATAATGGGTTATCTTGATGGCCTCAACCGATTCTTGACCCTCATACTTACTGATGTGGGATCAAATATCTATCATAAAAACCAGATAGATGACCTTGTCATTCCAGGCCTTCCCACTCACCCCCAGCCTAAACAAGCACTTGCAATTATGAGTGAAGCTAGAATTTATCTTGATTAGTGTGAAGTACCACCTAACTTCTAATTAAATTTCTTTAGTTATCACTTGATTAATTACTTCAGAAGGTTACCCAATCTTACCTCTTATGGGCTCTAGCCCCTAACGGAAGCCACTCTTCTACTTGACAACATACACACCATCCAATCACCAAGGGTACCAAAGTGCATACAAACAAGATAACATGACCACCCCTTTCTCAAGAGGCGACGTAAGTTAAAACCCTCTCCTAACACTGGAGGTAACAACCATAACAAAACCACTCCTTACAAGGAGGCACAAATCACATAATCCACTCCTTCCACAGGAGACACAAAACATCCCCGTTTGTGGAAACCGGGTAATAACATTGACATAACTTCATGCACTACCCAAGGGAATTAACAAATGATTGACATCACAAAATGACAACCCCCAACCTCTAGGGTCCTCTGGAAGACTTACATCTTAAAGACACTTAACCCATTTCCCAAAACATGAACACAGAGGAAATAATCACATAAAACAATTACGAGGAAATAAACTAATTTTGGATATATTAAATCCATTTCCCTTAATAACATTCAATAATTTATTGCTCAATAAAATTGATTTAAAATACATATTTTTCAGACAATAGGAGAAATTAAAACTCATTATTTAATTCCCTACTTGCTTTTAAATAATAAAATCACCATTTATTTGTACAAATCAAATACACTATTTTAAAATGAATATTGTTTCCTAGATAGAGTGTCATCACACAACTCGTCATGAGTTACCCACTATAGATCTTCATAGGCTCCAGCCCCCATAATGGATTATCTTGGTGGCCTCAACCAATCCCCGACCCTCATACTTAATAATGCGGATCAAATACCTGTCATAAAAACCAAATAGATGACCTTGCCATTCCAGGCCTTCCCACTCACCCCCAGCCTAGACAAGCACTTGCGATTATGAGTGAGGCTAGAACTTATCTTGATTAGTGTGAAGTACCACCTAACTTCTAAGTACATTTCTTTAGTTATCACTTGATTAATTACTTCTGAAGGTTACCCAATCTTACCTCTTACAGGCTTTGGCCCCTAAAGAAAGCCACTCTTCTACTTGACAACATACACACCATCCAATCACCAAGGGTACCAAAGTGCATACATACAAGATAACACGACCACCCCTTTCTCAAGAGGCGACATAAGTCAAAACCCTCTCCTAACACTAGAGGTAACAACCATAACAAAACCACTCCTTACAAGGAGGCACAAATTACATAATCCACTCCTTCCACAAGAGACACAAAACATCCCTGTTCGTGGAAATTGGGTAATAACATTGACATAACTTCATGCACTACCCAAGGGAATTAACAAATAGTCGACATCACAAAATGACAACCCCCAACCTCTAGGGTCATCAGGAAGACTTACATCTTAAAGACACTTAACCCATTTCCCAAAACATGAACAAAGAGGAAATAATCACATAAAACAATTATGAGGAAATAAACTAATTTTGGATATATTAAATCCATTTCCCTTAATAACATCAATAATTTATTACTCAATAAAATTGATTTAAAATACATCTTTTTCAGACAATAGGAGAAATTAAAACTCATTATTTAATTCCCTACTTGCTTTTAAATAATAAAATCACCATTTATTTCTACAAATCAAATACACTGTTTTAAAATGAATATTATTTCCTCTTTTCAACATAACCATTTAAAAATAATTAACCTATCTTAAAAGCATATTATTTAAAAACAAAACTACTTCTCCTTCAAAATAATATTTTAAAATAAAACAATGATTTAACTAAAATTATCATGTTTCCATTTCCTCAATTTAACTTAAATCATGCCTTAAAAAAAAACACAATCTTAAATACACATACACATAATAAATATATTTATTTTAATTATCTAACACAAATATGTATAATATTATACAATATAATATTAATTATTAATACATATTATATTTAATTATAATATATATTAATATATTAATATTATGAATATAATAAATATTATAATATTAAAATATTAAAATGTAATATTTTTTTTTTATTTCTTAAAAAAAAAGCAAGTTGTTTGCCTCGGGCCGCGTGCCAACCCTTAGGGTTGAGCCATGGATCTCGGGCCGCATGCAAGAAGATGGTGGTGGGTTGGGCGCCGACCGCAATTTTGAGTGGGGTGGTGGCGAGCTGGGCGTTGGTTGTTTACACACAACTGAACCCACAGTGCGCGTGATTGTGTAAACACAACCAACCCTTACTGTGGGTATCGGCTATGTTTAAACAACTGACCCACTGTGGGCGACCATGGGGTTGCGTTGTGCGCAGCTCCCCCCATACTTCTCCCATGGGGGGGGCACAGTGGGGGTGAGCCCCCAACCCCTCCAAATAAATTTTGATTTATATATATTTTTTTAATTTTTGATTTATTTATTTTTTCTCAAAATAAAACCTACGGGTTTTTTTGGAAATCTGTGCCAATTTTAATAGCATAACTCTTTAATATAAAACATTTATATATTATATATATGTGTGTATATATATCAATATATATATACATATATATTTAAAAATCCATAAAAGATATTCGCATAATTAATTGAGAAAATGATATTCAAAAAGCTCATTTCCAGCCAAGAACACAATTTTTTTTCCTTGAGAAAACTCAAATAGAAACAGAGGTTTAAAATTTGAAACAAAATTTAACATGAAGTTTTCACCACAATACAGATCTTGAGTTTCCCAAATAAGATTTTCACTCAGTATCTTGGGAGATCTTCCTAGAGCGATTCAGAGCTTGCTTCCTATTTGAGCAATGGCGTTAGTGTCGAGGCAACAAGTTCCATGCCTTGTGCCAGATGGCCTTATCTGTTGAGCATTATGAGCGACACTTTTATGAGCTCAAAAAGTTTGCAGGGATAGGTGACAATGAGAGTATGTTATTGCACCATTTTGTCAGAGGCTTAAATGCTCATCTTAGCGGAGGTGTGAGGGTTTTTGAACCCAAAACCATGGAGATGGCAGTAGAGAAAGCACATCTTGTTGAGGAGAATCTGACCATGGCACTAGGAGGTCACATGGGTGTACAGATTGACAGTAGTTCAGAAGCAGGATCTAGTGCTCGAGGAGGGCACCCTTAAGGAGGTGCACCTTCTAGATCTTAGTAGAGATCATCACAGAGTGGTCAACAACAGGAGAGTACGCTTGGAAAGCGTAAGGACTCTCAGCCGTGTCAGGATGATGGTGGTTCTTTGCCTAGAAGGAACCATAATTGGTGGCGCAATAAGCGCAATCGACAGGAGCAACCAACCTAGAGTTCTCAGTCTATGGCTAATTGGGGTAGTATGTAGCAGTCTACTGCACCTTTAGGAGATAGAGGGTTTGGTCGTAACATGAGGTGTTACTCTTGCGGCCAATAGGGCCACTTTTCTAGGAACTGTCTGCATCATAACACTTCTGGTTTTGTTCAGGGCCCAACAGTTTCAGAGCCAACAGTAGGGGATGCAGGTAGATCTCATCGAGCTTATGCCATGGTTGATAATCATCAGCCTAGGTATCAGGGAGCTGTGGTCGAGACTTTTGGATTTGGTCATCCAGTGCAAGATACTCATCCTCAAGGATCAAGGTTTTGATTTGTATGCAGTTTGTATGAGGGAGTTATATCCCTACCGGTTTGCAGGCTTAAAGGAGTAAGCCTAACCCTAGGGGGGGAAGGATGTAATACCCCTCCGTTTTGCTCTATTGATCGAATAGTGTTCTTCTCCTTTGTGTTGTATTTTTTGTTAGTACTTTGACTATGGTACTCGATTACTATTTGATCGCTATCTGTAAACAATGTGAATGTTATCTTTTGATGTGATGGTATTTTAATCAGATGTTATCATTATGGCATGTTTTGAATTAGCATAAGTGGATATTCGAATTAATGATGTTTTATGCTTTGGATTATATTAGTATGTTAGATTTGTCAGTTAGTTACACTATATTGGTGAAGGGGACGATATCGCATCACTCGCTTGCGAGTGCCCTACGATTTTGTGATTTCCTCTTCACGGTGTGTTTTAATTATGACATATATATGCACGTGGATATACTCTTTATTCACTAGTTGACAAGTACATGACATCGACTCCACCTGGTTTCACAAGTTTGAGTGTGTCCATTGCCCAACGACATTCGATTAAGAGATAGTAGCTAGGTTTTCCGTGCCAAGTCATCACCCTAGTCATAGTGGGTCATTGGGTTCGAGTCGGATTGTGTTGCTTTGAACATTGTTCCTTCTCTTTGATTATTTAATCGCATGTTATAAAGTTAAATAAATGTTTTTGTAGTTAAATTGTGGATTAAATTGATCTAGTATTATGTTAGTAAGGTAATTCATTTTTTTAATTAATTTAATTTAATTAATAAATAATTTAATCGTGGATTAAATCTATTTTATTAATTAATTAAATTAATGATGTTGAGATAAGTTAAGCTATTCATTTTGAAGTTATGGATATAATGTTTGAAATTGAAAATTAAAAAAAAGGTTTTAAATTGCATTTTTAGAAAATTTTGAATTCAAAAATTGAAAAAATGAGATATTTTTTATTCTGTTTTTGAAAATTTATGAGGGTGGTTACATGGATATTTTGGAGAATTTTCTTTATTATTTGGTTTTTGGAATTAGTTTCTTTCAACAAGTTTGAGAAATTGAAAATAGAGGAGAGGAAGGAATTTTTGCTGATTGTGGGTTTTGGATTGAAGCTATGGAAATTGTTGAGCCGAAGTTGGAATCAAAGCAAGAACCTGTGCACCATCTGGATCTTCTCAAACTCTTGAATACTAGGTTCATGCTTATAAAATTTAGTTATTTTTGAAAATACAGTTATATTTGTTTTGCTGTTTGAAAATCTTATTTGGGAAACTCAAGATCTGTATTGTGGTGAAAACTTCATGTTAAATTTTGTTTCAAATTTTAAACCTCTGTTTCTATTTGAGTTTTCTCAAGGAAAAAAAATTGTGTTCTTGGTTGGAAATGAGCTTTTTGAATATCATTTTCTCAATTAATTATGCAAATATCTTTTGTGGATTTTATATATATATATATATATATATATATATATATATATATATATATATATATATATATATATATATATATATATATATATATATATATATACTGATATATACACACATATATATAATATATAAATATTTTTATATTAAAGAGTTATGCTATTAAAATTGGTGCGGATTTCCAAAAAAAACTATAGGTTTTATTTTGAGCAAAATAAAATAAAATAAAAATATATATATAAATCAAAATTTATTTGGAGAGGTTGGGGGCTCACCTCCACCATGCCCCCCCATGGGAGGCGTGTGGGGGGAGCCGCACCCAGCACAACCCCACGGCCAACCACAGTGGGTTGGTTATTTCAAGATAGTTGATACGCAAAGTAAGGGTCGACTGTGTTTACACAGTCATGCCCACTGTGGGTTTGGCTGTGTGTAAACAATCGATGCCCAGCTCACTGCCGCCTCACTCAAAACTACAGTCGGCGCCCAACCCACTGCCATCTCCTTGCATGCGGCCCGAGATCCGCAACTCAACCTTAAAGGTTGGCACGTGGCTCGAGGCAAGTGACTTTCTTTTTTTAAAATTAAAAAAAAAATTACATTTTAATATTTTAATATTTATTATATTCATAATATTAATATATTAATATATATTATAATTAAATATAATATGTATTAATACTTAATATTATATTGTTAAATATTATACATATTTGTGTTAGATAATTAAAATAAGTATATTTATTATGTGTATATGTATTTAAGATTGTGTTTTTTTTAAGGCATGATTTAAGTTAAATTGAGGAAATGGAAACATGATAATTTTAGTTAAATCATTATTTTATTTTAAAATATTATTTTGAAGGAGAATTAGTTTTGTTTTTAAATAATATGCTTTTTAAGATAGGTTAATTATTTTAAAATGGTTATGTTGAAAAGAGGAAACAATATTCATTTTAAAACAATGTATTTCATTTGTAGAAATAAATGGTGATTTTATTATTTAAAAGCAAGTAGGGAATTAAATAATGAGTTTTAATTTCTCCTATTGTTTGAAAAAGATGTATTTTAAATCAGTTTTATTGAGCAATAAATTACTGATGTTATTAAGGGAAATGGATTTAATATATCCAAAATTAGTTTATTTCCTCATAATTGTTTTATGTGATTATTTCCTCTGTGTTCATGTTTTGGGAAATGGATTAAGTGTCTTTAAGATGTAAGTCTTCCAAAGGACCCTAGAGGTTGGGGGTTGTCATTTTGTGATGTCAACTGTTTGTTAATTCCCTTGGGTAGTGCATGAAGTTATGTCAATGTTATTACCCAGTTTCTACGAATGGGGATGTTTTGTGTCTCTTGTGGAAGGAGTGGATTATGTGATTTGTGCCTCCTTGTAAGGAGTGGTTTTGTTATGGTTGTTACCTCCAGTGTTAGGAGAGGGTTTTGACTTATGTCGCCTCTTGAGAAAGGGGTGGTCGTGTTATCTTGTTTGTATGCACTTTGGTACCCTTGGTGATTGGATGGTGTGTATGTTGTCAAGTAGAAGAGTGGCTTCCGTTAGGGGTTAGAGCACGTAAGATGTAAGATTGGGTAACCTTCGAAAGTAATTAATCAAGTGATACCTAAAGCAATGTACTTAGAAGTTAGGTAGTAGCCTCACTCATAATCGCAAGTGCTTGTTTAGGCTGGGGGTGAGTGGGAAGGCCTGGAATGGCAAGGTCATCTATCTAGTTTTTATGATAGGTATTTGATCCCGCATTAGTAAGTATGAGGGCCAAGGATTGGTTGAGGCCACTAGGATAACCCATTATGGGGGCCAGAGCCTATGAAGATCCATAGTGGGTAACTCATGACGAGTTGTGTGATGACACTTTGTCTAGGACAACAGTCGGTATTTGATTATGTGTGTATGGTTCTCTTAACATACTTGATCTATTTCATGTCTGGAAGCAATGTGACCATGTTAGAGTTGTACTTGTGTTGTACATGTGTTTGGTTGTGTTAGTTTGGTTCAGCTATGTGTTATCTTGTGTCTAGAGGTAGATGGCCTTGGCTAGGATTCCTTGTTACTATTTCCTAGGATGGGGGGTGGGCCTTTGGGTTCCACTTGGTTGGTTGGCATGCACCTTACTCCGTTGGGATTTCCTTTTGTTCGTGTTGATGAGATTTCCAGTTGGAGAGCTCGTGGGATCTAGTTTCATTTCATGCTTTATTCATTTCAGTTAATCTTTTAATTTATTACCCCACATTGGTTATCGAGGTGGAAAGATGTAATTTATGATCATGTTTATTGGGCTTGCCTCATTCGGGGAATGAGAGATGTAATTGTATTGTGTAATTATGGATAAATTGAATTGAAAGTTATATCTTATGCTTTGATATGATTTATCTTATTTGGAATGTATGTGTTTGCTTTCTTAAGTAAATAAATGATATGGTTTCAATTCATTTTTTTTGTTGAGGTTCTAAATAACCTCTGTCTCATAGCCTTAGAGGTTGTTGGCATTGGGTAGTGGACTTGCTTGTTAACTATACTTTAACAAAAAAAATCAGTCTGTTTAAGTAGTTAATTGCAACTTCCTCTAGGGTTGCGTGGCGGGGTGTTACATGGTGAGAGACGTTGAACACTCCTTTGCACATAGTTTCCCATGCACTGAACCCAAACTGGTACATGGAGAGGCTTGGTAGATTTCTCCCCATAGATGAGAAGAGATGATGATGGGTTTCATGAGACCATTTGGAAGATGTAAAAAATAGAGGATGCCACATTAATTTGATACAACTAGACAATATTTTCCAAACAAAGATGTTTCATAAAGGCCATTTGGAAGATGTACAATAAAGAGGATGCCATAATAAGTTGACATAACTAGACCAAGTTTTCCAAACTACTTGAGGTTACATAAATTCAACAATGATTGATGGAGAAAATTTAGCATGGGAGAATGAAATTTGTTGGTGGTGGTTGTATGGCCCTCCATGATTGATGTGCACACTTGCCATTCAACTCTTATAATGGGTTTGTAGTTCTTTTGCTACCAAGAGGAATTAATCTAAATAAAACTTAAGCCACTTTGTTAAGAGGAATAGGCTTATCTCCAAGTGAGTGGAGAAGCTTGTTGATGTACAAACTATAGAGTGTCACATCTCATAAATCAAAAGATGATTGAGCTTAAAAATAGTACAAAAACATGCTCAAATGTAAAGCCTGAGAAACAAATACAAATTGATGAGATCAAGATGCACATGCAAGGTTTAGTGAGGTCATGTTGCAAGAGCTAGGCTAGTATAGAAATTTTGATGATGAGGAGTATGCAACAAAATTTGTCTCATATAATGAATTAGAAAAGATTATATTTTATGTGCAAATTTGTACATTGTCCTTTGCATCTTGAACATGACTAATATAAATATTATTCCATAAAATATTGTTGTTGATAGTTGGATCGATTGATTGTCAAATTGTCAATGTAACTTCAACACTTTGTACAAATTTCAGCTTCTTTCATTCATTTTGTTTACATAAATAATAAATTGCACCTCCTTTGACTATTTTTTATTATTTTCCAAATATTATTTTTTGTATCTACCCATTGCCTATAAGCTTTACTACATAGCTCAGGTATTTGGCTTGGAAAAGCCTTCCCTCATTTTGGAAAATGTACTTATTGAACCAGAGCCCTCGTCGCTATTGGTTTTAGCTCCTTTGGAAACTCTTCCTCATTGGTATTGACCTCACTTCTCCAATTTGGTGAGCTACAACTTGAAAATAAGGTTTCGACGAGGGTTTTAGAGTATGTTTATTAAAATGAAAATTACGGCCAAGATTATAATAATGAGCACATTTAGGTTTTAATGTTACGACATCCTTTACCTTATGTCATTGTTTCATTCTGCTTTCCCCATCGCTACTGGTTTCGGCTCCTCCAAACTGGCGCAACCCTTCCCTACTCCGCCATAGTCACCGAGCCATTTTTCCTTCACATTTTTTTAGGTTAAAAAATAAGACTCCTTTGCCCACTTATTTTTCAAAACCGTATTTTTTAAAATCTCTTTTATCCGCTTTATTTTCCACTTGATTTTCATTGTTAGTTAAATGTCATGTTTTAAAATATATTATAATATTATATTTATATTATAATATTATATTATATTATAATATAAATATAATATTATATAATGTAAAATTAAATTATATTATAATATAAATATTATATTGTATATAATATAATATATAATATATATTATTTTTCTTATGATATTATATAATATATTATATAATAATAATATAACATAATATACTAATAAATATTATATATAATATCATATTATATTATTATATTATATTATAATACAATCCACTCCCTCAACAAACAAAGCAAGACTCATAGAAACTAAATTATATATAATATAAATATTATATTATATAATATAATATAATATTATATATTATATAATATATATATATATGTATATATACTATAATATATATTATATATATTATACAATATCATATTATATTATATTATATTTTAATACAATCCACTCCCTCAACAAACAAAGCAAGGCTCATAGAAACTAAAATATATGTTGTGTTGATTTCATCTTGAGTAACATTAATGATTCATTAACATAATGAGTAATAAAAGTTAAAGAATGTAAATGTTAATTTTTTTTATAAAATATGTGAAGGCCTTAAAACTGCATTGAGAGGCAATACCTTCCACACAATAGGTATTTTTGGTGCACCAAGTAACCTAGGCGGCCAAATGGCCCACTTAGGTAGGGGTCCTATGAGGGGGGCTTAATCTCTATGGATTATGATAAAATTCAAAAGAAAAAAGAATAGAGGACTAATAGTTATTTATTTAGTCATTTTTATTTGTTTGACCAATTATTTAGTTGTGATTTTACCCGATGACCAAATTATTCATTTATTTAGTCATTTATACTCGTGAATTGCAAAAAATTAGTAGAATTTAGTCATTTTTAGTCACATGAAAATTTTTTTTAGTCGTGTAGTCATTTATTTTCCAAATTCTACTATTGTTTACATTAATTGCAATAAGCTTCAAAAAGATAGTAAAAACCTTCTTCCTTTGTATTGAGAAACCCTAATTCACTCCGCAAAAGAACATGCTTTCACTTTTTCTTCCGATTTCTTTTGCATAACCTCTATTCATTCAACCCTTACAACATATCCTCATGCCAACATTTGACATGCCATATTTCTAGGGGGTTCAAACAATTTTCTGTTAAGGCTCCCCCTAAGACCAATATTCTAGGTCTAATTCTTGGAGGAATCATCTGCACCAGATGAGGGCACAAACACATATGTCATCTCTGGTTCTTCTTTCCTCTTCCATATCTTGCTCATTTCTTGCTAAATCTCATCTTTGCCAATATTTTTCACAATTTCATCTTCCTTTACCAGAGGTAGACTACTTTCCCTTTTTACTTCTGCACACTTTTGAAATATGTCCCATTTTTTTTCAATTGTAACAAACAACATTTCTCTGGTTTATTTGACTTCCATTAACCCTTGATCTGCATTGATTTGCTTTATGTCCAAACTTGTTATAGGTATAGAAGTATCCATCAAAATATTGATTCATTCTACCTCCATTAAACCAATTCATCATCTGAGTTTTGCATTCATTAGCTCTATATCCAATCTTCGTACATGCATAACATTGTCGAGAGAAGGAACCAAAAAACTTATTCATCCTGCTCTTGCACTCAGTTGCCCTATGACCAAATTTATTACATGAAAAAAAAACACCATTGAACGATGGATACCTTTGAGCATTTGGTTGTCTGATAGGCGGTCTTCTTCCTGGATTTCTTTCCTGCTTTCCTTTATCTTGAGTCTTCAAATTGTCTATTGGATTTGAGTTTTGCATATTTTCACCAACTTCATTACGTAAACCACCTTTGTCTTTAGAAGTTCTTTGTCCTTCTATCAATTCATCAAGATTGGTGGAGCTTGACTTGAAATTTTCTTCATAGAGTTTTTCTTTCTCCAAATCTTCTTTCAGATTCATCACTTCTTGCTCGAGCCTTGAGCATACATCAAAATTTCTTTGTACCACTATATTCAGACACTCCTCAACTCTCTTCTTTTCATCTACTTTCACTTTTAATCCAGTAGACTCTTCATTTTATTGTTTTAGTTTCACTCACTTCTCTATGTCTTTCTTTGAATTTATTTAATTACTCTTTTAATTTCCGGATGCATTCATTTGCTTCATCAAGATTTTCTTTCATATCTTTGTTTTCAATTTTAGCCTTGTCAAGATCTTCAAGAGCATCCCAAAGCTCTTCTTTATCCATTTGTTCAATTTTCAAGATCTTCCTCGAGCTGTTAGACTTCCTTAGAGGAACCAGAGCTCTAATACCAATTGTTGAATATTCAAGATATAGAGAGAGGGGTGAATTAGTATCTTCTCAAATTCATTGAACAAACGCCATCAATTACTTTAATGCATATAACATAGAAGAGAAAGAACAAAGCATGAAATCACACAACACATAAACACTAGAATTTTATGTGGAAAAACTAATGAGGGAAAAACCATGGTGAGGATTAGCTCACAATATATAGTTGTTCCAATACCAGATAAAAAAGAGGCTCACTACCAAGTACAAAGCTCACTGCTTACAAGGACTCACTATCCAAACAAGGAGGCTCACTGCCTACAAAAGATTACATAAACAAAATAGCTTACATTTAGAATATGAATTGATAAAGTTACAAAACAAGTGTAGATTCAGTTCCTTTGATGCTCAGAGTATTCACATGCCAACAGACTAGCCTTTTCTCTTCTTCACATTCACATTCTACTCGCACACTTCGCATATAGAACCAGCAACAACTTCAACCAAACCATCATGTATATATATCTGATATATCCACACACATCAATTAGGTCAGCCTAATTGGATGCAACACATATTTACCAAAAAAGATAGCTATTGGCTTCATACAAAACTTCTTCAAAAGTAGTTCAACCGTGGGCATGCTATATCATGTTGATTGGGACCAAAGATAGGTCACTTATATATCTTTAATACATGTTAAAATATTAACTGATTATTAGGTCGACCATGGATAGACCTAATAATAAAGTACAATCACTAAAATAATGCCAACTCACCATACAAACATATGAGCATACGAAAATACATACTTTCACATTTCCAATATTCATAAATCTTTTCTCAAAACCTTGAACAACGGCGATCAACGAAGGGGAAATGCGAACCAAAATACTAGACCAAAACACCAGAGGATGTAAGACTATTCTTCATATAGGTTTAGAGTACTATACCAATCTGATACCTTAAACAACATGGTGAGATCAATGAAAACACAAAGATTGATCTTCTTCATTCTTCCAACAAATTCTCATATTCCTCTTTGCTTGCACATTCTCCTATTTGGTGCATCATGCACCCCTCTGTCTTCCCTTGGCAGGTTTTCCTATTTTGTAGGCACGTTTGCCTCTTTCTTACTCTGAGTTCAAATTCACCCTTTTACCTAGAGGTAAATTCACGTTCACCCCTTTGCTCAATGGGCGAATTTGTGTTCTCCCCTTTACCCTATAGACGCATACATAATCACCTCTATAATTTCCTTTTATCGAATGGAGAACTCCGCTCACCCTTCTATCCTCTAGGCAATTTCACAATCACCTCTCCTTCGTACATCCACCCCTGTGGGATGGTGCGTTCACCATTTCCTATTTTTTGTCATTTCTCAATTGCCTATTCCCTATTTCTTTCACCCCTACACTATTGGGGTCCTCCCATTCTCGAAAGAAGCGATCTTTCCCTATCTGTGTTCACCTTTGCAAATGAACACCCACCTTTTCCCCCTACACATTCACCCATTCGTTGGAAGGGTGAATGCAATTTGATGGAAGGACGAATCCGCCCTCTCGTGGTGAATTCTCTTTACCTAGTCTACCCTCCCAAAACTTGAAAACATGTGCAAAATCAAAATTAAATCACAAAGCTAAGGTTTGAAAACTACCTATTAGGGTGACACTTGCAAATGGTAGAAATTGTGTACTATATCAGCTCAGTGAATCATCTCCTCGTTGTCCACCATCTCACTCACCTCGTTAGCTCTCGCTCTCAGTCGCTCACTCACTTGATAACACATGTGCAAATGAACATTAGGTGAATAGTAAATTTTATAATTTACTATTTATAGATTTTCATTTTTTCCCCTTATTAGCCTTTCTAATTTTGGGGTAATTTATAGCCTTTTTTAACCCTTTTTTTAATCCTTCTGCCCCTTTTCTTCTATAGGCCATCATTTGCACCCCGTGTGTCCATTTTCTTCCATTCAAAATCCATTCTTCATAGTTTTACATCCTCTATCGCATGGTACCATCCATTTATCCATATCGAGAAGTTACCTAGGGCCCCTTTTCATCCCCATCTACCCTCTCGAGGGGTCATACCTATCCATATTTTTTGTATTCCTCTTTCCTATTCATTTCCCTACTGTATTGGAGTATCTTCTAAAGTCCTTTTCTTCTATCGAGTCATCTGCACTTTATTTTCTTCAAAACACCATTATTCTAACAATAATTTGAAGAGGGGAAAAACGTAGACACCTGAATTTGACCACCCCCATTTGGTCAAATTCACCCTTGCATTGTTCCATCCTGTGTACCTAAACCATGTTAATTAAATAGTTCACTATTTGATTAATATTTGTCCTAGTCCTAATTTTTCCTAAGGTATTTCAATTAATCAATTAAATACCTTATCCTATTCCTCTCTAAATTAAATAAATAGCCTAATTTATTTAATTTAGTCACTTTTCCCAAATGAATTAAAATAATTTTTTAAATTCTTTCTTTCTCTCTCCTTGTCCCACCCTCCATAATCCTCTCTAATCTAGATTGCTTTAATTAATATATGATTAGGATGTGCACATTCTTAATCATAATTAGGGTCACATCCTCCATATCTTACAACTTTCCCCTAATCTATCATTTATCCCTCCTAATCGTTTGCACAACCTTAAATCTTGGCTAATTATCCATTAATCCCACCTAATGTCATTTATGGAATACCCCCAATTCAACCTTCATTAATGACTTTCTCCTTTTGGAGAAGTCATCCCCTCACCTCTTTGAATTTTAAATTCAAATTTATTTCTCCCATGAATTGTGAGGAATTTGTAATTCCTCACATCTCCCCATAAGGAATTTTTAATTCGTTTTTCAATCCCCATGAGGATTTTTGAGGAATTTTAATTTCTCACTTGTCCTCTCATTGTACATATGGAAAAGAACATCCTTTATGAGGAGATCTTGTCCATTTCCAAGGTACATCCAAGTACCTCATGTGACATCCACCTCACTGCCACCTCATTACCATATCACCCTCCATTGTCCACATACCCCTCCACATGGCATGCGATGTCTCAACACATCCTATCCCTAGATCTTCTACCCATAGATGAATCCTGGCCATCCATTTCTTTAGAGGCCTTTTCCCTAAATATGGTGAATTTGACCTTCATTCTAACAAGCATATACTTAGCTAACTTTAGCTCTCATACAATCTAGCTTTCAACCTCCATTGTCATAGCCATTCAAGCACTCATCTTGCATCCAATCCACTATCTAGCTACACCATTGCATCCCTCATTTCATTCACATCATTTTAAGCATCATTTAAAGCAATTTTTTCAACAAAGGAGCACACAAAATCAACATCAAAGGGCCAACCAAAGGAGACAACTCAAGCAAAGTAAAAATTGGTATTTTCTTGTGTGTTTTGTTTGAGTCAGACTAGCCTAATCTTGAGTGTTTTGTTATTGTATTTTTTCTTTCATTTCAATTGTTGTCTTACATTCTTAGGGTTAGAAACAATTGCACACAATATGATGTAATATTATAATATTATATTTATATACTATAAATATTATATTATATTAATATTAAAATGTTCTAATATATATTAAATATTATATTAGTTTGTATTATAATATTATAAATGAGTTATGTGGAGAGAGGTAGAGAGGGAGAGAGAGAGGAGGGAGGGAAGGATAAAGAGAGGGGTAGGTGGAGAGAGAGGTAGGGTTGGAGAGAGAGAGATAGGGTGGGAGGGAGAGAGAAAAAGAGAGACATAGAAAGAGGTAGGGAGGGAGAGGTAAAGATAGAGAGGTAGGGTGGGAGAGGTATAGAGAGGTAGTGTGTGTGAGAGAGAGGGTGGGAGGGATGGAGAGATAGGTAAGTTGAGAGATAAAGAGAAGTGGATGGGGAAGAAGAGAGAGGTAGAGATAGAGGGGGAAGGAGGGACAAAGGGAGGGGGAGGATGGTGGGAGAGGAGAGATAGATATTAAAGAGGGAAGAGGGGAGGGAGAGGTAGGGATAAAGGGAGCAAGGGAGAGATGGAAGGAGGGAGATAGGGAGAGGTAGGTAGAGAGTGATGGGAGATAAAGAGAAGTAGAGAGGGAAGGGGAGAGAGAGGTAGAGAGAGGGGGAAGGTGAGAGGGATGGAGAGTTAGGTAGAAAGAGAGGCGGGGTGGGAAGGATTTAGGGAAATATAGGTAGAGAGGGAGAGGGTAAGTGGATATAGAGAGAAATAGAGAAGGAGAAAGAGAGAGGTAAGATGGGAGGGATAGAGGGAGAGGTATGTAGAGAGATAGATTGAGGGAAGATAAAGAGAATTAGAGGGGGAAGGGAAGAGAGGTAGAGGGAGGGGAGGAGGGACAAAGGGAAAAAGGGACAAAGAGGTAGGTTAGGAGTGATAGTGGGAGAGGAGGGGTAGAGAGAACTAGAGAGATAGAGGTAAGCTAAGAGATAAAGAGAAGTAGCAAGGGAAGGTGAGAGAGAAGGGGGAAGGAGGGACAAAGAGAGGGAGAGGTAGGTTAGGAGGGATGGTGGGAGAGGATATATGAAGAGAAATAGAGAGGGATGGGGGAGGGAGGGAGATGTAAAGAGGTAGGGTGGGAGGGATAGAGAGAGAGAGGTAAGTTGGAAGAAATAAAGGGAGAGGTACATAGAGAGAGTGAGGAGATAGAGAGAAGTAGAGAAGGAAGGGGAGAGAGAGGTAGAGAGATGGGGGAGGTGGGAGGGATGAAGAGGTAGGTAGAGAGGTAGGGTGGGAGGGATTGAGGGAAATGTAGGTAGAGAGGGAGAGGGTAAGTGGAGATAGAGAGAAGTGGAGAGGGAAGGTGAGGGAGAGAGAGAGATGTATATATTGCTCTCATCTCCTTGTAGTTTTGTTATAAATATGTTGAAGGCATGTCCATATTTGAGTTCTCTGAAATCATTTTGTCTATGAACAAAGGAAATTACCCAAGAAGCCCAACAAGGTGGTTAATCCAATCTCAGTCATTCATAGTTTTTTGCCACATTTTAAGCTATTTTTTTCTATCTTTTACTACTTCCCTGTTGCTATTGGTTTTTGCTCCTCCAAACTCTTCCTCATTGGTATTGACCTTTGAATCTTCTAATTTGGTGAGTTGCAGAGGTTTCAGCAAGGGTTTTAGGGTATGTTTATTAAAATGAAAATTATGACCAAGATCCTAATATTGAGCACATTTAGGTTTTAAATGTAGTTAAGTATATATTAGCATAATTAATATAATGTAAATTTTTAATATAATGCAAATTTTACATTTTATACAATAAAAAAACAATTATAAATATATAATTATATAATTTATTATTATTATTATTATATTATATTCTTTAATAAAACTATTAAATATTTATAGGGTGGGTGCAAAAAGATGGGGGCCAAATTGTGGCCAAAATTTTAAAAATACATTTGATAGGCCATAACACGAGTGTTTTATAACATTCTCGCACTATGGCTTGGTGTGACTGAGCCAAAGGCTCAGCCACATCAAGCCTGTAATGTGCTCGTAGTATTCCACAAGCACGTTATAACATATTCATGGAATACTGTGAGTGTGTTACTTGTCATTAAAACAAAAAGAAAGAAAATCTAATTCATTTTTATGTTGACTATTTTTCTACTCTGATGGCCAAAAACCCTTCTCTTGCATGCTTGTGTTCTGGGAGGAGACAATCTTGCATTTTTTGTTCAATTTGTTGCTATTTCATCCCAAGATTCCACCACATTGATGAGGAGGTCGAATAGGTGAGGATTTTTTGTTGTTGATGTTGTTGTTGTGAATTTGTTAGTTTTAGGTTATTTTCTATATTCATTTGTTGAATTTGTAGGAAATAATAATGATCCTGGAAACCCTTTTGAAAATAATCAACAACCAAAGCCACAAGAACATGAACAAAATCCTCAAGTGAAACAACCACAACAACAATCTCCTCCACCAATCCCTCAACATCCTTTTGGAACTCAACAAAATTTAATGGGGGTAATTGAAAATAATAAAAAATAAATTGAGTTAATCACGAGGTTGAATGATCCAACAAGTTCAACCTTGGAAAGAAGAACACTTGAAAATTCACTTAAAGACATGTTAAAACATGTAGATGCAATCAACAAACAATTAAGTGGTTGGGAAGATAGGAGGCAGACAACTAGGGATTTTACTGAGATAAATTATCATATAAAGATGTAAAAGATGAAAAGATTACAAAATTAGGTTTGTGATCATTATTCACTGACCCACACACAAATCAAAATATTGACCTCAATGCAAAGAGGTTTCCTATCCATTGGTGCCACCACCAAGGGATTAGGAACTTTTTTGGGGGTAGGTGGTACATGGTTTTTGATTACCGACCATGCAACAATTGTGAAGTACCTCAATATTTCTCGAGGAAACTATTATGTGAGTTCATCCTGAACAAAATCCCAAATTATTTTGATATGAGGGACTTCCAGGGGAGAGGTGAGGGGTTGGTTCAAGATAGACCCGATGCACAACAATATCCTAGGCAACAAGTGAGATGAGATCTCACTAGGCCAAATCATGAGCACATCATTATCCCTTCCATCATGAAGGAAAGTGTCGAGGTAGACACTTTTCAGGCTATCATCTCTTTGACCTAGAGTTTCATCTACCATGCCAATCCTATAGTATACGGCCATATAGGGGAATCTTCAAGTGGTAGGCTTCCATCCCATTCGTATTAGGCTTTCAGGGTGACTTGTTCATATGACCCCACTGACACTTAGGAGGCTACTACGCAACATACGTCTATAGCTATGGAGATGGCGAGGGCAGCTAACATTTTGAATGAGGCTTATGGCATCAATACTCAGGTAAATGTTAGCATGTTCATCGAATTTAATTTATTAAATTTCAATTTTGAAATGCAAGATTAACTAATTTAGTTTTATGATTTTGATAAAATTTCAAGGTCATAGTGTTGATACTGGATACACCAGCCCTACACCTACTTATTACTCCACTACATCTACTATTAAGGTATGTAACTAGTAAAAAATTATAAATTTATTACATGTTAATAGCATTGTTAGATGAATGGTATTCTAATATCTAATTTTGGATGTTGATTAGGCTAATATTAGAGGTTTCATGAGAACACTTCCTAATGCTAGTGGAGTTAGATGAACCTACATGTAGGCAATAGAATAAATAGTTTAACTAATGAATTGCACTTAATAGATTTGTGTAGTTTATATTCATATCATTGATTGCATTGCATTGCACATCTTTCAAACTCAAAGTATTACTTCACATTCCATAACTAATAACTAGATGTTGATAGATGACAAAATTTAATATAGTTGTTTAGAAACTCAACATAAGCAGTGATGCAATTACTTCACATAGCATAAGTAATAACTAGGAGTAGCTGCCAATTGCATTTTCTTGTCATGACATTCCATGAGACCAATTTTTATTGAGGAATCTTTTAAAATGGTTCACTGCCTTGTCTATGCTATTGTATAAGCGTGAATTTTCACCCCTAACACAAATTCCCTTTTACCCCCTTGCACTTTAGAAAACCTAAGGCAAAGGCTTAATTCCACTTAAGCCCACTGCTCACATTCCACTTGGTGCCTGTTTTGTGTGTTGGTGGGGACGTTTCTGTCTGGGATGCCCACGCGGTGCGCAGACGTCTTTATGGCGTGCTTACATCCTAGGTAGATTCCTGTGGCTAGAGACTGCAAATACGTTACACTTCCTATTGGGAGTTGAAGTGTAATGCTCCTCTTTGGCTGGCCAACCTGAATATGGTCATTTTTCATCCTTTCCTTCATATTCTTCATCCATTCATCCATTGTTCTCTTCAAAAGAGTTTGGCAATATCATTTGAGCATTCTCTCCACTTCATTCCATCCATCTTCAATCTTTGTAGCAGCACTTTACACTCCATAACAACAATCCACTACTCCTTCATTCTGATAGTGCGACCACAGGACAAACACCATTGTAGCAAAGGATTGAGTTCCTCTCATTTTCTCCTCCACAAGCCTTGAGCAGTTTGGACGGAGGTGGTAAGATCCTCCTATCTCTTCTATCATCTTTGGTTGAGTAAGCACGTACTATTTGTAGTGTCTTTTTCTTATGTAGCTTGTATTTCCTTTCTTTATCTTTATTTCTATCATTGAAAACTTAGCTGCCGTGGAGGTGGAAACACCAAAACAGGGGTCTGACTGAGGCAGGCCCCTAAATAGCCCCAAAATTTTCCCTCTTTATTGTGTGTAGGTGGAGAGATCTTGAAGCAAGCTGGCGAGAAGACTATTATGCGAGATCATCTTCATCACCCTTGCAGTAAAATACTTCTTTTATCACATTTGTATTTACGTCTCATTCTTCTTAATCTCATTCTGTTGTTCAAGAAACCACTAAACTAGGCTAGCAGTCCTTTCTTGAGGATTTAACCTTGTCTCTCTAGTTTTCTAGCCGTATGAATGCCAACACACCTATGAGATGCCAGTGCACTACATTGTCATCCTGAAATCATGCTTTTTTCCTCTGACAAAGAGCTACCTGAGACGTAGATTTGACCTTAAAAAGAAGCTCATCTAGTCTCCCATCAACTCTCGAGATTGTAGAGTGGTCGAAGGACACCTAGTCCTCATCATTCTCATCCCTCCTATCCTAATCTTCCTTGAAACTGAGGTAAGTTAGGGTAGACTTTCCGCTCTTGGCCTTTCATGACCTAGGGCCTTGCAGTGGTTGGTCCCCCTCTCTTACATCTTTGGTGAACCTGACATGAACCAATGTATACCCATTTGTTGGTGTTCTAAACTTTTTCCCTTATACCTCTTGGTCATTGTACCCTTGTGTGTTGTGAAACTTTATGAGCTTCACAACCCAATCCATGAAATCTAGGCATATTGTCAGAAGAACTCTACAACACCTTCTAATGGAAAAGATGAAGCTCTCCTCTTGTTTCACTATTGACATTTTCTCTGATTTTGCGGTTGGTCTATCCACACAGGAGTATGTATCGTGAGGTGAATCTAGGTTTCTTGATGAAACTAATCACATCCCTACCCCTTCTACATCACGGACCTCCTCATCTATAGATGAGCATGATTTCATTTGTATCCCTTTAGAATACATCGTTAGTCTTGGTAAAGGGTTAGGTGCATTATAAAATCACCTAGAAGGAAACCCAAAGATGGCTAGGACCGCTAAAGTGATCAGTGAGATAAGATACATGGTGGAAAAAGATTGAGCAGGTGTAAAGCTCTTCGCTAGTCTCGCTAGTCTGGCTGAAGCATGTGCCCCTTCAAGCCATAGTCACATGACATGAGGTGGCCTCTTCGAGTAATGTGAGAGATAGCTAGAGATGTCAATGCCTCCTACATCCATATATATGGTTGACACAGTCCCGTCGGTTATTTTACCTGCTACTTCTGAGAATTTTGAAACTATCAAAGTAAACAGGAACCCTTTGGGTTTCCACTTCATCCCTTTTTCTGCCTCTATTGGTGAGATGATAGGTGGACGATTTGGTGGAAGAAACTTCAGAAGTGGGGGTGGTATTAGTGGGGGTAGTTCTAGAGGAAGTCATGGTTGTGGCTCTGACAAAAGTCACACTAGTGGTGGTGGCATCCATGGAAGCTCTATTGGTGGTCATGGTGGCGACTCTAGTGGTGGTTCTAGTGGCCCTATGTCTTCTAATGACCCTATTCTAAATACCCTTCTTCAGAATATGGGGAAGATGCAAAACCAGCTGGTGAACCTTTCCTAGGCCTTGGCCCAGCCTATTTTCTAGCCCTTCCTTCGACACAACCCATTGTCAGTTGTAATTTTAAACACTCCCTTTTTGCAAGGGATGGAGATTCCAAAATTTAAAAAATACGATGGTAAAGGGGACCTGTAGACACATGTGTCTTCCTTTAATGCCTTGTGCATAGATTTCTTCCATCACAACACATTGATGGCTAAACTATTTCACCGATCCCTCAAAGATATAACACTGGATTAGTAGTGTTCTTTGCTTGATAATTCCATCTTCACGTTTGATAAGCTTGTGAACCAGTTCTTAAGATAGTTCCAAGAGAATATTGGATGAAAGATGACCTTCTCAGACCTTGTTTAGTGCAAACAAGGGGACAATGAGAAGATTATAGACTTTATCGCATGGTACCAAGCACTCTTCTCATAGATCTCGTATCTGTTACCTGAATCTGATGTACAAAAGGTCTTCATAGGGAACTTACAAAGGCCTTGGCAAGAGAAGTTTTCCCTCATGAATAATCCTTCTTTTTCACACTTGTGTACAGCTTTACAAGAGTACCAACAAATGATAGTTTAGTTCGGGGGTCCTTCCTCGTGCTCCCATTCTAAAGGAAGATCTATCACATCGATCTCTAGAAGAGGTAAAGCTGTTGCAAATGTAGTAGGCATTGTGGATAACAACGGCCTCAGACATGACCCAAAGTTTACGAATCTATCAAAATCTTATTCTTCCATCTTGCAAAAGTTGGTGAAAGATAAGATCCTTACCCTACCACCCCCTAAACTAGTTAGAGAACCCTACCCTAATTGGTATGAAGAAAACACATATTATCAGTACCATCGAGTTAACATACATGATACCGAACACTTCATGCACCTGCATCATGAGATATAGGATCACATTGAGGACGATACTATCCATCTTGAATGAAGTAAGAAAAACATGAACAAATTAGTGGTGAAAGCTAATAGTGACTTGCAGATATACACAGACCCATTTTTGACACATTCTGCTAACATGATTATCGATCCCTATGATTATGTTTCTTTCCTTGAGGCATATGTTAACATGGTTATGATTACTCCCTCTCCTCGTCTTGTGACTGGGTCACTAGATGTAACATTTACTTCACAAGATGTGCCAGCAAATGGTAAGCCTTCTCCACTTTATATTCCCACTCGCCTCAATGGTAACATTGTGATAGGGGTCTTAGTTGACCCCATGAGTAGAGTGAATGTCATCACGGAGGAGACATTACTCTTAAATTCCCTACAAAGGGAGGAATACAAAAAAAATAATCCATCATCCATATGCATGATGGAATTTCTCTTAAACCTTATCAATAACATTGTCCATCTTGGTTGGACCCAGGAACGTAGACATGGTCTTTGATTTTATTCCCGAGTCAAGCCTGTTTAGAGTGAAGCTAGATATACCTTGGCTAGTTTCCATGAATGGGATCACCTTCATAATCCATAAATACCTTAAGTTTTCCCATGAGGGTGTCATGCACATGGTGCATGATATTGGATATCAGCCTATGGTATCTCATGGGGGATATTCGTTGGATCACTTTTGGCCCACTCCCATTGGTCCACTACCACAAAGAACATACCTACTTTACAAGAACTATGTGAAGTATAAAACTAGAGGCAAGGGATAGCCAAAGTTGACCCTTCCTATAGCTAAGCAGCCAGTTGCCTCCTCCTCCCAAAAGGGAAAGGGGAAGCTCACTCCCTCTTGGGATGACTCATCTACTCCCATCTCTTGGGAAGAGTATTGGAGGAACAAGCCCGGGTTCTACCCACTAAGTCCAATGATGCCTCCTTGACGAAAGCCCAAAATCAAGATATCAGATCTCCCTAAAAAATCCCCAAGATCCTGGTATTATTTTTATGGTAGAAAGAAAGGCTCGTAGAGGGAATTTCCCCCTCGACCTCTTCTCGTTCCCCCGAACAGAAAAGGGTCCACCTCTAAGGTGCTACAATTGACTCCGCCCACCATTTTTAAACTTTCCCATTCTTCTCCCATTCAAGAGTATGTCCTTCCATTGGAAAAAAACATGGAGGACACTCCCATGGCTGAATAGAATCCTCTCGTCCATTTGCAAGCTCTCACTCCTGGTTTGAATAGTCGTAGGAACCACCTTGTGCATGAGCATAAGTGGTGATGAAAGGCTCTCCTAGCTGAGAAATCCTCCTCATAGAAGAAGGAGGAGGAGAAGATGGCACCTCCTACTATATTCTCCTCTTTCCCCTCTTCTATCTCTAATCTAACTGGTTCTAAATCTCTACTAGCTCCCACTGTGAGTGCACATGCACTTGGAAAGGTGTAGGTGTTTATCGCTCCTTCGACAAAGCCACCCCTACTAACTTTCATTTTGGATGTCTCGCCCTTCTCGAAGCCCGTGGATATGGTTAACACTTCGGTTGTATCCATTGTGATTCTTTCCTCTTCTCCCTTGACCCTCCTTGCTTCATTTGTGGGGAGTTCACTTCTTTCGATGAAGAAGAAGGTAGAGTGTGGACCCTCCAACAATGGAGGACGTAAGAAGAGCCCACCTCCTCTGAAAGGTGGCCTCATGCTGACTTGATCTATCCTAGTGATGGAACCAGCTCCAACATCCCCTCATTTTTTCACCACTCCTGAGTCTCTCGATGAGCATAGTGGTGAACCTAGGGTGCAAACACCTCTGTCCATTGAAGTGAAACATGGAACTCCCATTAAGTGTATGTTCAACTTGGGGGATGAAGTTTTGACCTTGTCAGCGATCTTCATGAAGTCGTTGACCTTGGACCCACAAGAGTTGAGTGATGGAGACCTCACTGGTCCCTCTACCTTAGCCCTTATTGTGGGAGGATCAGAAGCTCCTCCCCTTAACATTACACCATTGCAAGCTCATCATCCTTCCCTCTACGATGATCTAGAGTGGAAAGTTGACGACCTCTTGGTCGACCAGTGTTAGGGGGAGACCCTCTTCTTGATCTTTAGATTATATGTGTGTGTGTGTTGTGATGTGTTTCCCCATAATCATGCTATATGTTCCTAGATGACCCTTGTCACCCCTGTTGGTGCTTAGATACAACCGTGGTGTTTGTGTTGTAAACCTTCCTCTATATGTATCTCTATTCTTCCATTTTTATGATTGAATTTTGGTAAATTAGGGACGATTCAAAGAATCAAGAGAATTTAGGCCTCCTTCCATGTTGACCCAATTTTTTTATCTTTACTTTGTATTTTGTGCATTCTTCCTGATTCGATTGGGGATTGATGATATTTTTCCTCTTGCTGTGGTTATTACTACTTATAAATAAAGGTAGATCTAACCCCGCAAAACCAGATCCCCCTATTCCCTTTGTTTGCATTCTCTTTTCCTTTCCTTTCTCTTTATCTTCCTCTCTTATTTTCTTGAGTTGTACCTTTTATGTGTGACAACGTTACTTCTACATTACATGATCTTTAGAAAATGCATTCATTGTCAAACAAATCTTTTCTCAAAGATCCTTCACACACTTCTTTGTTAGAATTCCATTCTTGACTTGAAACCCTAACGAAACATGTTTCCTTCATCATGGGTTCGTAAATAAAGGACTTGGAAACCCTCCTCTAAAGCAGGAACGATCTTAGTATTCCCCTTGCATGGGCGCATCTCCTTCCTTTCGAGTTCCTTGATGAAGTGAACATCTTTCGAAATAATTCCTTGATGATGAATCAATTCAAGAAAGAAGATGGTAGCTTTTGAATAGCATTTCCCTTGAGTGGACCCCTCCCTTTCACGTTGGGTTCCCAAGGGACTCCTTTGAAATCTTTCAAAAAAATTCTATGGCATCTAGCTTGGGGGTAGCTCGGCTAGATCAATTTCACTTCTTCACGTCTAGCTCGAGGGCAGCTCAACTAGATCGGTTTCACTTCTTCACATCTATTCCAAGGGTAGCCTGACTAGGCCTACTTTGCATCCTTATGCCTAGCTTGGGGGAAGCCCGACTGGACTTCACTTTTCAAATAGTGCATCCGTTGAGTGGACCCTCCTTCCTTTTGAAGGGTTCTCGAGGGACCCTTTTGAAATTCTTACAACTTAGCGATGGTCTGCGTGATTTTGTCATTCATTGGAATTGCATGGAGGCTTCCTAACATGTTCTATCTATGGGTAAGCATGTCATCCTCTCTGACTCTGCAAAGTCCCCTTTACTCAGTCTCCCTCATGTGAGAGTTCTTGGGGGATACCTTCCTTGTAGTTTTGTGGGTCTGTAAGGTGCTCTTCCTAGTTTCCTTCATGTGATAGTTCTTGAAGGATACCTCCCTTATAGGATTATGAACCTGTGAGGCACTTTCATTCTTCAACTTTATAGTTCTATGAAACTACGAAGTCTTCTCCCACACTTCTGAGTTTTCCAGACCGTGATCTGCTTCCTTGTTGGTTTAGGTATACATCTCTTACTTTGTTACTTCCTTACTACTCTACTTTACCGAAGCACATCAGTACTCGTGCTCGCTAAAGTGGGGGAAAAATGTATAAGTATGAATTTTCACACCTAATGCAAATTCCTTTTTACCCCCTTACACTTTAGAAAACCTAAGGCAGAGGCTTAATTCCACTTAAGCCCACTACTCACATTCCACTTGGCACCTATTTTGTGTGTCAGTGGGTATGTTTCTATCGGGGACTCCTATGTGGCATACTTATGTCCCTAGCATATTCCTACGGCTAGAGATTGCAGAGACGTTACACTTCCTATTGGGATTCGAAGTGTAACGCTCCTCTTCGGCTGGCCAACCCGGATATGGTCATTTTTCATCCATTCCTTCATATTATTCATCCATTCATCCATTATTCTCTTCAACAGAGTTTGGAAAGATCATTTGAGAATTCTCTCCACTTCATTCCATCCATCTTCAAGCTTTGTAGCTACACTTTAAGCTCCATAAAAACAATCCACTACTCCTTCATTCTGTTAGTGCGAGCATAGGAAAAATGCCATTGTAGCAGAGGCTTGAATTCGTCTCATTTTCTCCTCCACAAGCCTTGAGTGCTTTGGACAGAGGTGGTAAGCTCCAATTATCTCTTCTATTGTATTTGGTTGAGTAAGCACATATTGTTTGTAGTGTCTTTTTCTTATGTAGCTTGTATTTCCCTTCTTTATCTATATTTCTATCATTGCAAACTTGGCTGTCCATGGAGGTGGAAACACCAAAGTGGGGGTCTAACTAAGGCATGCCCCTAAACAACCCCAAAATTTTCCCTATTTATTGTGTGCAAGTGGAGAGATCTTGAAGCAATTTGGCAAGAAGATTGTTGTGCGAGATTGTCTTCGTCATCCTTGTGGTAATATACTTATTTTATCACATTCGTATTTATGTCTCATTCTTCTTAATCTCATTCTGCTATTCAAGAAACCTCTAAACTAGGCTAGCAATCCTAGGATTTAACTTTGTCTCTCTGGTTTTTTGGCCGTCCAGACGCCTGCATGCTTGTGAGATGCCAACACATCACGTTGTTGTCCTGAAACTATGCTTCTATCCTCTGATAGAGAGCTACCTGAGATGCAGATTTGACCTTAAAAAGTGACTCGTCTAGTCTCCCTTCAACTCTCAGGATTGCAGAGTGGTCGAAGGACACATAGTCCTCATCATTCTCATCCCTCCTATCCTAATCTTCCTTGAAACTGAGGTAAGTTAGGGTAGCCTTTCCGCTCTTGTCCTTTCATGACCCGGAGCCCTACAGTGGCTAGTCCCCCTCTCTTACAGCTACGGATGCTTGAAAGAAATATATGAAATAATAATAGTAATAAACAACAAAGAAAAGGCAATGAGTTGTTTGAAAAAATGCCTTAAATAAATGTGGTCTCATGGTGATGCCCATAAACATGAGACCCAATTTCTTTGAGGCATTTTTTCAAATGGCTCACTAACTTTTATATGCTACCAAATTTTCCATACATGTCTACCAAATCATTTTATCAAATAGTTCACTTCCTTGATGCTATGGATTAAAGCCTAAAAAAAGGTTCTTTCCAACAAAATATGGATTCTTGGAAAAAATTCTATCAAAGAATAATAGTAAGCATAGACAAGGCAGTGAGTAGTTTTAAAAAATGCCTCTAAGAAAATGTGGTCTCATGGTGATGGAATGCCATTCCATCACCATAAGACCACATTTTCTTAGAGGCATTTTTTCAAAAATCTCATCACCTTTTCTATGCTACCATATTTTCTATAGATGTCTACCAAAGAATTTTATCAAATAGTTCATTTCCTTGCTACTATGGCTAAAAGCCTAAAAAGGGTGCTTTTCAACAAACTATGGATGCTTGGAAAAATCTATCAAAGGATAATAGTAAGAAATAACGTAGAAAAGGCAATGAGTAGTTTGAAAAAAATCCTTGAAGAAATGTGGTCTCATGGTGATGGAATGCCATTCCATCACCACGAGACCACATTTCCTTGAGGTATTTTTTCAAATAGCTCACCACCTTTTCTATGCTACCAAATTTTCCATACATGTCTACCAAAGCATTTAATGAATCTACTCACTTCCTTGCTGCTATGGCTAAAAGATTAAATTAGGTGCTTTCCAACAAACTACAGATGCTTGGAAAAAATCTATCAAAGCATAATAGTAAACAATAACATAGACAAGACAGTGAGTAGTTTGAAAAAATTCCTTGAAGAAATATGGTCTCATGGTGATGGAATTCCATTCCATCACCATGAGACCACATTTATTTGAGGTATTTTTTCAAACAACTCACCACCTTTTCTATGCTACCACATTTTCCATACATGTATACTAAAGCATTTTATCAAACTTCTTGAACTTCCTTGTTGATACGGCTAAAAGCCTAAATAAGGTGCTCTCCAACAAACTATGGATGCTTGGAAAAACTCTATCAAAGCACAATAGTAAGCAATAGCATAGACAAGGAAATGAGTAGTTTGAAAAAATGCCTCGAAGAAATGTGGTTTCATGGTGATGAAATGCCATTCCATCACCATGAGACCACATTTCTTTGAGGCATTTTTTCAAACATCTCACCACCTTTTCTATGCTACCACATTTTGCATACATGTCTACCAAAGCATTTTATCAAACTACTCACTTCCTTGCTGCTATGGATAAAATCCTAAAATAGGTGCTTTCCAACAAACTATGGATGCTTGGAAAAAATCTATCAAAGCATAATAGTAAGCAATATCATAGTCAAGGAAGTGAGTAGTTTGAAAAAATTCCTTCAACAAATGTGGTGTCATGGTGATGGAATTCCATGACACATTTGTTTGTAATGGAATTCCATCACCATGAGACCCCATTTCTTTGAGGTATTTTTTCAAAGAGTTCACTGCCTTCTCTATGCTACCATAGTTATCGTACATATCTACCAAAGCATTTTATAAAATGGTTCACCACCTTGCTGATATGGATAAAATCCTAAAAAAAGGTGCTTTCAAACAAGCTATGGATAGGGCATATAGTAAGCATGATATTCAAAAATATATAGTTTGATAAGTACTCCAAATTTTGTTCATTATCTCATACATTATAAGCCATGATGTGCATCACTATTTTAGTTTTTGTGATTGAATAATTAGTTGTTTTATTTTCAGATGTTGGAAGCAGATACATCTCCAAATGTTCATAGGGCAATGGAGCTTGGTTTTTTTTCTGCTATAGACTCCTCGATGCCCCTCATGGAGGTTTGAGGCAGATTTCTAAATTTCAATTTATGTTCTTTGTTATAGTTGTTAGTTAGTGAAAAATCAAACCATTATTGATTCATAGTTTAATTTCTCTTTGGATGGTTTCTACAGGGCTTCAACATGCCTCAACATGGGAATGCGAACCTTTCCCTTAAGGAGAGTGACTTTCTAGTGGCAGTAAGTGATTATTTTGTTAAATATATCATTTTTTATAATGTAATTTCTATATATTAATGTCTTTACTTGTTATTGTAATATATACAACTTGACCAGGAACTAAACCCTAGGAGGAGGAGCAAGAGCACTCCCCAACCTCAGAACAAATGAGTGACATATTTATCACCATCTGATCAAATATCAAAGGGAAATAATTTGTTTCCAGGGCATGGAGAGCAATGACTTTTGATTCCAGAGCCCTTTGTTGTATGCATATATGGAATTTTTGTACATATTTTGTATTAGATAGATTTGACATTGTATGCCTATATGGTATTTTTGTAAGCCTACATGGATATTTTGTATATATTTTATACTTGTATCGACATATATTGATGTATTCCTACATGACTATTTGGTTAATACAAATATTTTGTATCGATGGTGTCCATATTTGCATTATAAATCCACGGTTCAATAGATATGAGTTACGTGTATTCAAGTGTATACTTTACAAATTATGTGTATACTTTGTTACTTACGTGTATTCCAAAGTATACTTTGTGACTTACGTGTTTTCATGCTATACCGTGTATTCATGCATATACTTTGTATTAATTTGTGTATACTATGTATTCGTGTGTATACTTCAAGGCTTACATGTATTTGAATACTTGTGCTTCCCTTATTTACATGTATGCTTGACTTATTCACATGTATATACTTATTAAGTGGTTAGCCCTATCATTGATCATTGTTGTCCTTCATGGTTTGTCTTGAATATTTATTGATTGATGCTAAACAACTCCAATATTTCTAGGAATACTAGTAGAGTTGCAAGTTAAAAAATTGCACAAATAGAAAAGAAAATATTAACTGTAAATAAATGCACTGATTATTAACTTTATAATTGATTAAGAATGAGTATAATATATATCAAGAGATGAGCCTTCTATAATGGAAAATTCCAACTAGAAAATAGGCAAAGCATTCCCAATACTTTGAAAGCAATAATCCATCCGAAATTGCAATGAGAGATAAGGTAAATGAACCCACATAGGCATAACTGAATAAAGAATAGTTCACCCTTCATAGCTTGTTGAAACCATTTCCAAACTTAGAATATCTTAAAGATAAAGAAGAATTATGATCTATATAATATAGAATTAGTACCCACTTTGATGACTACAAAATTTTCAACCATGGGCTTATCATGCTTTTTCAAATTTGGTAAGAAGGCTTATTTAAGATCCTTGAGCATTGTATTTCCTAATGCTCCCTTGTTCTTACATATCTCAATTCAATTTCATTCAAAGAGTTTCATCAAATGCTTTATCTAAAAGGAAAAAACATGTTTTCAATTGGCATTCCATGAGATGTTTCATAAAAAGATTCCAATATATTTAATCTTTTGATTGGAACAACTAAATTAAGAAAAGGATACATAATCTTCACAACACTTACAAAACATAATATTGATAGTAGATGATGAGTAGTTAACTTATTTACACATTATCATACAAACATTTATCTTGAATAGCCTTTAAAAAATTTCACAACATAATCCTCACAATACAGAACAAATTGTTATGTTCTTGGTCCATCACCATATAAACATGTCAAAAGATGTAGGAGATACCTTGAATAACTCTTTTAGGCACAAAAATAGTCCTCATGCTTCCTTTTCTGCATGGTCAAGAAATGAGGCTCCCACAAAATATTAATACCAAAAATCCCCCCAAATGACATACCAACCACAAGTAGGGAAGAAGAAATCTCATCTCAAGAACTCACTGAGGAATTGATCGAGCGGGATCAACCTGAGACCTTCCCATATACCCTAGAAAGAGAACACATAGTTGTAGAGGAGCATATTCCTCTGCAAACCCTAGAACCTCACCCATTTAAGCAAGATTTTGAGGAGGAATGAATCCCCTTCAACATCATGGGTGACCGTAGAAATGACCCTCCTTCTCCACCACCATGTGCATTCACTTATCCTATTTCTATTGATGTAGATGATGATACAAATATGAAAAATATTTCACTAGCCTTCTTGCCAACCTTTTGAGGTGTTTCTTCTGAAGACCCTGACTAGTTTCTCTTTGAGTTTAAAGTCTTGTGTCAAACATATGACTACAAGAATGATAACCAGAAACTAAAGCTTTTTCCCTCTACTTTAAAGGACTCAACAATGCGTTGGTTCATGGGATTAGCTTCAAGATCCATAACCTCATGGGATGACATGGAGTCTTCCTTTCTGGATAAATATGAGAGATATTGTAGAGTTAGCTATGGGAAGGAAGAGTTGTTCAAACTAAGGCAGAAAAAAATGAAAGCCTAGAATATTACCTAGATAGGTTTTATCTTCTTATCTAAATGATGTGGCGAAGAAGCCATAAGTCTAGAGATTTTAAAGACTATATTTATCAAAGTTATTGATGAAGATACTCAAAGGAGCCTGGATTTAATGGGAAAAGGAGATGTGTCCCAACTAGGACTCAATGATATCACCGAATTGTGTCAAAATTTCTCTCAAACTCGAGGAGGTATATAGAAGTCTACTCTTTTTAAAGGTTTCAATGAGATAGGGAAACTATGTGAGGAGATATCCAATCTTAAAACTGACATCACAATTTAGTTAAACACTATGTTAGATGGAATACAGGCTAAAACACGAAATCTTGAGACCTTATCCATCTACTATCCTAGGTGCCGAAACAAACATCTATTAAGGGAATGCCCTTTGGATAAATTTGACAAAATTGATGATTTTCAAGTTTGTGACAAGAGCCATCCCACTGACTAGTGTGAGATTTTGAATTCCATCAAGAATTCTAAGAAAAGGACATCTCTGGTTGAGGACAAAGTCAACTTTGTAAACCAAAGAACTGGAGGGAATTTTTCCTATCGTCAAAATTCAAACCCTACCTAGAGACCTCAAAACAACTAGAATAATAATTAGTGGGCAACACCTTGGCCTCAAGAACCACCTCAACCACCACCTAATTGGGGGACTTACCCTTGGGGACCACCTAAATGGGAAAATCAATCCCGGAGAAACCCTTAATGGCACAACCAGAATAAAAAATAGTGGTATCCTCATAATCCCGTTCCTCAATTGAATCAAACTCAGAATCAATTTTATACCGGTCCTAGAACGATTCCTAATCAACAAAAAAAAATTTTACCACCTCCCTAGAATACTCAACAAAATGATAAAGTTAATCAACCACAACTTTCGGCACAACCTATTTCAAACCCAAAGAACAATCGTCAGAATACCCTAGTGTATTCCATGGAACAAGATAATGGTATTGGACTCAATGCTATACATTGTGGAAATCTATAATTAAGATCTAGAAAAACACTTCATCTACCTAATATTGTTGAGATATAGGATGAGCCTATTAAGGAATCTACTAAGCCCACTAAAACAACTCGCACATCTACAAAGCGAGCCCTAGAAGACAAGACCTTTCCACCATCTTCAAGTTGGAGCTTCCAACCTACCTCAAGAAGAGGGGGTCAGTCTCCAATTGATTCTTTAAAGAAATCCACACCCAAAGACAAAAATCAAGCACCCTTTTCAGACTGACTTAAATCAACCATTGTGAAAGACACTTCATAAATGTCCTTGTCCACCAAAACTATGTTCATACAAGAAATCAAACAGTTGCAAATTGAGTTTTCTTTGCTGCAAGACATTAAGGAGATTCCCAAGGATAACCAACTAATAAATGGTTATCTGGCAAAATTTCTGGCTAGAAAGATTGCTGCTCTGAAATATGGTGATCCAGGTAGTCCACTCATAATAGTAACAATCAATGAGATGACAATACCTAATGCACTAGTAGACCTAGGAGCAGCCATTAACATAATGAATGTTGATGTAATGGAAGAGTTGGGGCTTAATGATTTACACCCCACAACTATAGTCTTATAGATGGAAAACCAATCCACAGCCATTCCCAAAGGTGTTCTTGAGAATGTTCTTGTTAAGGTTGATGGATGGGAATATCTAGTGGACTTTCAAGTAATTTAGTCCCTTACACCCAAAGATAGTTATCCTATAATTCTAAGAAGACCATGGTTGGCTACTGTTACAACCAAAATTGACTGTAGAGAGGGAGGAATGATCATTTCACATGGTCCAAATAGAAAGCATCTATTCTTGTATCCTCCCACCAAACCTGCTAAATATAATAAAGTTTGGGTCGATGAACTAGAAGGTCCCACCAGATAGAAAATTTAGCTTCACTATCCATGGTAGTCATCAAATAGCACAGTGAAGAATTGGAGGATGAATTAGAAAATAACATGGAAAATCTTACCATGGATTTAAGTGATGAGGAGATGTTGGACATAGAAGAGATCCTAGGACAACCCATCGACATAGGACATACTAAATTTGATAACACCAGATTCATGGGATTACTCTGTCCTCTAGAAAACATCATTCCAAAAATAGATCATTTCTTTGAAGATATTTCCAGACTTCACAAGACCATAGCTCATAGTTGTCCCCTTAACACTTTGAAAATACCAATGTACATTGTTGCATCCAATCATTTGGGTGTTAAATCCATTATGTTGTTGCTAGGAAAAACTTTGAACATTAACAATTGGTTGATTGAGCAGAAAGAACACAAATTGTTTGATATCTTGGTGAATAGATCTAAAGATTTTTCTTGGGACTATATACATATGAGAGGAATAAACCCAAGCATGTGTACTCATCATATCTACACTGAGAATGTTCAACTTTTTTTCCAACCCCAATGGAGACTCAATATTTCCTTGAAAGATATCATCAAAACAAAAATTGAGAAACTCCTACAAGTGGGGTTTATTTATCCCATTTTTGATAGTAATTGGGTTTCACCTTTGGTTGTGGTTCCAAAGAAGACTGTGAATTGGAGATTATGTGTAGACTATAGGGAACTTAAAAAAGCAACTGAAAAGCATTATTTTCCCCTACCATTTGTAGACTAGGTTTTGGATAACTTGGTTGAGAGAAAATATTTCTCATTCTTGGACGGATTTAGTGGTTACAACCAGATATAGGTAGTAGCAGAAGACCAGGATAAAACAGCTTTTACTTGTCCATGGGGAACATTTGCATATTGAGTTCTTCCTTTTGGGCTATGCAATGCTCCTACAACATTCTAGAGAGCTATCTTGGCTATATTTGTTGAGTTGGTGAATGAGTGTGTGGAAGTTTATATGGAAGATTTCACTGTGTATGATTCAAATTTTGATGAATCTCTCCAAAGTCTAGACAAAGTGCTAAAGTGATGTGAGGATCATCGTTTGTCCCTAAGCCATGAAAAATGTCTGATAATGGTAAAACAAGGAATAATGTTGAGACACCACATCTCGATTGAAGGAATAAAAGTTGATCCTAAGAAAATTGAAGTGATACAACAACTTGTGACCCCAAAAACCTACACTGATGTTAGAATTTTCTTAGAGCATGCTAGATACTATCAAATATTTATAGAAAACTTTAGCAAAATTGCAGCCCCTATGTTTTCTCTTCTCCAAAAGAATGTAGAGTTTATCTAGACACTTGAGTGTCATTCATCATTTAAAATCATCAAGGAGAAGTTCATCTTTGCTCATGTCCTTCATGGACCTAATTGGAACCTTTCATCCCATATTTATGTTGATGCATCTGATGATGCTATTGGAGCAGTGTTAGGACAAGAAGATGAGAATGGGAGAAAGTATGCTATATACTTCATCAGTAAGAATTTGACTCCAACAAAAAGGAATTATATAATGGAGAAATAATTCTTAGTTTTTATACATGCCATTAAGAAATTTTGACACTACATTATAGGATAAAAAGTAATGATGTACACAGATTAATCAGCCATCAAATACCTCATGAAAAAACTTGTAGTGAATGGGAGGATAATCGGGTGGTTGCTGCTTCTCCAAGAATTCAACGTGACAATTGTTGAAAAACTAGGGAAATTCAATGTAGTTGTGGATTTGTTATCTCGAATTAAATAAGATGATGGTGATAGTGCTCTAGTACAAGATGAGTTCCCAAATGAGAATCTGTTTAAAATCTCCACTAAAACTCCATGGTTTGATGATATTGCCAACTAGTTGACCACCTCACAAGTACCACCTAATTTTACATCAAAATAGAAGAAATGGCTTGTTAGAGAAAGTGCCCCCTTAAAATGGATTAATGGGATCCTATTTTGATGTGGGCCTAATATGGTTCTATGACAATGTGTTAGGGCAAATGAGACCTATAGTATTCTAAGAGCTTGCCATGATGATCCTTTTGGAGTACATTATTTTGTTAAAAGGACATCCCACAATATTTTAAGTGCAAGATATTACTGGCCCTCTATGCATAGGGATGTCAAGAAATATGTTCACCATTGTGATGAATCTCAAGGGAGACCAACAACATCTATTGAAATGCCCCATCAACCCTAAGTAGTCCTTGAACCATCTGAAAAATGGGGATTGGGTTTTATCAATCCTATAGACTCGACTTCACAAAGAAAATAAACATTCTAGTATGTACCGATTATCTGACTAATTGGACAGAAGTTCAAGCTCTATGAGTTGCTAGGGAGGAATGGGTAGCTGATTTCTTGTACAGTAAAAATTTCCTTAGGTTTGGAGCCCTTAGGATGATCGTCACATACCAGGGTCCTTAGTTCATGTCTAAGGTTCTATTAGCCTTCACCGACCATTTCTAGGTTAGCCATAAGAAATCATAACCCTACCATCCTCATGAAAATGGTTAGGTGGAAGTCACTAATAGGGAGCTAGAAAACATTTTAACAAAAATAATGTCATCAGGATGAAAATACTGAGCTAGAAAACTACCTGAAGTTGTTTGGGCTTATAACACAACATGGAAATCAAACACCAATTTTAGTCCATACAAGTTGGTCTTTGGGAAGAAGCCTCTCTTACCCATTGAATTCAAACTCTAAACCCTGAGAACAACCATGGAGTAAGGTATAGATCTTAAAAGTGTTGGCCCACAATTGTCATTTCACCAAAAGATTGACTTGTTAATGCCTGATACAACTGCCATAGTTAATGGATCCATGGGAGGTGGTTAGTCCATGTCACAAATCTTGAGGGGAGCGCTTACCATCTGCCAACAATCTCCCCCTCAATGTCACCCGAGGGGATTCAAACCCGACACCTGTGGCTTTGATACCACTTGTTGTCCCACAGTTGTCTTTGCACCAAAAGATCGCCCTGTTAATGCCCGATACAACTGCCAGAGTTAATGGATCCATGGGAGGTAGTTAGTCCATGTCACGAATCCCAAGGGGATGACTGACCATCTGCCAATAAAAAGAGCCCAAGTAGAGAGAGTTTTATAGCTTAGTGAGTTGGATGAACTCTGTTTGGATTTCATCCATCAAACTGAACTAGTGCAACAACAATGCAAAGTCTGGCATGACAAGAATATTAAGGAGAGAGAGTTCCATAATGGGGATTAGGCCCTGTTATTCGATTCCAAATACAAAGATCACCAAGGAAAACTCAGAACTCATTTGCTCGACCCATGTGAAATTTTTGAGGTATTTTCAAATGGTGCGGTATAGCTTAAGCCCATTGATGGTGACACCCAAACCCTCCTAGTCAATGGAAATTGATTACACATCTACCGTAAAATAGTCAATAAAGAAGAATTCACAAAAATGGTAGAAATGTAGGGAGAAATCTAATGCATTGACTTTGCTATGGCAAAGTCAATATAGTTTTTTTTTCTTACTATATATATTCAATAAAAAAGAGAGCATGTGTACGAATTTTTCCTTCAAAGAATTTATTTTCAATTTTTCATCTTTTGGACTTGGCTAAATTTCATTTCTATTTTATAGGAATTCATTTTTCATCAAACTCAAATTCTGATGCATCTTGTTGCGGTGCTTAGGAACTTGTTAGCTTGGTTGTTGCAATGCTTTGGAGCATGTTGACTTGGTCACTGCTATGCTCCTAAAATTGCATGAATTACTTGTGTCATTCCTCATTTTTTTCCTGCATTCTATTGCATCTCTCGACAATGCTCTAGAAATTCAAAGTCCAAAGTTTACATTTTCTTCCTTCTTCTAGTTGCATCTTCCAACGATGCTCTAAAAATTTTCTTGCTACATTCTGGATGCATCTTTCAGTGATGCTCCAGATTTTTTTTGTTCTTTCCTTTTGGTGCCATCTTTCAGTGATGCTCTGAAACTTGTTTGGTTGTTGCTTCTAGCGACATCTTTTGACGATGCTTCGAAACTTGTTGGGTTCCTACTTTTGGCAGCATCTTTTGACAATGGTCCAAAAAAATTTGGTTGCTACTTCGGCTACATCTTTCGACAATGCTCCAAAAAAAATTGTTGTTGTATTCTAATGACATCTTTTAGCTTGCTCTGGAAATTTTCATCCTTCACCCTGGATGCATCTTTCAATGCTTTGATTTTTCCCAGTTTTACACATGCCCATTATTCAAACTTTTGTTATCACCTTGAAATCCATGCCTACATTTCCATTTTTCCCTATAGTATCATATCCTTTCATAATAAATGAAAATTATTATGACATCCCTTTCATCATAATGAGCTTCATCATTAGTTAGCTATCCCATCCACCTCATAATAAATCCACCGCCACCCTCGCCAAATCATACAACTAACCTATTACGTTAGCAAAAGGTAAGTGATGTTCAAGTTACTGACAAGACGTAAGGTACCTACACTTTTCACTTAAAGTTGGTAATTATTTTGAATAATGATTAATTAATTGACACGAGCATTCCCTTTCCTAATTTAGTAAATTATTCTATTGAGTGATTGCTTGAAGTACAGAAAAAATTGCACATTTTCCCGTGCACAACCACCGTGATTATACATCAGAGATCAGGTAAGACAATTAATTACTCCCCCATTTGTTGTATCAAAATCACATTCTCTTCCTTCTGCAATTCAGTTGTTTGAACCAAGTATCTTTGAGCATTATAGTATTTCCGCAAAATTGAGTAGAGTAGTAGGGAAGAAAAGAATGGGAGGAGCTAAAAAGAAGTCTGAACCAACCTTAGCAGATAAATTGTTAGAATTGGGAAATATTGCAAGTCCATTTCAACAAGTTGGGTGGCTAGAATTTATTAAGAAGTTTGAGGGGCATATCGAGCAGCTAGTAAAAGAATTTGCAAAAAAAATTGCAGATGGGCGGACTATGGTGCATGGTAAGCATTTCTAGGTAAGTTCAAAAATTATCTCTTATCTCTCTGGTCTTGAGAATAGAGGCGTTAATTTGACTAAAACTACACAAATTACTTATTATAGGATGGTAGAATTGTTTCATAGAGAAGGTGAACCTCAACCTCTAGTAACTATAAGCACTAGGGGACAAAATAAAGGTTTCCAAAAAGTATCCATTCTTGAACCTTGAAGAATTGTTGTAGCCTGGATAATTAAGTACTTTACCTTTGAAGTACAAGTAGCAACGATAGCAAGTCCCCCTTTTTCAGATGCTTATCCATTTGTGCCATGGTGTCGAAGACCCTTCTCTTAGGGTTAATGTGCCAACATTCTTGTGTGATTTAGTTACTATTATGATAGAAAAGTATAAAAATGGTACAAGCCCACTCAAACACCATGACCTTATTCAATTAATATGCAAGTACAATTTTTCCAAGAAACCAAAGAAGAAATGTTAGAAATTTCTACAAAAATTTGAGAATGTAGAGTCTAATAGACCTATTGAAGAGGGAGATTCATCCAAACAAGTAGTTCATTCTCTAGGAGAACTTTTCTTTGTATCTTTAAGTGCTCCTAAATCTCAACAAGCCTTAACAACTCTCAGTGGAAATGTGCCACAAACTTTACTTGATGTATCAGAAACCCCAGGACAGCCAAGAAATGTAGAAATTGTACATTCCAAAGAAGAACAATAGCTTCCTCGTAAGGGGAAGAAACAAACCAAAGTAACCTCATAGACAAATCCTCCTTTATGGAGAATCAAAAGACTATTTGTTGAGTCCAGTGAAACAGTGTCTTATGACACATTAAATACCTCTAAAAAGAAGAATCCTAGGACTAAAGCACAAATAATGGAAATTGATACTCAGCTTGGTAGGGAGGAAATAAAGTAAGGTGATCACCGGGCTAGTCAATCTCGTAGGGTTGAATAGGGGAATCTGTCATCTCCAATAGAACAAGAAGAGGAAAGGGTGCAATCACCACATTTTGTGGATATTGAGGATGATATGGAGGGATGATTGTCCCCCTTTATTGATAGAATTGTTGAGTCAGATTCATTTGTTGTGTCTGACAAAGGGAATGTACTTAGTGAGGAAAATGTAAATATGGAAATCCCCAATTTTCCTTTTTCAGTTAATACAGGGGATGTAGAATTTGATCAGAGAGGAGTGGAATTAGAAAAATTGAAAACATAAATTCTTGAATTAAAATGTCAGTTACAAGGAAATGAGGAACTAATTAGCCAACAACAGGAGGAAATTGAGGCACACATTGCAATTATAAGAAAAAGAGATCAAGAAATTGTAAATTTGAAAATACAAATGGAACAAAAAGACAAGGTCATTAAACAATTACAATTTCAAATTCAGTTGAAGAATGATCATGACAAAAATTATGTGTCTAGTATATTTGAAAAAGATGACAAAATTAATAGTTTGACAAACAATTTCATGCAAATGTTTTTTGCTTTTGAAGAAGAAAGGAATAGATAGAAAATTGAACTTAATGCTTTTGTGAGTAGAATTGTTGAGTTAGAATAGTATCTATAGGAAAGTGATACCAAACCTATAATGGAATCTAAGGGAACATAGGCCGAACCAATTGCAACATAATGGTTCCAAGTACACATACCTCCATTACTAATGAAATGGATGGAGAGGTGCTAATTTCTAAAGGAGATGGCTATTGACAATGCTAGGTTGGAAAAGGATTTGGTTCTATTAAAAGAATCATTTGATAGAGTGTATAGAGCTAAGCAGGATGCTTGTCAGATATGTAAATTATTGTTGGCTTGCAAAAGACCATCTAGGCTATATTCTATGTTTCTCAACGAAAAAATTTTGAGATGAAAATTACTTAAAATCTAAAATAACCAGCCACACAACCCTAATGACAAGGAATTTGTCAAAATATTTGTAGAATCAACTCCAAAACAACAAGATTTGTTATGTGATTTTTTTGTTCATAATTTGTTTGTAGAAAGATATACAAATTTTTATGTCAATTTCTTTGTTGGTGAAGTTCAATTGAGATTATTTCCATCCACCATGCACAATCAAATCTAATGGTAGGAACGATCAGGGAATATTTATAGGATGAGAAAATTGTTGGGCTACAAATGAGATATCCTCACATAAAGCCTTTTTCTTTTAAAGCACAGTTCTTGGGTATTAAACTTAAAGAAGCTATACAAAGTAAGTAGAACAATAACCTTAGGTTATGCTTTGACCATTTTCAAGATCAAGGGCCAAAACTGATAGGGAGAGCTTAGTATGCATGTCAAGAAAGATATACCCCTCTTCCTATGTTTCTTAAGAAAAGAAAGGTAATTTCACCTCTTAACATCAAATGGTCCTACATAAGAGTCGTATCCTTGGATTATATCATAAAGCAACTAAAAACTGATTGGATTGGCATGAGGTACATACCTCCTTTGCTTCTCTCACCACCTCTTGCATTACATATCAACAAAGATCAGATTAAAGAAAATTTTGAGAGATGGAAAGCAAGGGTTACACTTCATCAAGGTTTTCTAAGAGAGCTTGAAGATTTGGATACATAAGCATATGACTTATATGATCTTAGTGCAAAGTATGAAGAGCAGAGCAAAAACAGGGGAAATGCAAGACAAGGGCCACATCAAAGAGCAAGAGGACCTTCTTAGGCTTAGGAAGGGGAGGAAATGATGAGGTAAAATTGTTAGTGTAATTAATTATTACACTAGCATAAGTAAACTTAGGTCTTCATTTAATAATTTAGTACTAGGTTGCATTATTAAATAAATCATAAATAAGGGGGTAACTACCCTTTCCATGTTTGTAGGAGATAAGATTCCTTCTAGAAGATGAGTTGTCTTTTCTAGACCTTATCTCTATCTCATCACCATTCCCTACGTAAGTTGTTAGGGTTTACATGTTGTCACATGTTGTTAGATCAAGACACATGGCAACATCTTAATGCATCTTGTATCTCACCCTTTCCTATATAAGGAGGGTTATTGTATCATTTGTAACATATCTTTTCATACTTCATACCTCATCATTTGAGAGGTTTTAATATCAAGCAAGCTCATATTCTTGCATATCTTCTTGTAGAAGGTTTTTCATTATTTTTGTAGGTGTTCTTGGCTGTCGAGCTAATCTCCAACTCTTACATGGTATTAGAGAAATTTGAGGCTCTTACATGGTATCATAGCCTTGCCTACAAGACCCTTCTCAAATTTGAGGATTGAGCTATGGTTGTAAGATCTTGATGATTTTTTGTACGGTTGGAGGGTTTGCATCTCGGGAAAATTTCTAGAGCAAATTAGGTGAAATCTGACCCTTCCATTACATATGGAAGGCCCAAAACCCCCATTTTCATACAAAATACTTCATATTCTAAGGTAAATTTATTTTTTGGTTTTTTTTTAAAAATCAGGTGACTATCTTAAATTTGATGGCCAAATGACTGTCAATGAAGCCTCATCATGTCTTAATTAGACAGTTTTCTTAAAATCGCCATAAATTTTGACTCAAGTATCATATTTTCACAAACAAGATATAGTTGGAAAGCTGGTTCTGAGCTCTATCTAGTGGTGTAGGAATTATTATCATATTTTATTACTGTTTGAAGTCAGATCTCTCATTTCGACCTCTGAGCTCATAACTTTCAACCAGTTTCTCTGATTTTGGTGGTTCAAGTTTCATTTGGAAGGTATTTAGGAGCTCTATCATTATGTATATGCACATTTTCTAGATTCAACGCCAGGTATTATTTATTCAGTATTTTGCACATTTGGCATTTTGACTGATTACTTGGACATTTTCAGTCCTGGAGAGGTTCTATCAATTTGGGAAGAATCCCATGCCTTTTTATTCTTCTCAATCACTTGTTTGATGATCTTCATCAAAATCTTATTGTTGGGTTATGCTTGTCCATTTCCTTGATGATGATAAGGGGATGAGTAAGAGATATGTATTCCATGCTTACTGCAAAAAATTAGTGAATTCCTATGATCTTAAACACATGGCATTGTTAGAAACAATCTTTTTTGGGACTCCAAATCTGATCAATATGTTGTTCATGAAAAATTCAATCACTACTTGTTGCCTTCCTTGTGGGGATTACCTCCACCCACTTTGTAAAATAATCTATTGTAGAAAGTATCCAAGAGTGCCCCTCACTAGACTTCTCTAAAATTTCACCAATAAAGTCAATGCCCCATTGTTGAAAAGGAGCATGAATTGAAATCAATCTAAGTGGAAAATTATCTGAGAACTTCAAATTGCTAGTGAATCTTTGGCATGCATCACATTTCTTGACAAATTTGTGAGCATCCTTAAACATATTTGGCCACCAAAATCTTGGTCTTAGTATTTTATGAGAAATGGTCTTCGCCATGTAATGACCTCCACATGCTCCATTGTGCATTTCATTTAGGAGTTCTTTTGCTTGATCTCCATCCACACACCTAAGCAATACACCCTCTAGGATTCTCCACCAGAGTTCATTTTCAATAATGATGTATTTAATAACCTGCAAATTTAAGGTTATTTTCTCATTATTAGGCATTCCTTCGGGACATTACATAGTTTCCAAGTATTCCACAATTCTCCTATACCATCTGCAAGTCTGCATGTCACACATAGGTGTAACATTTTCATGTTCTACTTGATTTATTTGGTTTTCTTCTAAGTTGGTTTCAATCATCAACTTAGCCAAACCTTGACCTCTTACCAATTTTTTAATCTAGACATCAATATTAAATTGTTGGATCTTATTGATCCATCTGCATCTTCAGCCTATGGTCTCTTGTTGGGTAAAAATATCCCTGACTGTAGCACTTGGAACGTATGCCACCACAATTGCTCCCATTAGATATGTTCTCAAATATTTCATAGCCTTAACTAATTCATAGGCTTTCTTTTTTGTCATATCATACTTAAGCTCAACAGCTTGCAAAGACTTGCTGAAGAAATAAATAGACTGCTCAAAGCCTTCATTATTTTTCTATAGTAGTACTCCTACCACAATATGAAACAAAACAAAAGTAAATAATTGAAATGGCTTTGGGTGATTTGGAGACTTGAGCACCAAATCCTCCTTGATGGCATGCTTTATAGCTTGAAAAGCTTCCATGGGCTCTTCTATCCATGCTATCTTTTTGCCCTTTTTTAGCATTTTGGAGATAGGTCTAACAATCTCAACAAATTTGGTGATAAATCCTCTCACAAAATTGATTTTCCCAAAGAAGGATTGAATTAAATTTACATTTTTAGGCTGTGGAATTTTATCTATTGCTACCACATGCTCATGATCAAGCTTGACCCCATCTTTAGAGATAATGTGCCTTAAAAGCTTACCTTCCTTAACCCCAAAAATGCATTTCTTAGGATTCAAGGAAATTCCATATTCTAATTCTCTAATAAATATCTTCTCCAAATTCATACAGTGGTCCTTTTTCCTTTTTGCTATGTGCAGTCAGGTCATCTTGGTATATGGCTAGGAATAAATCAATAAAATCAGCATATGCCACATCCATGGCTCATTGAAATGTAGCACCAAAATTGATTAAACCAAATGGCATTTTTACATACACATAGGTTCCCCATGGTGTAGTGAATACAGTCTTATATTGTTCAAATTATTTTACCATAACTTGGTTGTAGCCTAAGAATCCATCCATCATTGATAACAACTCACACCCTGTCACCTTTTGCAACATAGCCTCCATATCAAGCAGTGGGTAGTTATCTTTCAAGGATGATACATTCAAATTCTTGAAATCCACATAGAGTCTCAGGTCACCATTCTTCTTCCTAACTAGAACCAAATTAGAAACCCATGAAGAATGTCTTATAGGCTTGATAATACTGACATCACTTAATTTCATGAGTTCTTCTTGCATTTTAGGCTGCAATGTTGGATTTATTGGTTTGTGTTTCTTCCTAAAAGGTTTGGCATCTAGTTTCAAAGGTATCTCATGATGAAAAAGACCCTCCCTATAAGATTTTAGGTCATCATATGACCAAGTAAACACATGTTTATATTTTCTTAGCAGAGCAATCAACATGGTTTTGATATGTGGTTTCATTTTCTTCCCTATATATACCTTCTTAGGAGCATTCTCAATTTCAAGATTAATCTCTTGCAAATATTCCTTGTGAGTAGATGTCTAATTAGCATTTTTCTTATCAGGTCCATCAAAAACCCTTTCTAATTCAACCAACCCTTTAGGAATCTTGTTTGTTTTTAATTGGATTTCATTTCCAAACAATGTCTCTTTACCATCAACCTCCACCACCAATGCCCCGAAGTCTATTTCCCGACTTTCATACTGATCAATGCATTGCAAGATTTTAAAAACATCTTTATCATCATCAAATACTTTCCAATTGCAAATATTATCAGGTACTGTAGGTCGAGTTTGTACCTCTACTTTTGAAATACTAGTAAAAGTGATATCATCTGGTTTGATAGCAATGTTTGCTAACAAATTTTCCATCACATTCCTTCCCCTCTCTAGCCAATCAATGTTAAATAGATCAAAATCTTCAATGGTGTCCCAAATTGCATTCCTATACTGCCTAAGTCTTTTATTTTGGAAATAAACCTGGACCTAACTTTGGATACCACTAATTCATAATCACCCAATACTTTTACCATTTTAATTCCATGCTTTGAAGCTAACCTTAAACCAAGTAGAAAAGCTTCATATTTTTCCACATTGTTTGTGCAAGTGAATTTCAATAAGAAAGATTATTTGAATGTATTACCTTGTGGGGAGATCAAGATAACTCTTGCACCTAAGCCCTCCTTGGAACAAGCTCCATCAAAATGCATTGCCCAGAGAGCATCTTCTTGTGACGCATCCATGACTTCTCTATCAAGTGGTGCAAGTCGAACTTTTTCTTCTTGTTGTAATTATTCAACTCTAAAATATCCAAACTAGTATCCACAAAATGAATTCTCTTTGGTTGCTCTACATACTCAATCATATGGTGAGCTCTTGATTCTCTAAAAACCTCAACATCATTTTCATCAATAGAAAATGTAGCATATGATAAATCATATCGCATGGTCCCACCCATGGTCGCACTTCATTGTCTTGATAGCAACATTCCATAGCTTGGTAGGATGTACACTACTATGACACTCATGTATAATTACTTATCGGGGAATGCTACAAGCTTGTATGGGACCCTATTAATTACTCCTATGAAGGGAACCTCTCTTGAATCCATAGCATAACACTTTCTAAAAGTGCTATCAACTTTTAGACCCATTTCCTTCATAATTTCCATTGGCATAACATTAGAAGAGGCTCCCAAATCAATCATGTGGTTCTTGAGCAACTTCCCATCAATAATCAAACTCAAAAAAATGGGTTGACCTGAATTGGGCATGCAGTAATTGTAGTTCCCAAGTATATTTGAGGGTTTTCACTAGCTACTCCTTTCACTTCATCACTCTCTACTTGACTTTTTCTCACTTTGGGTGGAGCAATCACCATATTTTCATTATTGGTCATAGTTGCACCATTAATGAGGGCAAATACCTTGCTTTTATGTTCATCAATCCTCATCATCTCCAAAAATGGGACTATAACCTTAACTTGAGACAAAATTTGAAACATGTCCACAGTAGAATACTTTGGTAATTCAGAAGGTATTATATCCTTGTCCATTATCTTATTGTTTTGTTTTTCACCCTTTTCAACACCATGCTTCTAATTTTTAGTCCTTACAACTGGGAAAACAACTTCCCCATCTATCTTGACATTATCAACCTTTTTAGCACAAATTCTAGCTCCTTTATTTTCTTTGGGTTTTGTTTCCTCTTTCTTGGTTTTTGTCTTGTTCCCTTTGTCATCTACATTCTTTTCTTTGATGAAAATTCTGCCAAGCTTACCCTGATCACCTTTCACAACTCTATTTCTCATATTATAATTATTCCTTGCTTGAGTAGCCATTGTAATTGTCATATTTTGGATTTTTCATTTGATGGTCTTCTTAGACAAATGTCATCTAGTTCAAGATTATAATTTTTTCAATCATTGTCTCTCTTTATCTAAGAATACTTGTTGATGGTATACACTCACTTCCTACCTTTGCACATCCACGTCACCTCTACAAGTCTCATCATTAGAGGAATAATCATTTCAAGTGAAGTCTGATTTAGTCATGAGCACATTTATTATTTCATCTTGATCATGAGGGGAATCAAAACCTCCTTGATCATCTTATGACTCCTCTACAGATCTTGCAACAACACATTGTTGTGATGAATGAGGTAATTGAAATACTACACACCATGGAAAATCTTTAGTGACATTCATAGAATGATTTTGCAGTGGGTCAGATATGCCTTGATCTTGATCATATTTTTTATTATTGTGAATTGGATTTCCATTGTTCCAATTAGTGTGATATGGATAATCTTGCAACCTAGGTGACCTATCATTTATTTGGAACTAAGGTTTCTCATTCTTTGCAACCTTCTGATTCAACTCATTTAGAGCACTAACAATCTGATCCTATTTTTCATCAAGAGCTGCAACTTTACCAGCTCTTTCATTTTGAGTGCTAAGATTCTTCAAATTTTTAGGTTCATCTCTTCTCCCTACCTTACCTGATGCTCTTCTGTTATTTTCTATGTGGGCTACCATTTTATAAGCATCTCTCATATTATATGGATCTTTGTCTCTAAGTAACACATCTTTGAATGAAATGCATAACAATACACCACTAAGTGTGCATTCTCATTTGGCCTTAAATAAGCCAAAACTCTATACATGGCCTTCTGAAACCTTGAATTTAATTCATTCACCATTTCATTATGTCCTTTTGTGATATTGTTGAAATCATTTAGCATAAATCTAGGACCAGTTTTTGTCTCCATATTTCTCTCTAAAAAAATTGTAGAAAGCATCTTTTGCATCAATGCTTGCATCAGGCAATATTTTGTACCAATCTCTAGCATCGTCATTCAATGATTGCATGAAATACTTCATTTCAACATCATCATACCAAAGATAAGAATCTTCAACAAAGCTTTGAAAATCTTTCAGATGATCTTCACCACTGAAGGCATTGTTACCAATGAACTTAGGTAAATGTTTCCTTGCATTATGAGGAACATGATTTGGATACCTTGGGATTCTATCAAAGCATAATTTCCTATATCTATCAATAGGAATTTTTCTTCTTGCAAAGGGTCCCTCTTGTTCATTTTGGTTGTCATGATTTCTTCTCCCATCACAAATTCTTCTAGGCCTTGTAGTGTCAACTACTCTTGGGTGGGAATCATGTTGATCATGTTGTTGAATAGTCCTAGCCCTATTTTCTGGCTATGAATGTGAAGTGGAATGGTTTATATTGGGCAAAGGGTTATCATTCAAATGGGGATTTGAAGATTATGCACAAGGATGAGGGATTTAGGTTTCACAAACAAAAGCCTTTATGGTAGATTCTAAGAAACCTAGTTTCTTCTTAATCTCTGTGTTTGCAACTAACAGTTCCATCTCCTTCAATTTTATTTGTAACTCCTCATTTTTTTTATTAACCTATCAGCCAATGAATCAATATTATTATCTTTTATGTCCCTATTAGAAGAACCATCTTCATTAATCTTCACACCCTCAATAGGTTTCTTTCCCTTATCAACATTTTGGGAAACTACATTTTTATTACTAGGGACAGGATTTACTTCAACATAAGTTGTTACAGCAGGATTGGTCCATGTATTTACACAAGAATTGTTGGTTGAGGCAGTTATAGGCCTACTACCTAAAACCTCTCTAACTGTAGGACTAGTTGTATGGGTAGATTGAGTTTCTAATTGTTCTAATTCTATCATTTTCTCAACTCTTCTCCATAGCATGTCTCTCTCAACCATAGCTTTCTTTATCCTTTCTTCTTTCTCCTTATCTCTCCTTCTCCTCAACTCATCTAGTCTTAATGCTTCTCTTCTAAGTTGTTGAACATCGTTGAAAATTTCATCCTCTCTCTAGTAAGGTGGTATCAGAATATAATGTATCTACAATTCCACCATAGTTATCGACATATTCATCAAACCTAATCAACAAGTCATGAGGAAGAGGAGTATTTGTGTTAGAAGTTGTGGCCAAATGCTCCACACCCCTAGCACAACTATCAATTACATTATATTTTTTTATCATTTCCCTCTCTCTTCTTTGCTTAGTCATTAAGCCTTGATTTGAACATTGCTCACTCATAATAGATTTCATTGTAACTTGTCCTCTTTCAAGAGAAGAATCATCACTTAATTCTAAAAAATTTCTTTCATGTTCAGAACTAGAATTAGAAAGTATTTCATGCTTAGGAGTTGGATGAGGAGTAGACTTACTTGTTCCTGTATCCTTTGATTTCCATTTTTCACAAGGGTTATTTGGCAATTCTCTCTCCAATCTTTAATTTGGATGTTTCTTCATATTGGTCTGGGTTCCCCGCATTTGTGTCTGTATTTTCTTTATTTTTATCAACCTTTCAATTTTCTTCTATTTTTCAGCTTAATTTCCTTGATAACTTTAGGTATTAGCACGCACTGGTGCAGAGACTTCAGAGTCGTCACCCAAATTGAGTGGGATGAATTTATAGCAATGGTGCTATGATTTTAAGCAAAAATTTAAAAGACCCTTCACATTTATATGGGAAATTTAACATTGACCTTTACAAACTCAATCGGGGTTTTGCAAATATGAGGAAATTTGGGTTGAACTTTAGGAAACAAATTCTAAACATAGAAATGGTGGGAAATCTAGAACAAATTTGAGCAATGGTTAATAAAAACTTCAAACATAATGAATCTAAGGATAAACATCACTATAAATTATAAAGATCCAAGACAAGGCACACTCGAGAACAAATATTCTATCAAACGTGGTCCCTAGTAGAGTTTCCAATCTATTGGTAGTTTTTAAAGAGCCAAGCAAATCTCACCGAGCATCTATTAATTTTCTAGATTCAATCCATGAATACTCAGGAGGTGATTGTCCAATGAACGAGAGGAAGCTATAATGCTTCCTCCTGCACTTTGGGCTCTACAAAACTTGGGAGGATGATCCCACAATTTTCTAAACAATTATATCACACATTGTATACTAAATAGATATATTCTCATCAAAAATTTAATTAGATGAAATCCTCCAAGAAACAGGCAACTCCTTTAAAAGGATTAAACACCTAAAGTTGAGAATACAACATAGTAGCAACTTCAAACAAAACAAATTGATTATACACTTGTTTAGGATTTTTTTTCTTAAATTGAAACATCAAAACCATAGGAAATGCTTTAACACTTGTTAGATCAGTGTCTTATCTTAGGGAAAGGAGTCAAATCACAATAAATTGAACTATAAGGTAAGTTTAATTTCAAACATCCATGATCTTTGTGTAATTGTATTACAATACACATATTAAATGCTCAAATTCTATGACTACTTATCAAATCCACTAAATATTCATATGAAATCATGCTTTAATCAAGGTATTTTAACTAATTCATTAAATCAGATCCAAAATTAAAACATGTTTCACTGCAAAACAAAATGAAAATTAATGAAAGATCATTGATCAGGTTTTCGTTAATAATTCATATGAAATCTTATAGATGGATAGATAATAGACTCAAAGGTTTGTATTATTCATCCAGACATGCCTAAAAACCATACAATTTACAAAACTTATTCACTTGACTCAAAACCTAACATACTGACTAAAAATGTATTTTCTCAATGTTATACATTTGCATTTTCAAATCCAAAATTCAAAAAGAGACCCATACCAATGACCCTGAAGAAAAAAGTACACTTGTCACATTCTCATTTGACAACTCATATCGATCATTCCATGAGGAATGGTTATAAAAAATTGAGAGAATATTCTCCCATGAGACAAAGGTTTATTTTTAGTCGGTGGAGATTCTCACGCCATCCAAAAGGCAATTCATTGAATAGAGTGGTCTTCAAACCGTTGAAGCATCTTTATTCCTCATCACCAAAAGATAGAAAAGTGTGAAAAAGAAAAGAACAACGTGGACAAATATCTAGGTCACCCTCCAACACTGGTCCAAGTCACCAATAGTTAGCATTTATCTATCACATCTTGAATTAGGAGAAACATACCTTTTATACATTATAATTTCTAAGGACAGACCTATATTATACTTGACCATGTATATATGTTCTCCATAATTATGTCCACAAATCCAACTCATCAATGCATGTCTTCTTCCACAATTCATACTCTTTTTCAGAAGGCCAATTAAAACCCAAGAGTTCATCCATCCTCTTCCTATAGGGAACATACTTTGCCATTACTGAATTGGCTTCTTTGTCAAAGTCTTCGAAGAAGCTAATGGTGAAAGACAAATTTTCAAGAGTATTTTTCAATAAATCAACATCAATAATAACATTCTCACATATGGGGGATTCTTGGGCAGAAATAGTCGTATCCACTTGATCTTTCCATTTATGTGGAGGTTTTACCTCATCCTGTGTATGTTGAATATCAAGAAAAAATCCCAATTCTGCCTTATCAAATTTTGACTTTAACTCCTTTATTTTTTCTTCCAAAGGAGTAGCATACCCTTGAAACTTTTTCTCCTTAATTTCATTAACAAACTTATATGTTGGGCCAATCTTTGGATATTTGTCCTTTTGATGTGTAGTCTGTTGGAAAAACAAGGATAAACAACTAAGAGGGGGGGTGAATCAATTGTTACAAAATTTAAACTTATTCAACCTTAAACAACCTTTAATCTCAGATCTGATAATTAATATTGAAAGCATAAATTAACAACACATCAGAAACACATGAACACCAAGATTTTTATATGTGGAAACCCTGTTAGGGGAAAAACCATGGTGGATGTTACTCCACAAGATTATACCCTGTTATAAGTATAATTAAAAATGAATAGGGAATTCACATGCATTCAAGCACACTACCTAGAGCTCACTGCTCAAAGGGAAGGTTCACTGAATTACATAAAAAAATTAGATTAAATCCATCTGATGAGGTTGAAATGGGAAAATAGCTTCTACAACAATCTGATGATAGTTTCCGCTAGGCATATAAACACTTCTTCACACTTCGCTCAATATTCTTCACACTTTGCTCTGAAATCAAATGATTTGATCTTTATTCACACATTTCGTATACACACCACATAATCACACTCTCACATATTTTAAAATGAAGAAACAATCATTCTTATATATCCGCTATAGGGATTTACATCAATAACTCTGTTGGCCACAAATAAAAAATGAATTACAACTTGTCGGCCCAATTCATGAACAAATATCAATGTGCACCAACTTAGGTCGGTAACAACATAATGATGACCTAAATCAACATCCTCGAACATGCCAAACAATAAAATATTAATCCATAAGGATCTGCAACATGCTACCACCATCATGTCGGCCAAGAACATGAAAACCTCAAACACACAAAGGAAAATCTTCAATCATGAGCACATCAATCAATACGGACGTACCATAATGATAAAGCATGATCTAGAAACATTACTGAACATCACAATAGTATACACAACTACTCAATTTACCAAAATTGCATTCTCTTCATCTAGAAACCCTTGCTACAATAAAAATATAACTATAGGAACTTAGAAACTCATAACTCATTCCAATCTTGATGTGTACCACTAAAACTTCCAAAAAAAATACTAGATAGGCTTAGTAAGAAACCCTTTAAAGCGCGACCTCTGATTATCAACATACACAACTTTCCACCATTCACATCAACATAATCTCACAGACTGCATGCAACATGTTTATTCTAATTTTCTCAATCTCCTCAACATATACAACCTTCAAAATCATCAATGCTAATAGTGTTGACATCAATGAAAACCACATATCAGCAACACAAACACAACATCCAACAATCTCCCCCTTTGGCATTGATGGCAACACATGATGTGAAAAATAGCATCAACACAACTAGCTCTTCAGATAGTACTCTTCTCCCTCTTTGTTCTACACTTCTCCCCCTTACACTTCTCCCCCTTATAGTACAAGGTTTTTCACATTACACTTCTCCCCCTTTGACATCAATGGAAAAGGTACACAAGCTCTAAACCACATATCATCAGAATCATCTGACTACTCCCCATAAGTAGTAGCCACCACAACATCAATTTGAAACAACATCTGACTATGAGTGTATGGATTGATGCAAAGAATTGCATCTTATTTTAGATTAGAAGGGGAAATCACCCCTTACTTGCCTCTGAGATACTCAAAAGTATCCTTAGGCAACGGTTTAGTAAAGATATTTGCAATTCGTTCCTTAGTGGGCACATATTCCAATCTAACTTCTTTATCACTCACTTTGTCTCTCAAAAAGTGATACTTGATAGATATATGTTTTGTCTTTGAATGCAACACCAGATTCTTGGAAATGTTTATGGCACTTGAATAGTCATAGAATATAGCAATAGGCTCATTATACTCAATTCTGATATCTCTCAACATCTATTTCATCCATAGTACTTGAGTGCAATTGTTTGTAGCAGCAATATATTCTACCTCAGCAGTAGATAACGAAATGGAATTCTGATTTTTACTTAGCCAAGACACCAACTTCTTCCCAAAGAAGAATGCACCACCACTTGTACTTTTTATGTCATCTACATCTCCTGCCCAATATACATTTGTAAAGGTATTCAAAGTAAGATCATCATCCTTAGGATACCAAAGACCAAAATCAAATGTTCCTTTCAAGTATCTAAAAATTATCTTTATTGCAATCACATGTGATTCCTTTGGATCAGCTTGATATCTAGCAATCATGTGCACAACATTCATAATGTCTGGTTTGGTCTGAGTCAAATATAACAATCCACCAATCATTGTCCTATACCTTGTTTGATTAGCCTTGGGAGAATCATCATTCAGTGTTAACTTGCATTCGGTTACCATGGGTGTACCAACTGGTTTTGAGTCTTCCATGCCAAACTTTTTCAGTAACTCTTTTACATATTTGGACTGAGATATGAAAATTCCATCATCTAACTGAGTTATTTGCAATCCTAAAAATAATTTCAGCTCTCCTATCATTGAAATCTCAAATTCACTTTTCATTTCATCAGCAAACTTCATGCATAAGTCATCATGACCTTCAAAGTTAATGTCATCAACAAAAACTTCAATAATCAACTCTTTATCCTGATCCATCTTGAAATACAGATTGTTGTCAGCAGTACCTTTGTTGAATCCAAGATTCAACAACTATTTATCCAATCTAGAATGCCATGCTCTAGGAGCTTGTTTGAGTCCATATAGTGCTTTCTTCAATCGACAAACCATATCTTTTTCATTAGTCAATTGAAATCCATTTGGTTGCTCAGCATAAACTTCTTCTTCTAATTCACCATTCAAAAATGTTGAGTTCACATCTATTTGATAGACTTTGTAATTTTTGAAAGTAGCATAAGCAAGAAATAACCTTATAGCTTCAATTCTAGCAACAGGGGCAAAGATTTCTTTAAAATCAATACCTTCCATCTGTGAGTATCCTGTACATACTAGTCTTGCTTTGTTTTTGACAACTTTACCTTGTTCATTCAACTTATTCCGAAAGACCCATTTGGTTCCAGTCACATTTTTATCCTGAGGTCTGGGAACAAGAGTCCATGTATCATTTTTCTCTATCTGCATTAGTTCTTCCTTCATTATTTCCACCCAATATTCATCTTTACATGCTTCATTGACATTACTAGGCTCAGTCTTGGAAATCAAGCAATATTCTTTTGCAATCCTTCTTCTAGTCTGCACATATTTGGTCTTTTCTCCTATAATCTGATTTTCGGAATGATTTAGCTTTACATACCTTGGAACTTTTGGATTCTCTCTAACTTCTGGTTCTTCTATTGTTTCCTCTACATTTTCACTAGCTTCTTCTTCATGATTTTCTTGATTCATCAGAACAATTTGAATTTGATTCTATGTCTATGCATTCTCTCCAATCTTAGTACTATCGTGTTGGTCATCTGAATCATATCCATAGTATATGGATGATCTAACAGTGTCTTCATCAACTCTAACATTTTCACTTTCAACCATTTTCTTCAATATTTTATTGTAGCGTCAGTATGCCTTGATCTTAGTAGAGTAACCCAGAAAGATTCCTTCATCACTTCTAGCATCAAACTTGCCAATATCTTCATCTCTCTTAATTTAACATTTACTTCCAAAGATTTTGATTTTATTAACAATAGGCTTATAAGCAAACCAAAGCTCAAAAGATTCTTACCAGATTTATCATTAACATTTACCCGGTTGATAGTGTTTATAGCAGTGCTTACAAATTCTCTCCAATAGATATGAGGAACATTACCTTCCAACATCATAGTTCTAGTAGCATCTATAATTTTTCTATTCTTCCTTTCAACAACTCCATTCTATTGAGGGGTCCAGGGAGCAGATAATTGTCTTTTGATTCCATGCTCTTCACAAAATGTATTGAATTCCCGGGAAGTGAATTCACCACCTCTTTGTGATCTTAAACATTTCACCTTCATACCTGTCTCATTTTCTGCTAAAGCTTTCAAACATTTGAAATTTTCTAGAGCTTCATTTTTTTCTCTCAAGAAAGCAACCCATATCATCCTAGAGTAATCATCAATAATCAACATAAATTACCTTTCTCCTTGTAGAATTTTGGTTCTAGATGGACCACATAGATCAGTTTGAACCAACTCTAGCACTTCATTGGAATGATGCTATTTTCTCCTAAAAGAAATTCTTGTCTGCTTTCCCATCTGACATTCCTTGCACATAGTGTTAGTATGCTTCACTAACTTGGGTAGATCTCTAACTACTTTAGTAGAGATTACTTTGACAATGTTATCAAAATTCACATGACACAACCTCCTATGCCATAACTAGCTTACATCAACTTGAGAAATAAAGAAACTTTCAATAGCAACACTTAAGTGAAAAATATTACCTCTTGTCTTTGCACCTGAAGAAATTACATTTCCATAGCTTCCTAATATCCTGCACTTACCATCTTTGAAGTGAATATTATATCCCTTGTCTACCATCTATCCAACACTCAACAAGTTATGCTTCAATCCTTCAACATAAAGAACATTATCTTACATTTATCACCAAGAGAAATAGTTCCTCTTCCACAAATCACACCAGCATTGTTATCTCCAAATCTTACAACACCATTGTCATACTTTTACAAACTTAGAAACTTGATTTTTTCACCAATCATATGATGTGAGCATCCGCTGTCAATCACCCATTTCATCCTTTTCATCAATTTTGGCTGAAAGAGATTTCTCAATATTCTGATTGTTAGCAAATTCAATGGACACCGTACCATTTTCCTTGATAGCAATGAATACCCACCCATCTTCATTTCCAGTTTCTTTATCAAATTCATCATCAGTAACACCTTCAACATAATAACATTTCTTTTGAAATCTAGACTTGTTAGATTTATATTTAGAAACTCTTTCAGGACACCTTGATGCAAAATGACCTATCTTACTACAAGAGAATCATTTAATAGGTAGTTTTCCTTTATAATTACCATGTCCTCTGGATTCTATTTTCACAATCAATGCTTCCATCTCTTCTAGCTCTCTTTCTTCATCTTCAATATGTCTCATCTCATCTTCAAACTTGAATGTATTTCTGGAACTTTCTCCTAGATCATATCTTTGTTGGCTTTTTCCAGATACAGTAGCTTTAAATGTAGATTTTGTTTTAGGAGTAGACTCACCAAATTCACTCAACCCAAAGGTAGAAATTTTACCAATCAACATGTCTGTTGTCACATTTGTTACTATCTCGATCTCTTCAATAGCATGAGCTTTCATTTTGTAAGAGTCGAGCACTGATCTCAACACTTTAGCCACAATCTCAACTTCTTCAATAACTCCACTGGCACACCTAATACCCATCACTAGTTCATTTACCTTATGCATGAAAGAAACAATGTTTTCATCTTCATTCATCTTCAAGTTCTCCCACTTGTCTTTCAGACTTGTTAGCTTAGCAATCTTAACTTGTACATCTCCTTCATACAATGTCTCCAATTTCTTCCCGATCTCATGTGACTCTATCAAAGAACTTAGCAATGCTTCTATAGCCCTGATATTATTTTCAGCTTCTTTGATCTCATCAGGAGTAGTAGGACCATTCTGAGGAATATTATATATGTTCTTTGTAATCTTCCAGAAGGGTTCACCAATGCAATTCAAATGACATTCCATTCTATCTTTCCAAAGAGAGTAATTAGTACCATCGAATTTGGGAGCATCCTTCTTGTATGATGCCATCTCAGATCACCTCAAGCTATTAAACTTCTTTAGAGGAACTAGCTCTATTACCAATTGTTGGAAAAAAAAGGATAGAGATCTGAGAGGGGGGATGAATTGTTTGTTACAGAATTTAAACTTATTCAAACTTAAACAACCTTTAATCTTAGATCTGATAATTAATAGTGAAAGCATAAATTAACAACACATCAAAAACACATGAACATCAAGATTTTTATACGTGGAAACCCTGTTAGGGGAAAAACCATGGTGGATGTTAGTCCACAAGATTATACCTTGTTATAAGTATAATAAAAAATGAATAGGGAATGCACATGCATTTAGACACACTACCTAGAGCTCACTGCTCAAATGGAATGCTCACTACCTTATATAAAACAATCAAATTAAATCCATCTACTGAGGTTGAACTGAGAAAATAGCTTCTATAAAAGCCTGATGATAGTTCCGATTAGGCACAAAAACACTTCTTCACACTTTGCTCAATATTCTTCACAATCTGATATGAAATCAAATGATCTTATCTTTATTCGCACATTTTGCATACACACAACATACTCACAGTCTCACATATTCAAAATGAAGAAACAGTCATTCTTATATATCCACTACATTTATTTACATCAACAAATCTGTCGGCCACAAATCAAAAATGAATTACAACTTGTCGATCCAATTCATGAACAAATGTCAATACGCAATAACTTAGGTCAATAGCAACATAATGAATAGCTAAATCAACATCCTCAAACATGCCAAACAATAAAATATTAATCCATAAGGATCTGCAACATGTTACCACCATCATGTCGGCCAAGAACATGAAAACCTCAAACACACAAAGGAAAATCTTTGATCATGAGCACACCGATCAACATGAACTTACCACAATGATAGAACATGATCTAGAAACATTACTGAACATCACAGTAGCATACACAACTATTCAATTTACCGAATTGCATTCTCTTCTTCTAGAAACACTTGCTACAGTAGCAAGATAATTATAGGAACTCAAAAACTCATAACTCACTCCAATCTTGATGCGTACCACTGAAACTTCTGGACAACATACTAGACAGGCTCAGTAAGAAACCCTTTAGAGGGTGACCTCTAATTATCAACATACACAACTTTCCACCATTTAGATCAACACAGTTTCATAGACTACCTACAACATGTTTATTCTAATTTTCTCAATCTCCTCGACATATAAAGCCTTCAGAATCATCAATGATAATAGTGTTGACATAAATGACAACCACATATCAACAACACAACCACAACATCCAACATATACCCAAATGCTATGAGCTTCAAATTATCAACCCTGGGGATCTATCTGTCCATGATTGGAGTAGCTAAAGCTTTGTCTCTCTAAGACAACATATTTGCTTGCATAATTAAGAATAGTTTGAATGAAAATTGTTCAACTTGTGTTGAATCTTCTTATTCATATTCTCCAAAACCACATTATAAAACTTCAAACTATTATCATACACCGTGTCTTAAACTTGTGACAACAATTTCTAATATTCTTCAATCTACTGAAGCAATTTTTCCTTTGTGGGATCATTTGATGGAGTTGCACCTAATGTGCTTGCCTCCTCAATTTCAATTGGATCCTAACCGAAATTGTATGGAATTCTTGCTAATGATTTCTCTAGTGAAAGAGGATATTGGAGATGTGTCATTGGGGAAGAAGATGCAACATAACTCAAACCTGATGGGCCCTGGGTCTTTAGTGTTTCTACCTGTTGCTTGAAGAATTCCAACTCTATTTCCAACTCAGCCACCTTACGTTGACTCTGATTAGATTCATCAATGATATCATTGTACTTGCTTCTATACAAGTCTCTATCTATAGTGACATTCTCCACTATTTCCTTAGTGAATTTAGCATCATTGATTTTCATCTCTACCACTTCGATTGTTGGAGTGTTAGAGACTATTTTAATGATCAACTACCCACTGAAATTGGTTGGCTCTACAACTTTTGGTTTTATAGACCCTAGAGATAATGACCAAAGGGTTAGGACATTCCACTCTTCATTGACAATTTGGCTTCCTCCTCTATTTGAAATAAGGGTCTTTCATGCCTCCTTATTGTATCCAACACAACTGCATCTATAATTTCCCACTCTAGCAACAATAACACACCACTTTTATGCACCAATTCTCTTCCTTCTTCAGGTGTGATGTTTTGGAATTCATTCTTCATCATTTTACTTACATTTGCTTGAACAACCACCTCAGGAAGTTCTAGGTGCAAGCTCCTCTCCTTAGCAAAATTTTATGCATACTCTTGAGCCTTATCTTTCCAAAACAAATCCTTAAAAGCTTTGGTTTGCACAAAATAATAATCCTTCAAAAATGTTGTGCAAGCCTCATGCCTCAAATCATCAACATTATTTAAGACTAAAATCTACTTTTCCTAGTCTGAAGCTGCTCCCTCCCATGTTTGATGCAACTTCCCTTGGGGGAGAAGGCATTTCTTGTTGCACCTCTTCTTCGGTGACAAGGATGGCATCCTCATCTGACCTAGGATAATCAACTATCCCTCCTAGCTTAATCCTCTACCTCTTGGTTGGTGGTTTCTCAGATGGAGACGGACCTCTAGGAGGTGAATCAAGGTCTATTATGGTAGGGGGAGCTTATCTGGGAGGAGATGGTATTGAAATCATAGGAGAAGATACTCTTAACCCCTTTAATGCAGTAGGGGTTGGAAATGTCTGATGCTTCTTTATTACTTCCTTCCTCCTGGAGTACACTCTAACTTTGTGTGATGGTTGATAAGAGGATCTCTCCTCCTTTGTTCTTATGCATTTTTCTTCAACGTTCATTTCCTTCCCCTTATTTGTTATTGTGTGTTCCTCCCTCAATACACCCACTATGTTCTCAAAATGGTCAAGTACAAACATGACCCTATTTAACTCACCCTTAATATTGGGTAGAGGGTCATAATTGGGATTTGAACTTGTGATTTTATCCACCATTTTAATGAAGGCGAGATACATTGCCTTCCATTCATCTTGAATTCCAAAATAAAAAATGTTCCTGATCACATCTTCAGGAAAGTAAAAATTATGGACAAAAGGGCCACCTCTAACAATTTCTTTCAAAGAGGAAATGAAACCCTTTGGGTCATGGTTCCTTGGGTGCACAATTTTCAACTTGTAAGGTGCAATAACCTACTCCAAGCCTCTCCATCCTCCCTTAGCCATCAAAAAATCTAAAAACATAGTGCACTCAAGAAAGAATGAGCATTTCTTTTGTTGCTTAGGTAAATGTACCATTTGTGCTACCCCTAATTACCTTATTACTTCAATAAATCTAATCCTTAGTGGCGCATCTCTTGGTAATGCAAGTGGGTTCACATTTGTATCATAGATCCTGAATATTTTTGTATTAGGGTACATAATTATGTCCCCCCAATTATGAGTTGATTTCAAATCAGGCCTCCTTTCTAAGGGCCTCAAAAAATCATGTATCTCCTTTGGAATCCTTGGTGGATCAAAAACCTTCTCAATTTGGAGGAAATTTTTTTTTGGAAGACATCATAATCATACTTCAAGTCACCCTTATCCAAAATTTGGGTCCTGGTTGTCGCCCACAAAAGGATATAAAAGTCATGGAAAATCCTAACCTGGGAATTGGATATTCCAGCAGGTGACTAACATCTTCTCATGGTCGTTCATTTACTTGTCAAACTAGGGAACGCATACTTGAAATGGAGCAGCACTGTATGTGCACTAAGAACCGGTTTTAGCCACAACCTATTAGAAATGAATGCATGAAATGAATTCTATTTCTAGTGTAGGAACGTAAAGAAAAATCTTATCAACTTCAACATAACTTAACTAAAACAGGAATCGTAATAACCATTATTGGGAAACAAACCATGAACTAGTCTTATGCTACAAGAACAAACACAGGGATGGATTCCTTATGCTACAGGAACAGACACAGGGATGGATTCCTTATGCTACAAGAACAATATAAGACTGAGTTTACATTAAAACTTACTGGAATGAAATTCTAACAAATAAACAACAGGAAGTAAATAGCTAACTACAGATACTCACTAAGTGGGCCCCCTTAGCAAGAATCAACCAATTTAAACAAGAGTTGAACTCAAAACTTCATCAGCTTTTTATTCATGAACTCGAAATCACATACATGGTTGTTCTACTTGTAAGAAAACTTTAACACAAAGCTCCATTTTTCATTATAACAATAATCTCAATACACTCTGTTCTATCTCTATTCTCTAGTCTAGTCTCTTCTTAATCATCTTGTTCACTCTCGCAAGAGGAACATTTATTTAAAGAGAAATAACTAACTAACTAACTAACTAACTAACAGAGAAAGATGTGGATATAAATGCCTTCTGAGGCTGAGGAATAGATTTCATAAATGCAAGTTTATCTACTCAACATATTCAAAGGGAATCTAGAACTCCACTCTTCCTATATTGATGATCAATTTGGTTTCTTCCCAATGACCCAGACAAAGAATCCTTGCTTGAAACTACTCCTTCGATGGTGTGCTGGAAATGACTTTTTCCACAAGGCCGTGTTTTGTTGTGCATTGACCCATTCATACTAGCTTTAACAACATGTAGAACACATGGAAACAGAGGCAAAAGAAGGCATGCACTCATAATAACACTATACTCCTCATTAATCACACACATCAAATTCATCTTACTTATCCAAAAACTACATATATCGTATCAGTCAATTGAGAGGTCAAAATAAGGTAATGAACATAGACCTACTAAGATATTTAGGCTGCAGGAATATAGGAATGCCTATCATAGAATACTACCCATTAACATGAAAATTTAATAACCACAAAGTTTAAAACAACCATAAAAGAGAGAAAGGGCCTTTAAAACTATAACATGATATCCATATTATAAACATATTTCGGGCTCATCAGGTCCAACACTAGACTAGCATTTCAATATCTTCTTGTACCTTTTACAGTGTCATGTCTTTAGAAAAATTCTTCTCTCCTTTGTATAAGAACATATGTATGAAGAGGGAGTACCACCATAATCTCACCCAATCCTTTCTTGCCTTAAGTACAAATAGACCCCGATGAATGTTCTATGTCAGATATGTGGCATAATAATACACTACATTATAGGCCAAGTGTTGAAGGTTTGCTGCCATATACATGTAGCTTACTGGAATGGTGGATGAAAGATCAAAACCAAGAATTTGACATAAGGAGAAAACAATTTTCTTGAATTAATTTGCAAAGTACTTTATTGGGAAGGGCTCCTTTTCATCCTTGACAATTTTTATTTGTTTCCTTGATTTCCCAACACCTATACTTGTAGTATGCATGGGAAAAATTGTTAATCTAAACATGGCCTTTATTTTATCATATTCTACTCTAAAAGCTTTGAGGTCAATGGCAATCATGTCCTGACTCCATTCATGCAGCCTGAAGATTTTTGCAATCTCCTCTCTGGTTATCTTCACAATTTTGACACCATCATATGGCCTGACCACTCTAGAAATAGGATCATATTTCACAGCTATATCTTTTAGTAAATCCACATCCATGTATACATTTGACACTACTAACTTCACCATATCCAATCTCCAAGGGGTGCAGATGAGAAATCCATGATTTTTGTTTCCAAACCAATTTTGGAACATTTTCCACAATGTGTATGGCACATCGACATCCTTGTTATACTATTGTTTGTCAACTAACCCCTCTTTAATTTTAGGTCCTTCAAAAAGAGTTGTTCCTTTGGCATTTTTTCCAGTTGAGGGTTTTAATTGGTCAAGGATATCTTGAGAAATAGGCCTTGGTACGGGTTCAGAATTGAAAAATTGACTCTTGGGAGCCATTAGAAATAGGTAGACTCTAATTAATCTAGGATTTCGGCACTGGAGAGGTTTAAGACCTATCCTTTTGTATAACTTTAGGCACAACTCAAAGGTAAAAATTTCAATAGGTTTGATAGCACTTTAAACCTTATAAGAAGCTCAACACACTACAAAAAAACTCAATGACATGCAAAATCATTTGATAGAAAGATATAGTGAACCTCTACCCTAATCTGAGGCAATTTTAAAGAAATTACAAAGAAAAGTGTTTGTTTTACTTATGTCTTTTACGCTTGAAGAAAACCCTAGTTATGATCACCTTGAACTCTGGAATGCTCACCTTGATCTCTTGGATGCTTCAAAACTTATTTACAATCTTCAATTATGTTGAAAAAGCAATATTTTATGTCCCTTTGGATCAGATTTGGGTAGCTCTACATGTCTTTTCTATCATTACTTCTCGCTCACGCAAAGGAGAATGACTCCCATAACCACATCTTTAATTTTGAATGTCAATCGTTGATTGGCTTGTGAGATGGCACGTTGGACAACTCAAATTGAGTCAAGAAAGTTTTATTTTTTGTTGCCTTTGGCAACTCATCTCAAGCCAATAATATTTTACCACTTGGAGTGTTGACTCGTTCATGTTATAGGCTCCACCTTCTTTCCAAGCGATAGAAGAATCCACATGTCAATCGCCCACTAGCTCCACCACCTGATAAAAATTTCCAGTGCATCCCCTGTAGGGCTAGCAAGGAATGGCTGAAATTAAAATCTCACAATGCATCTTCACCATTAGTTTAAAACTTATGGTGTTGGATATTTAAGTGGAGATTGGGCCCCACACTTGTAATTGTCGATATCTCTTGAGCCCACTAGCCCTACTACCTTTCGAAAAACATTATTGTATTCATGTGGGAGCAACGGGAAACAACTAGGATCAAATCCTTAGATCCAACTATCAACAAATCTGCATATGCAGAAAAAGTTAGTCTTAAAAAGGGTGTTGACTAGGTTGATGGGACCAAGACCCATGTGATTAAGCAATTAAGACTTAAGTCATTTTAATGGGAATTATTTTTCTTGACTTAGGAAATATTAAGGTGATGGTGTAACATGTGATGACTGACAAACCTAGACCAAGGGGTCGGTGATAACACGCTTCTGATGGTTTAAGTCATGACTCAAATGACTTACAATTGGGTATAGCAAGTCAATGAAGGAATAGAATGTCTAGGGTGAAAGACCATGAAAATTAAAATGATGGCTTTTGAACAAGAAACCCTAAACCCAACCCTAGGGCACAAATGCAATGGATAATGACAAGGTAAGGAAATAGTGCAAAATTTTCAAAATTTAGAGGTTCCACCATCCTGTTCTTTGTAACTTTTGTGCTAGATTAGGTCCACTAGAGTGGGACACACAAAATTATTGTGTACCCAATGTAACATGGTTTGTGCTTCTTCTACATCAAGACATTAGAGTAAAGTACCATCTAAAGTTTGATGACATAAGGTGTCTCCTAGTATTGTAAATTGAGAATTCCTACGATCAAAGATTTTCTTTTGGGTGGTTGTCAAGTGAGGGGGTATGATACCATGTTGGATATAGTTAGATGTATTATGGTACCATGCTAAATTAGGACCAACAACAACACACACTATTTCTGATTCTAGGATGTCAAATGCTAGTATGAGCAGTTGCTCCATAAGGAGTTCATACTTAGAATTTTTTTATAGAATATCGAGAAGTGAACCTATTATTTCCATTGTGTCAACTGCTTTGTTGTTTATCTGAGGAATCTATTCAAAGGTGATGGTGACAAAATATTTCTTAAAACTATCCATCATTCTTTTATACGACATCAACTTATCATCCTTTGTTTGATACTCATCATTGACTTGCTTGATCACTAGTTGAGAGTCTCCATATACCTGCAATTCTTTTATCGTCCATTCAATGGCCATTCTGAGTCTTGTGATTAGTGCTTCATATTTTGAGATGTTCACTAGTATAGAAACAACAATAAACTACTGAAAAACTAGTAAAAATTGCTTATAAATGACTAAAGTTGGTCACGTGACCATTAGTAGTTTATTTCCAGTCATATATAAAGTGACCAGATTGATAACTAAACCATTATTAGTCATTTATTGGTTGTTTTGATTGATCAATTTGGTAGTATATTTATTCATTCATTGTTGTGATCTAGTCACTTATTTAGTCATTTTTTATTCACTAATATGTTTAGTCATTAATTTAGTCATTGATTGTTGTTTACTAGTCACTTATTTAGTCATTTTTATTCGCTAATTTATTTCCATGGGTAGTGTATTTAGTCATTAATTTTAATCATCATTTTGATCAATTTGGTAGTATATTTAGTCATTTTTATTCACTAATTTAACACTGGTCATATATTTAGTCATATTTATTCACTGTTCACTGATTTCTGTCAATTGGTAGTATTTTTAGTCAATTTAATTATTATTTAACGTCAATTAGTAGTATACTTAGTCATTTTGAATCTGTAATTTATTCATTAGTATATTTAGTAGTATATTCTGAAGCTTGCACAATGAAACAACCTTGAGAAGGTAAAAACAACTTGTTTTATTGATAAAAAATGCTTACAAACAACATACAGATCTGAAAATAAGTTACAATGCTTTCTCTTTGCTAAAAAAATCTTCATGGTTACAATACATAGCTCAAATAATGAGCAAAAAACTGATTTCCTGAGTATCATAACATAGAAACACAAAGACATTCATAGATTTCTTCTTCACAAATCCATGACTAGCCCATGAAACTCACTATCCTAGTTCAAGATCACACTATCATCTCTATGTAGATCTTGTCTCATGCACCCAACTTTATCTAGTTCATAAGCTTCCACTGTGAATTGTTACTTGTAGAAATAAACTGTCCTTATCTCTACTATAGAAATCAACATCCCATTATGATACTATTGTTACAAAATATCTATTTCTTGGTAGATAACTCATGATAACCCTCAACCTTATTGTTGCTCACTTGTACCAACTCTATGGTACTATCCTAGGTGTTCATGCATCTAACATGAAGACTCTTGACTATCATGAGATTTGGAACTATCAAATGCATTCTAGAAGGTTGTCTCCTTATCCCTTTAAATGCATCTTGAGACACTGACAACATTGTAATCTTTGCATAGTTCTTCTCATTGACTATAAGATTATCTTTTAATGTTTGTATGATCACTTTCTTTTACATGAATCTTTTCTCCTTGATAGTCATTTGTAGGTTTTCTTCATGTATAGCTGGAAGCTCTTTTACACACTATCCTTTCAATCCTCAATGGCATACATCCTCATTTGCAAACATATTCACTCAAATTTGAGGAGTGCTTCTACCATGTTCATAATTTTTTTGGAAACACTATCATTTCCATGATGCCATTTGATTAGGACCTTCACTTTGTGTTTCTAGGTTAGATTGAAATTATCCAATCTCTTCACACTCTTCTCACTATATTGTTTCAAATGTCCTAGTGTCTTCTACTTATGGCTCTTAGTGTAACCCTATCATCCATGGGTATTTAAGTGTTGCTCAACCTCAAATTACTATCACTTCCTTTTGATAAGGTCCTCTTATTCTTTTACAATTATCATTGTCATAATCATTCCTTATGGGTGAAACCATGATATGAAGGATTATTGCAAACAACAAAGAGAGGACTTGCAAGCAAAAATGTAGTTTTCAGTACTCAATCAATGATTTATTTTTTAATTTTTCCTTGTTAGACCATAATGAAAAATCTATAGAACATCATCAATAAAAAACTAACAATTTATGGACTTGATAGACAAGATCATAAAAAAATATCTACTGAATAAATCTTACAAAAGATCTCTCTCACAACTTAATAGGATATTCACAAAATGGATTTGTTGAAAGGGCTTTCAAAACTTTCAAGCAAATGCAATTGGTAGTTCTAAAGCCAAATTCTACAACCTTTGCCAACATCCTCCTAGCCTGTGTCAAAATGGGAGCTTAGAAACAGGGTATAGAAATCCATCAAAACATAAAGGATAGATTTGTCAGATGTTGTAGTGGCAACTACCCTCGTAGACATGTATGAAAAATGTGGAAACATAGACAAAGCATGTGAACTATTTGACAAAATTACTCAATGAAATGCGGTCTCATGAAATGCAATGATTGCAAGATATGCAAAAAGTGGATTTTTTGAAAAGGCTTTAGAAACTTTCAAGAAAATGCAATTAGCAAATGTAAAGAAAAATTTGATAACCTTTTCCAACATCTTCCCTTCCTATGCCAAAATGGGAGCTTTGGAATAAGTTATGGAAATTCATCTTGCACACCCGCCAGCCTCTCCAATCACCATCACAGGGTGGCGAGGTGGTAGAAATTCAAGGAAGGCGTTTGTTGGGTATTTCATTTGGCGTGATTGTTGCCTCACCTACTTATCTCCTGTGAAGGAATTTTTTTGTGATTGCAGTCCAGACTCCCTCGCAGCCCTGCAAGGAGCCAAGGCATGAGGGTGTGGGATGGAAGGCTCTCCCCGCATCCCTACAAAGGAACTTTTGTATGTGAGCAGGGATGTGGGGATGATGTGATTTTACTTTTGGATATGATGATTGATGTTGTGCCTAAATATTCTAAGGTTGAAATGCATGGATAGAGGAATTTTGTCATATATTGTAGTTTCAACTTTCCTGGTAGACATGTATGCAAAATGTGGAAGCATTGACAAGGCATGTGAACTATTTGGTAGAATTCATTAAAGAGATGTCGTCTCATAGAATGCAATGATTGTGGGATATGCAAAAAATGGATTTTTTGAAAAGGATTTATAAACTTTCAAGCAAACATAATTAGCAAGTGTAAAGCCAAATTTGACAACCTTTTCCAACATCCTCCTTTCCTATGCCAAAATGGGAGCTTTGGAATAGGGTATGGACATCCATCATAACATAATGGAAGGGGGAATTTTATCATATATTATAGTTGAAAATGATCTGGTAGACATGTATGAAAAATGTGGAAGTATAGATAAGGCACGTGAACTGTTTGATGGAATGGCTCAAAGAGATTTCATCTCTTGGAATGCAATGATTGCAGGATATGCACAAAATGGATTTTTTAAATAGAATTTGTTCTAATATATGCAAATTGTTTCCATCATTTTAAACAAGGACAATTTTCTTGAGGAGATGATTGGTGATGCTAAATGAATTAATCTAAAAAATAGGCTTGAAATATGTTGTAGTGGCAACTACCTTGGTAGACATGTATAAAATGTGGAAACATAGACAAAGTACATGAATTGTTTGAAAAAATGCCTCAAAGAAATGTGGTCTCATGGACTATAATGATTGCAAGATCTACACAAATAGAACTTTTTTGAGAAGAAATTAAAAACTTTCAAGAAAATGCAATTAGCAGGTGTAAAGTTAGAATCTACAACCTTTGCTAGCATCCTCCCTGCCTATGCCAAAATGGGAGGTTTGGAACAAGGTATGGACATCCATCAAAGCATGAAGGATAGAGGAATTTTGTCATTTGTTGTAGTTGTAACTACCCTAGTGGACATGTATGAAAAATGTGAAACCATGGACAAGGCACATGAACTATTTGATAGAAGGCCTCAAAAAAATGTGTTCTCATGGACTATAATGATTGCAATATGCACACAAATTTGATTTTTTAAAAATTCTCTAGAAACTCTCAAGAAAATACAATTTCACTGTGATCTTTCTTTGTCTTAATCCTGAGGTCTAAATATTTACCATTTTTACTTTTAGGTTTTTCATGCTTCTCTAGACTCTCATCAAGCCTATCTATGCATGTTTTAAACCTCCAAAGATCTTCAAACTTTGTATGGTCTTGTAGACTATCAAATAGGCCTATAGAATGCAGTGATAGTCTTGATCTCTATCAGGGACCTCTCAAGATCATTCACTCCAACTATCTAGAGTTTGGGCAGACCAAGGTTTACAAAGCATATTCAATTCAAAGAGAGGTTTCCATGGTTGCATGACATGTGTAGGAGACAACTACAAAGGAATAGAGACTAAGATGCATTGCGAAGAGGTAGAGTTTCTAGACAAGCTTGCAAATATGAGGTCAAGAAGATAGAGAATGAAGAGGGTCAAGAATATTGAGGATGGATAGAGTGAACAAAGGTGTTGCCTGATCTTAAAAGTAGATTTGAGCATGGTTAACCTTGGTTGCAAACCTCATATTTGGAGATATACATGATAAAGAACAAAAATCACATATAAAATCCTAATAGAGGATCTATTTAGACATAGTTTTTGGTTAGGTTACAAAGAGACAATGATAATAGTAAATAGAGGTCCATCATGAAAAATTATACAGATCCTTGTCACCAACACTCTAGGGTATCGTGTTTGAGCTTTACAATGTCTTGTATAAAGTCTACACTATCATGCAAAAATTTACACTATCACACAAACGTTTGAATTAAAGAATATTTTCATTCATAAGAAATATCTAAGACTATAAAAACAAGAATATAGAGGGATTTTAAACTACATCAAATTCATATAGGGAAAAATTAAAAAGAGACTGAGATACATTGCACAAGAGAGATAGTTACTCAAGATTGTTAGTTCAAGAATACAGAGGTCTAAGGAAAGGTGATAGTCCCAACCCACCTTTACATCTCTCTATCCATTTTCAACTATGAGGTTTTCATGATATGATTGTCTCATTCTTAATAGAGACCTGCACTATAAATTTGCAAACAACAATATGGTCTATCACAAAGTTGGCAGACATGAGAAGACACTGAGATTTGAGTATTGGACAGCCAACATGATCTCATAAAGGTTGTGAAGATAGTGTGCATAAACCCACTTTTTGGGATCTCTTCACCAAGCCCTGCAAAAACATTATGAAGTTTGTATGATAAGGGAATCACATGACCCTTATAGGAATGTGTGAGATCTACATGTTCATTAAGAGCACCTTGCAAAAGAACACCTGCTAAACTAGTATAAGGTCAATACAGTCATTGTAAAGGGTCTAGCATAACCTTCCATCTTCAGTGTCAAGTATGTATATGTTAAAGGGACTCATGAGATGCCTACACTCAGTATTGAAAGTAGGGGATTGGTAATAGGGCATCAAGGCAATAAATAGAGTGACCCTGTGAAGATATACAATGCAAAGATAGCATTGATAGTCCTACACTAAAGGTAGCAAAGGGATCTAGAATGACATAGAAGTCAATCCAAGACAATATCACATTCACAATGGCTTTTACCATTTTCAACAGCTCTTCCTCAGGTTTCTATTTTGAAAATTCTGATTTTAAAGAATTTGAAACAAACTTACACAAGATAATCTAAGAACTTAAATTATTGTTGAAACCAATGGGTCTAAATGTCTGATCGAGAAGCCCATGATGTGCATATGGAATATGGGAAGGTTCCATCAAATTTTTAGTAAGTACTTCATACCTTGAAAGTATCGGCCAAGGTATTTCTTTAATTTTCATGCAAAAATAATCATTATGTATAATCTTATCAATTTGAAGGAAGAACACTAAAATAATTTAAGAACAAAAAAATAGGATAGATGAACAATAAAAACCATTAATATCTTGTGTCTATGGAGTATAATCCCACTCAATAAATATTTGATTTTTCTTGAAAAAGAGTTACCTATAAGGAAAATATCTCATTGTTAGAATAGATCAGATTGATGGATCACTTAGCATTGGAATCAATGGCGGAGATTTGTTGAGAGAAATATCTATGTAAAGAGGATCATTTTTTGGCCAAAACTAGATGATGCCTTGTTGTAGTAGACTTGGATAAACATATGCATGTTCCCTCTTGGATGTGTGGACCTGTATTTAAGGTAGAGTTACTTCATTAAAAGTTATATATTTAATGCACACAACCACTACAAAATCTCTAATCCCCGCAGTGACTTGATTCCCATTCCTTGTCAAAGAGACTAGATCCTCATTTTGATGCATAGTTAGATTGATCTCCATTTTTGATGACTACTGCCTCCTTAATGAACCTAAAATGATGGGTTTAATGGAAATGCAACAAGGCAATATCCCTAAAACAAAGCCATTTTTTGCACTCTTGAAACCCTAGATCCCAAAGAATAATGATTTGAAACACTATCCAAAGGCTAGATTGCAAGGGTTTTGAATCTAAAAACTTCTATTGCATAATTTTGCCTCCATAATACATAAAATAGAGCTCTACAAAGCAGAATTTCAAACTAAAAATGCATATCAAACACAAAATAAAACCCTAACCAGTGGGAATAAGGGAAAGAGCCGTCAAATGGATGAAGAATACATTGATATGCAAGAACATGAAGAAAGAGCGCTTCCTTATTTGCCTTCTGCAACTCAAAAATGAAACAAAGCAACCCCAACAAGCTAGAAAAAAAATAGAAAAGAGGCAAAGGAAATAACCAACCATGCAAATGAAGATTGAAAATGTTCAGAAACGTTGCCATGAAGTTGCCTCGTGATCTTAGCTAAATGAAACTCATATAATTGCCTAGAAACACTGCAACCTTCCTCTTTAAAGCAATAAATAGTAGAGAGGGCATCCATCTTGGAAGAACCCATGTTGTTTCAGTCCTTTTTCCTAAAAAATAAAAACAAAGAGAGAATGAAACCCAACAAGTTTCCCTCGCAAAAATAAAAAAATTAATTTATCACTTGCTCACGTTTCCCTCTTTTGTTTAAATTACCCACTTTAATATCATATGTGACTAATTTTTACCTAATGATCAAATTAGTCATTTATTTAGTCATGTATAGTTGTGTTGCAAAAAATTAGTAGAATTTAGCCATTTTTAGTTGTTGTGACTAAAATTTTTAGTCACCTAGTCATTTATTTTCTAAATTCTACTAGTGGTTGTTTTTGCACGGGAAATAAATTCAGTAAGCCTTAGGTATACTATCTCCATGTGGTGTGATAAACAATATACTTGATCTTGAGCCATGTTGAGTGTGGGACACGTCAAAATACAAGGTCCAACAACTTGTTTGTTTTGTTAGCATAATACTTTCATCTAGGAAGTCTGTTGTGAGAGGTTGGTGATCGTGCATTCATGCTTCTGCTATTTGGTCTACTATGATTTGTCCTTTGATGGATCTCCTAAATACATACTCTATATCAAACTCACTCAATATCATCACCCATTTAGCAATCCTACCTATTAGAGCTGCTTTCGCTAGTAGGTACTTTAGTGGATCTACTTTTGAGACCAACTTTACTTGTTTATTCAAGATACATTTTCTCAACTTTTGTGATGCAAAGATGACAAAGAGACACGCTCTTTCTATGGGTGAATATTTTAATTCTTAGCCCACCAATGTTCGAATGATGTAGTAGACCACTCTTTCCTTGTTATTATCATCTAGTTGTGTTAGGTGATCTCCTAGTGTTGCTTGTGTTGTAGAGACATAGAGTATCATTGCTTTATCCGGAATAGGCGACATTAATACTAGAGGAGTGAGTAGATACTCCTTGACCTATTCGAATGCTTGATCACATCTTCCATTCCATTTGAATGTGATGTCTTTATGTAGGAGATGGGTAAAGGGTTGACACTTGTCTGCCAATTGCACGATGAATCACCTAATGGCTTGTAGTTTCCCTTGTAGACTTTTGAGTTTATTCAATGTCTTCAAAGGAAGCATTTCTAGTATGGCATTTACCTTTTCAGGATCTACTTCAATTCCTCTCCTTGAAACTATGTATCCTAGCAACTTTCCAAATGTTACTCCAAATACACACTTTTTAGATTGAGCCTCAAGTTATATTGTCTGATCCTATCAAAAACCTTTACAAGATTGGTCAAGTGGTCTTCTCTTGTTATGGACTTTGCTAGTATGTCATCCACATAGTCCTCCATAATTGTATGCAGCATATTGTGAAATATTGTAGTCATTATATGTGAATAGGTCCCTACTACATTCTTTAGACCAAATGGCATGACGTTTTAGAAGAACGTACCCCATGCATAAGTGAATAAAGTTTTATGTTGATTGTTAGGGGATATATTTACTTGATTATATCCTAAGAATATTTCCATCAGTGACAGCATTTCATGCCCTAATGTTAGATCAACAATCATATCAATGCTTGGAAGAGGGAAGTCATCTTTCAGACAAGCTTTGTTTAGATCCTAGAAATCTATGCAGATTCTTATGCCCCCAGTAGGCTTTAATACTAGGACAAGATTTGATATCCATTCCAAATAATTGATTGGTATGATGAAGCCCACATCTAGTAATTTATTTAGTTCTACCTTTACCAATAGTGCTATTTGTGGATGCATTTTTTGTAGTTTTTTTTTTATGGGTTTAGCTCCAAGAAATACAACTAGATGTACAACCAATGTTGGATCTAGTCCTATCATGTCTGCATACGTCCATGCAAAATTTACCTTCCTTTCATCAATAAATTTTGATAAGTTAACTTTCTCTTCAAGATCAAGTGACATTGCATGGTACGTGATCTTGGGTGCTTCTACTGTGCCAACATTTATAGGTTCCACTTTTTCAACTAGGAGTGTCGAATTCTCTTGATATTCAAAAATAGGGAGATTTAATCCTCCATCTTTGGGCACCTCGGGGAGGTTTTCACCCTTAGATTCATCCTTTATTTTTCTCTTTTTAGGATTTGATAGAGCCACATCGTGGTTTTCCGTAGGGGATCTTATTTTTATTTTTATATTTTTAATTTTGTGACTAGAGGACACAATATCCCCTCCAAAATATGCTTCATGTTCAAGTTCCATGACAAACCGTACTTTATGATCTCTTCATGGTATATCAGTCCGAGTTCCTAAACTCTACAATAGCTTCATCATTTTAGAATTGTTCCAAAATAGTCATATGGTGTTGTTGGTCCCAATCTATTAATTGTGGATAGAAAAGGGGCAGGTTGTCATCGTTATCTTTAAAACTTATAGAAGTTGTTGAAATGGTCAATATGGCTCTAGCATCATTCTCCCATTGGGTATCTAGGTCATCATTGCTAGAAATGACAAAGGAGGGAGAATCACATTCATACTCATTAGATTATGTTTCATAAGTACAAAATTTTAATATAGGTTTGCTAAGTTGGATAGGGAATATACCTATGCTAAAGCTTTAAAATAAGTCCTCAATGGGTAAATCACTGTCCATAAGATGGTAACTATCTAAGGTCTTAACTTTAATAGAAGGAGCTCCTTTCTTAAAAGAGGTATTTCAGGTTTTTGGAGTTACCACATCTAGCAAACCATAGCTTAGTCCCATGTTATTCTTTCTTTGTTCCACTATAATAGGTTCCCATCTACCTTGCTTATGTAGTCCAATGCCACCTTTTCCAATGTATCCCATTTTTTAAGCTAGTTGATACCCTTTATTGCTAGGATCAATTAGAAGGGGTTGCAGTTGTTTTGGTTGTTCTTGGTCTTCTTTGAAGATCATTGATGAAAGGTCCTCTTTGAATATTTCCTCATCCTTCTTCATATCTCCCCATTTGGTAAAGATCATGGGTTTCTCTACGATTGTTACTTCTTGAATATGTTTGATCTCCTTACACCCTCCATTAATATTTGGTGTTGGGGGAAACATTATAATACAAAAAGCTTGATTGAAATGATAATTCCCATTACCTTTGACAAGTACTTGAATCTTGGAATTTTATTTTGGTTTCTCACTTGATAGGGGTTTAGCTAAGCTTGATGGTAGTGTTGATGGGTCGACATATAAGAAAGAGTGAAATGAGATATCATTACTAGGTATACATTGTATTTTGTTGTATTTCTCCTCCAAATTTTCACAGTAGTGGAAGGGTTTAGGATCGGCATATACTGTAGCCTCCATTCCCTCATGAGGAAATTTTAGACATTGGTGAAATGTCAAAGGAATTTCTTGTAATACATGAATCCATGGGTGTCCTAGAAGAAATTTATATGGTAACTCCAAGTTCAGTACTTGACATGTGGTTTCTATTGTTTTCGATCATATCTATACAGGTAACCTGATTGCCCCTTCTGAATTTCTTTCTAGGTTGTCATAAGCCCTTATAGTGATGCTCTTTCCTTTGTCAATTACATCATTATAATACCCCAACTATTTAAAAAAATTCAAGGTACAAATTGTTGGAAAAACAAGAATAGACAACTGAGAGGGGGGTGAATCAGTTGTTACAGAATTAAGACTTTTTCAACATTAATCAACCTTTAATCCTAGATTTGATAATTAGCATTGCAAGCATAAACCAATAACACATCAGAGACACATTAACACAAATATTTTTATATGTGGAAACCCTGTTAGGGGAAAAACCACAGTGGATGTTAGTCCACAAGATTATACCCTGTTAGAAGTATAGTGAAAGAAATAAATAGGGAATGCACATGCATTCAAGTACATTACCTAGAGCTCATTGCTCAAGGGAAGGCTCACTGCCTTACATAGGACAATCAGATTAAATCCATCTGATGAGGTTGAACAGAGAAATTATCTTTTGCAAAATCCTCATTATAGTTTTGGTTATGCACATAAAAAATTCTACACACTCTGCTCAAAATCTTCCACACTCTACTCAATCACTTTCACACTCTACTCTGCTCCTGAATGATTTGATCCTTTTTTTTGCACATGTATTTTGCATACATACAACGAGCATACATTTACAATGAAGAGACAATCGCTCTTATATATTCGCTACACAGATTTACATCAACAACTCTGTCGGCCAAGAATAAGGAATAAATTACAACTACCAACCTCAATACATGAACAAATATTAATGTGCACCAACCTAAGTCAATCACAACATAGTGAGGACCTAAATCAATATCCTTGAACATGCCAAACAATAAAATATTAATCCATGAGGATCTGCAACATGCTACCACCATCATGTCAGCCAAGAACATGAAAACTCAAGCACACATTAGAAAAATATTTGATCACGGTCACACTAATCAATGCGGACGTGCAGTAAGGATAGAGCCCTATCTAGACTCATCCATGAACATCATAGGAACATGTGCAACAACTGAAATTTCCAAAATTCCATCCTCTTCTTCCAAGAACACCTGCTACAATAACAAAGTGACTATAGGAACACAAAACTTCATAACTTTCTCAATTCTTGATGTGTACCACTGAAACTTTCAGACAACATACTAGATAAGCTCAACAAAAAACCCTTTAATGTGTGACACATGAAAATCAATGTACAAAAATTATCACCACTTCGATCTTTATAGCATCACAGACTTCCTACAATATATTTATTACAATTTTCTCAATATCCTCGACATATATAGCCTTCAAACACACCAATGCTAATAGTGTTGACATAAATGACAACCAAATATAATCAATGCAACCACAACATCCAACAATCTCCCCCTTTGGAATTGATGGCAACACATGATGTGAAAAATAATACCATCAACACAATTGGTTGTTCACATACTTCTCTCCCTTTGATCTATAGTTCTCCTCTCCTAGTTCTTCTCTCCCTTTCTTGACTCTTCTCTCCCTTACTTCAAGAGTTTTTCACATTGTTCTTCTCCCCCTTTGACATCAATGGAAAAGGTACACATGCTTTGATCCTCATATTTAGCACATCTGACTACTCCCCATGAGTAGTAGCCACCACAACATCAATCCAAAATAAGATATGGCTATGAGTTCATAGACTGATGCAAAGACCTACATCACTTAGTTCTAATCAAGAGGGGAAATCACCCCTAACTTGCCTCTAAGGTACTCAAAAGTATCCTTAGGCAATTTCTTAGTAAATATGTTTGCAATTTGCTCCTTGGTAGGTATATACTCCAATCTAACTTCTTTGTCACTTACTTTATCTCTCAAGAAGTGATATTTGATAGATATATGCTTTATCTTTGAATGAAGTACTAGATTCTTAGCTATGTTTATGGCACTTGAATTGTCACAGAATATGGCAATGGGTTCTTCATATCCATTCTAACATCTCTAAACATTTGCTTCATCCACAATAGTTGAGTACAACTATTTGCAGCAGCAATATATTTTGCCTCAATAGTAGATAATGAATTGAAATTCTGCTTTTTGCTTAGCCAAGATACCAACTTCTTGCCTAAGAAGAATGCACCACCACTAGTACTCTTCTGGTCATTCACATCTCTTTCCCAATCAGCATCAGTGAAAGTGCTCAAGATAAGATCATCATCCTTAGGATACCAAATACCAAGATCAACTATCCCTTTCAAGTATCTAAAGATTATTTTCACAGTAGTCACATGGGACTCTTTAGGATCATTTTGATATATAGCAACCATGCATACAACATTTATTATATCTGGCTTGGTTTGAGTCAAATAGAGTAATACACCAATAATTGACCTATATATTGTTTGATTTTCTTTAGGAGAATCATCATTTTGTGTAAGTTTGCATCTAGCTACCATAGGTGTACCAACTGGCTTAGAGTCTTCCATGCCAAAAAAAATCAATAACTCTTTTACATATTTGGACTGGGATATAAAGATTCCATATTCTAACTAAGTGATTTGTAATCCTAAAAAGAATTTCAGTTCTCCAATCATTGGCATTTCAAACTCACTTTTCATTTCATTATCAAAATTCATACACAAATCATCATCACCTTCAAAAATAATGTTATCAACAAAAACTTCAATGATCAATTCTTTATTCTGATCCAACTTGAAATACATATTGTTGTCAATGGTACCTATACTAAATCCAAGCTTCAACAAGTATTTATCCAATCTAGCATATCACACTCTAGGAGCTTGCTTGAGTCCATATTGAACTTTCTTCAATCAACATACCATGTTTTTTTTGTCAATCAGTTGAAATCCATCTAGTTGCTCAACATAGACTTCTTCTTCTAGCTCACCATTTAGAAATGTTGACTTTACATCCATCTGATAGACTTTGTAATTCTTGAAAGCAACATAAGCAAGAAATAATCTTATAGCTTCAATTCTAGCAACAAGGGAAATTTTTTCTTCAAAATCAATACCTTCCATCTGTGAGTACCCTTTGCAATTTGTTTTTGACCACTTCACCTTGTTCATTCAGCTTATTCCGAAACACCCATTTGGTTCCAATCACATTTTTGTTCTTAGGTCTAGGAACAAGATCCCATGCATCATTTTTCTCTATTTGCATTAGTTCTTTTTTCATGGCTTCCATCTAATATTCATCTTTGCATGCTTCATTGATATTGTTGGGCTCAGTTTTGGAAATTAGAAAATACTCTTCTAAAATTCTTCTAGTTTGTACACCTTTTCTCTTATTTCCTATGATCTGACTATCAAAATTATTTCACATTACATACTTGGGAGTTTTAGGATTTTCTCTGACTTCTTGTTCTTGTTTTCTTTCTTTTGCACTTCTGCTAGTTTATGCTCCCTGATTCCCTTGGTTTATCGAAACAATTTGAAGTTGATTATGTGTTTGAACATTATTTCCATTGTTGGTACTATCATGTTGGTCATGATAATCATATCCACTACATCTCGATGGTCTATCAATATCTTCATCAACTTTGACATTTGCACTTTTAACCATTTTCTTCAACCTTTTATTAAAGCATCGATAAGCTTTTCTCTTAGTAGAGTAACCTAGAAAGATTCCTTCATCACTTCTAGCATCAAAATTTCCTATATCATCATCTCTCTTGATGTAGCATTTGCTTCCAAAAATTTTGAAATATTTGACAGTAGGCTTGTAACCAAACCATAGCTCAAAAGGGGTCTTACCAAAATTACTATTGACATTTACCCAGTTAATGGTATACACAATAGTAATTACAACTTCTCTCCAGTAGAAATGAGGAACATTTGCTTCTAGCATCATGGTTCTAGCAGTGTTTAGAATAGTTTTGTTCTTTCTTTCAACAACTCCATTCTATTGAGGGGTACAAGGAGCAAATAGTTATCTTTGGATTCCATGTTCTTCACAAAAAGAATTTAATTCTCGGGAAGTGAATTCACCACCTCTATCTGATCTTAAGCATTTGATCTTTTGGCATTTCTCATTCTCTGCCATTGCTTTGAATATTTTGAACTTTTCTAATGCTTCATTATTTTCTCTTAAGAAAGCAACCCATATCATTCTAGAGTAATCATCAATAAGAAACATAAAGTACCTTTCACCTTGAATACTTTTGATTCTGGATGGACCACATAAGTCAGTATGTATTAAGTCTAGTACTCCATTAGAATTATATTGTTTCTCCAGAAATAATTTCTAGTCTACTTTCCCATCTGGCATTCCTTGCACATAGTGTTAGTACACTTCACTAACTTAGGAATATCTTTGACTGCTTGAGTAGAGCTTATCTTGACAATGTTATCAAATTTCACATGACACAACCTCCTATTCCATAACCAACTTACATCAACTTGAGCAATTAAACAACTTTCACTAGCAACACTTAAGTGAAAAATATTACCTCTTGTTTTTATACCTGAAGCAATCACATTTCCAGAACTTCCCCTTATCCTGCACTTACCATCCTTGAACTGAAGATTGGAACCCTTGTCTACCATCTATCCAACACTCAACAAGTTATGCTTTAAACCTTCTACATAAAGAAAATCATCAGTATTGTTCTTACCACCAAAATAAATAGTTCCTCTGCCACGAATCACACCAGAAGTGTTGTCTCCAAATCTTACAACACAACCATCATAGTTTTCCAATCTTACAAACATGCTTTTGTCACTAGTCATATGATGTGAACATCTTCTCTCAATTACCCACTCATCCTTTTCTGCAAGATCCTTCTCAACATTCACATTACTAGTAGATTTAGTGGACACCTTACCATTTTCTTTGATAGCAATAAATACCCGTTCATCTTTATTTCTAGTTTATTTATCAGATCCATCATCAATAACACCTTCTTCAACATAATAGAATTTATTTTGAAATCTAGTCTTATTAGGCTTATACTTGGACACTCTTTTAGGACACCTTGATGCAAAATTACCTATTTTACTGCAAGAAAAACATTTAATAGGTAAATTTTGTTTGTACTTACCATGACCTCTGGCCTTTATTTTCACAATCAATGCTTCCAGTTCTTGATGAGTTCTTAGAAATGTTGTTTTTATTACTCTTTTTATGAACTTAAAATACTTTGTTATAATATTAATTAACTACTATGGCAGTAGATAGTATGTTTGAAATTTTCTTGTTTCATATTATATATGACTAATTGAAGGAAATATTTGATATGATGTTTTGCATTAAGTGTGCCTCTTTTAGTTGTGTTAAATATGTTATTGTTGTACAAATTGGAACATTTGTTATTATAAATGCAATATATCTTTGAGGATTTCATGCAGGAACTTCAATGTTGACTATCGAGTTGTATTTGTTAGAATTTTTCATTTAACATGATTGCTATAATCATGCTCCTGAAGGCTCCTAAAAGATCCTAAACTACTATAATTTAGGATTGGCTCTTACTGCCAATTCTAGAACTGCTGCTACAACTACAATAATACGAGATTCTCTAGATAGTTTTCAAATAGAGTTTCATTTATCTTTTGCACTTTGTGATTGGTGGTTAGCGCCAGTAGTTTTAAAATTCAAAATAAGGGATATTCTTATAAATATTTGTCTTTAGGCTTGTTTTTAGTTAGTTGATATTTTTTTTGGAAGATTGTAATTTCACAGTACTCAGTACTTTTGTTCTACTCGCCAATTTTGGCCAATTTGAATGAAAATAGAAGGTTGATCCAAATTATTGTGTGGTGATCCACCCAGAGGAAGAGGAGGGCCCGCTCAACCAAAGGAGGTGATCCTATGTTGTCTTTTTGGTTCAATTGATTTTGTTTTATCATAATTAGTTTGAAGTTAGCAGTTTAATTCTTATTCATCGCTTTCTAGCAATAGTATTTACTCAACTTAATTCATTTTAGTTTAAATGAAGTGAAAATCATTTCACTATAGAACATAATTAGATTAATCATTGAAAATCTTGTTAAGTAATTATAGGCAAATGCACATAGTTGTAGAAGATTTGATATTCATGATTAATGCAAAGATAGTGTTGAAACTAAATTGGAATGCATTTTTGGCATTAATGTTATTGCTTTCTAGAATTAATGTTTGAATTCCTACAAATGTAATTAGCTTCATTTTTTTTCTTAGAACTAAATTTATTATCTACAATCATAAATAAATTTCATTTTTCACCAATATTCATTTGTCTTTAGACTTAGAATTAGCTTAATTTACTTTATAAGAATTCCCAATGAACAAATTCTAGTCGAGTAAGGTAACATCTAAGCTTAATCATTTAAGATTAGAATCGGTTTCAATAAGCAGTAGTTAACCAATAAATAGGTCCATCATTAGAAATTAATTCACCACGTTCTACTTCTGAAGCACTCCCGAGAGCTCCTAAGAGCTCCCAAAGGAGATTGGCCAAAATCACAGTCATTGTTTATAGTGGAAAACCCCAAATTTGTGGAATCCCCCTTATCGTATATTGCTCTGAGACACACCTGGTTTGATAAATTAAAAAATTAAATGATGTCATTTGTGACATCAATGGCCTTGCTCATCATTTTTGGTGTCGTTGTTGGGTAATATTAAAAATCTAGCTTTTAGGGCCAAGGATTTAGTGTTGATAAAGGAGATATTAATTTGTGGATGAGATGAGATAGGGATCCCCTAGGTAGGTTTGTTTCATGCAACATTGATTTTGATCAAGAAGAACAAATTTAACAACATCAAATCAAGAATCATGAACAAAGTCCAAAGAAAAATCAGGAAGAAAGGATGGGAGACCAAGAAAATCATGCTCCCGTTTAAAAGAGGACCTTTCCATACCCTATTAATATGAACAGAGGTCGTGATGAGCCCCCTATGAAAAACATTTCACCTTAAATTTTACCAACTTTTAGGTGAAAAACCTCTAAAGATCCTGATCAATTCCTTTTCGAATTTAAAGTTCTATGCCAAACTTATGACTATACCACTAACAATCAAAAGCTGAAGTTATTTCCTTCTACTTTGAAAGAATCAACCTTACGATGGTTCATGGGTTTAGGTGCAGATTCGATTTCAACTTGGCCAGAAATGGAAACACAATTCCTGGATAAATACCAGGATTACTGATAAGTGAGGGATAGGAAATAAGAATTGTTTCAAATGAGGCAGATGGAGGATGAAAGTCTAGAGGATTATGCAAACAGATTCAATTTTTCCACAAGAGATGTGGTAATGGGTTAGATAATGAGATCAGTAAGACAATTTTCTTAAAGGGAATTGATGATGATTCCAAAGAATCCTTAAACCTTATGGGAAAAGGATATATTAACAAACTTTCCTTGGATGAGATAATAGAAATATGTAGGAACTAATCTAGGACTAGAGTAGGATCTAGAGGTTCCAGGAGAAACAAAGCCCTTACGACTGATGTATCTCAAGTGATGGAAGAGATTTGCAACTTGAAGACTGACTTGCTCCTTCATCTTAATATGCAGGGAGACAAAAAGACCACTGACCCTTTATCTATTTATTGTTCCAAGTGTAGAGGAAAACATTTGTTGAGGGAATTCCCATTGAACCAAGTTGATGTTTGTGAGATCTATGAAAAGCAACATGCTACAAGTTCTTGTAGTATTTTGACTGAAATTAAGAATCACTTAAAGAAACCACTTGTGTTGGAAGAAGAACTTAATTATGTTGGACAAATATCTCAGAACATGGTGTACAATCCTAACCATCGACAATATGCCCCTAGACCAAACTAGAGTCAAAATTAGTGGCAGAATCCAAATCAATGGAACCCCCCCTTTCAACCAAAACCTCCACCTTCATATTGGGGTCAGCCTGAGTGGATGAATCCTTAGTGGCAAGAAAATCATCCTCAATGGCAATAAAATCAATCTCAATATTAGCCATGGAAAAATCAGGGACCTAGACGTCCTTGGGGACAAATACCACAATTGACACAATGTATTACTTCTATTGATGAGTAGGTAAATCAACCTCAAATTGCAACTCAACCCTTGCAAAATCTGAAAAATAATAATTCAAATGCAAACCCCCCTTTGTTGAATGTCATTGATGCTAATGATATACAGTTGAGAAGTCAGAATGTGCCTTTTGTACCAACCCCTAAGGATCGGGAGGAAAAGGGAGGTGAAAAGGAGAACTTAAATGAAAAATGGAACTCTAAGGATGAGCAAGAAATTAATCAGGCACCCTATCCTAAGCGCCTGAACATAGAATGAACTACTCCTAACAACTCCCAACTTGATTATATGAATGTAGTTGATTGTCAAATTCTCAAGGAATTGAAAAAGATTAACATTGAAATACCTTTGTTACATGCTATTAAGGATATTCCAAAAATCAATTAGTTAGTTAAATCCCTCTGTATGAAAACTCTAGGTAGGAAGAAGAAATTGCCTCCTACCATCCAACTAGGGACTAAACTTATTGATGTTCTGTCTAGAAGGCTCCTTCCCCAGAAATATAATGATCCTGGAAGCCCTATAATTACCTTGAGTATAGGAGGAGTTGAGATAACTAATGTACTAATTGATCTAGGGGTAGCTAATAATGTAATCACCTCAGACACCATTGAGATGTTGGGTATGACAAAAATTCAACCCACAACAACTGTGCTTCAGTTGGAAGATCAGTCTACTACTACACCTGAGGGTATTATTGAGGATGTCATGGTCACCATTGATACATGGGATTATCTAGTTGACTTTCTATTCCTTAAAGCTAGAAAGATAGATTCTAGGTATCCAATCATCTTAGGTAGACCATGGTTGGCTACAACAGTGACATTGATAGACTATAGATCAGGTAGCATGATTATTTCCAATGGACAAAAGAAAAAAGAATTGTCATTATATCCTCCTGCTTAGCCATCTATTGAATCTAATACTCAATCGTGGGTTGATGAGGATATGGAATCTGAGGGGGATGGTGTTGTGGAATTAGCAATGATGACTTTAATGGAACATGTTGAAGAATGTGAGAAACATAATCATAATCCTAGAAAGGTAGAACATGTTAAACTAAAAGAAGATTGTCATGAAATCCCGCATCAGCAAGATTCATACCCCTATCCTTTGATTACACTTGTAGGAGACCCACTTGACGTAATAAATGAAACTAAGGAAATCACTTTAGCAGGGGATAAGCCTCTTTTTATTAGTTCATTTTTGTCCTCCTCACAGGAAGAGAAATTGAAACAAACTTTGGAGAATCATACTGAGGCCTTTGCATGGGAGTACATGGATATGAGAGGAATACATCCTTCCATTTGTACACACCATATTTATATAGAGGATATCACACCAATGAGGCATGGGTAGAGAAGGATTAATCCTGTTTTGAGAGACCTTGTCAAGCAAGAGATTGAGAAACTACTGAAAGTAGGATTTATCTATCCACTATCAGATAATCAATGGGTTTATCCATTGGTTATTGTTCTAAAGAAGAATGGTAAGGGGCGTGTGTGTGTTGATTATAGAGAGTTAAATAAAGCCACCAAAAAGGATCACTTTCCTTTACCATTCATTGATCAGGTACTAGATAATCTTGTTGGCAATAGTTACTTCTCCTTCTTGGATGGCTTTAGTGGTTATAACCAAATACAAGTGGCTCCTAAGGACCAAGATAGAACTACTTTCACTTATCCTTGGGGTACATATGCCTATATAGTTTTACCATTTGGGCTATGTAATGCACCAGCTACTTTTGAAAGAGTTGTATTGGCTATTTTTGTTGATCTCACAACCTCATGTGTGGAAGTGTATATGGATGATTTCATAGTCCATTCATAGACATTTGAGGAGGCTCTTGAGAGTTTGAATAAATTCTTACAAAGGTGTAAAGACCATAGGTTATCCTTGAACCATGAGAAGTGTTCTTTGATGATGACAAAGGGGATAGTACTTGGACATCATATCTCAAAGCATGGGATTAAGGTGGATCCTAAGAAAGTGGAAGTCATACAAAATATTGAAGTCCAAATAAGTCAAAAAAGAGTTCGTATTTTTCTTGGACATGTTGGGTTCTATAGAAGATTCATAGAGGGATTTAGTAGAATTGTTGAACCCTTGTTTACCTTACTCAAGAAAGATACATAATTCTTATGGATAGATGAGTGTCAGTAACCCTTTGACAAACTTAAACAAACTTTAACTACCTCCCCAATCATAAAGGGACCTATGTAGGGAGAACCATTTCATATCCATTCTGATGCTTCTAATTTTGCAATAGGTGTAGTGCTAGGACAAAAAGATGATAAGGATGAAATGCATGAAATTTATTATGTTAGTAAAAACTTAAATCCTGCAAAAAGAAACTATACAACCACGGAGAAAGAATTTTTGGTTGTAATTTATTTAATTAACAAGTTTAGGCATTATATTACAGGTTATAAGATATTCATCCATACATACCATGCTTCAATAAGATATCTAATGAAAAAAGTTGTTGTGGGTGGACGAATCATAAGATGGTTGTTATTATTGCAGGAATTTGATGTAATAATAATAGACAAACCTAGTAAAGACAATGTTGTTGCTGATTTCTTGTCTAGAATTGTTTTACATGCAAATCAGGAATTAGTTGATGATGATTTCCCAGATGAACATTTATTTGCAATATCAATACATCTGCCATGGTTATCTAACATTGAAAATTACCTCGTAACAGGGAAGTGTCCCAGTCATTTCAATTTTAGTACAGAAGAAATAGGAAAGCTAAAAGCAAAATTGCAGCAAAAAGAAAATCAGCTAAGGCAACAAAGCAATATGTTGCAATAATATGAGGCTTCCACATCTATACTAGGTGGATATCTTCCATTAACTACTATTAAATTTAAATATGAGAACGAGAAATTGAAGAAACGAAATTCATAGTTGGAAAAAGAAAAAGATGAAATGTATGAAAGATTGCAATAGATGGTAGAGTTTTCCTATGCTATGCTATCAATGAGGAGACCTTCAGGATCTTATGCACTTTTTCTAAGGGAGAGGTTTCTTCAATGTAAAATAAACTAGTTGTTACTAAAAATAAAATAGATTATAATGATGATCAAGCGTTCCTTTAAGATTTCTTCAATAGTCACCAACAATCCAAAACCAAATGTGTGAATATTTTCAACATGGATTTTTGCTTGGTGACTATCCTCAGTCATTTATCAATGTTTTCATAGGAGAACTCCAAATCAGGTCTTTTGTTTCACTACTCCAAAACTAGATAGAATGGGAAAATAGAGATAATCAGTATAAAGAAGCACAGTTAAAATTGGGACTACCAATGAGGAATGAAACTGCATGGTCCAGACCTTTCAGGGCACACTTCAGATTGTTTGCCACATCAGAGAATGTAGCTTCAACATATAGAATGAATTTGGCTGAAAGTATTCAATTTTTCAAAAGGATCCAAGAATGGTTACCAATGAGAGCCTTAAGTGCGGCCAGAGATAGGTTTAGAACCATTCCACCTCATCTGAGAAGGAGAGAACCAATTTCTCCAAGGAACATTAATTTGAGTCTAACCAGGATCAAAAGCGTGATTGATCTCATTGAGGAGTAGCAAGAAGAATGGATATGAATGAGGTTCAGGCCTCCTCTTATCATTATGTCAACCCCAACATTTGATGCACCACCACAATTCACTGGAGAAAATCTAAGGGAGTGGATGGCAACGCTTGAAAAGGAAAATGGATATGCTTGTCAAAGGAAATTCATGGATTAAGTGTTGCATGATTTTGATTTTGGGGACTTAGTTATTTGGTTGTTGGCAAAGAACAAGGATTTACCTGACCCTCCACCATGAAGACATGGTTTAGATCAAGTGGGGGAGGATGATGAGTGCTCAGAAATGTTGTTTTTATTTCTCTTTTTATGAACTTAAAAGACTATTATAATATTAATTAACTACTATGGTGGTAGATAGTATGTTTGAGATTTGCTTGTTTCATATTATAAATGAATAATTGAAGGAAATATTAGATATGATGTTTTGCATTAAGTGTGCCTCTTTTAGTTGTGTTAAATATGTTATTGTTGTACAAATCAAAACATTTGTTATTATAAATGCAATATATCTTTGAGGATTTCATGTAGGAACTTCAATGCTGACTGTCAAGTTGTATGTATTATACTTTTTCATTTAACATGATTGCTATAATCATGCTCCTGAAGGCTCCCGAAAGATCCTGAACTGCTATAATTTAGGATTGGCTCTTACTGCCGATTCTAGAATTGCTACTACAACTGGAATAATACAAGATTCTCTGGATAGTTTTCAAATAGAGTTTCATTTGTCTTTGCACTTTGTAATTGGTGGTTAGCGCCAGTAGTTTTAAAATTCAAAATAAGGGATATTCTTATAAATATCCATCTTTAGGCTTGTTTTTAGTTAGTTGATATTTTTGCTGGAAGATTGTAATTTCATAGTACTCAATACTTTTGTTCTACTCACCAATTTTGGCCAATTTGAATGAAAATAGAAGGTTGATCCAAATTATTGTGTGGTGATCCAATTGGAGGAAGAGCGGGGCCCACTCAACCAAAGGAGGTGATCCTATGTTGTTGTCTTTTTGGTTCAGTTGATTATGTTTTATCGTAATTGGTTTGAAGTTAGCAATTTAATTCTTATTCATCACTTTCTAGCAATAGTATTTACTCAACTTAATTCATTTCAATTTAAATTAAGTTAAAATCATTTCATGGTAGAACATAATTAGATTAATCATTGTAAATCTCATTAAGTACTTATAGGAAAATGCACGTAGTTGTAGAAGATTTGATAATCATGATTAATACAAAGATAGTGCTTAAACTAAATTGGAATGCATTTTTGGGATTAGTGATATTGCTTTCTAGAATTAATGTTTGAATTATTTCAAATGTAATTAGCTTCATTTGTTTTCTTAGAATTAAGTTTATTATCTGCAATCGTAAATAGATTTTGTTTTTCAACAATTTTCATTTATGTCTTTAGACTTAGCATTAGCTTAATTTACTTTATAAGAATTCCCAATGAACAAATTCTAGTCAAGTCAGTTAACATCTAAGCTTAATCATTAAGGATTAGAATAAGTTTCAATAGGTAGTAGTTAACCAATAAATAGGTCCATCATTAGAAATTAAGTCACCACGTTCTACTTTTGAAACACTTGTGAGAGCTCTTGAGAGCTCTTGAAGGAGATTGACCAAAATCACAGTCGTTGTTTATAGTGCAAAACCCCTAATTTATGGAATCCCCCTTATCGTATATTTCTTTGAGACACACCCGGTTCGATAAATTAAAAAATTAAATGATGCAAGTTGTGACATCAATGGCCTCGCTCATTAGTTCTTCTAATTCTTTTTCTTCATCTTCAATTTGTTTCATCTCATCTTCATACTTGAATTTCTTTTTGTAACTCTCTCCCAGATCATATCTCTGCTTGCTTTTCTTGAATATAATAGCCTTGAATGCAAATTCGGTCTTAGGAGTAGATTCACCAAATTCACTTAACTCAAAGGCAACAAGTTTTTCAATGAGCATGTCTCTTGTAACTATTCTGAGTTCATCAATAGCATGAGCTTTTGTTTTGTAGGAGGGAGGCACAGATCTAAGTATTTTAGCCACAATTTCTTCTTCATCCAAGACTCCACCGACACATATAATACTCATCACCAGTTAATTTATCTTTTGAGAGAAAGAGAGTATGTTCTCATCTTCACTCATCTTCATTTCCTCCCACTTTCCTTTTAGAATTTGTAGCTTAGCAACTTTCACTAGTGCATCTCCTTCATACAATGTTTCTAACTTTTTCCACATCTCATGTGCAATCTTCAGACCTATTACATTTTTCATCTCTAAATCTATCAAAGCACTCCACAATGCTTCAATAGCCCTAGTATTTGTTTTAGCTTCTTTGATTTCATCAGCAATAGAGGGACCATTTTGAGGAATAGTATATCTATTCTTTGTAATCTTCCAGAAAGGCTCACCAATACACTTCAAATGACATTTCATTTTGATTTTCCATAGAGAGTAGTTTGTTCCATTGAATCTAGTACTACCCTTCTTGTAATATGCCATCTTGGATCATCTCAAGCTATTAAGCTTCCCCTTTAGAGGAACCTGCTCTGATACCAATTGTTGGAAAAACAAGAATAGACAACTGAGAGGGGGCTGAATCAGTTGTTACAAAATTAAGACTTTTTCAATATTAATCAACCTTTAATCCTAGATCTAATAATTAACAATGCAAGCATAAACCAATAACACATCAAAGACACATGAACACCAATATTTTTATACGTGGAAACCCTGTTAGGGGAAAAACCACGATGGATGTTAGTCCACAAGATTATACCCTGTTAGAAGTATAATGAAAGAAATAAATAGGGAATGCACATGCATTCAGGCACACTCCCTAGAGCTCACTACTCAAGGGAAGGCTCACTACCTTACATAGGAAAATTAGATTAAATCCATTTGATGAGGTTGAATTGAGAAATTAGCTTCTGCAAAAGCTTGATTACAGTTTCGGTTAGGCAAAAAAAAACTTCTACACACTCTGCTCAAACTCTTCCACACTCTGCTTAGTCACTTTCACACTCTACTCTGCTCCTAAATGATTTGATCTTTTTTTTTGCACATGTATTTTGCATACATACATCGAGCATACATTTATAATGAAGAGACAATCACTCTTATATATCTGCTACATGGATTTACATCAACAACTATGTCGGCCAAGAATAAGGAATAAATTACAACTGTTGGCCTCAATACATGAACAAATCTTAATGTGCACCAAACTAAGTTGGTCACAACATAGTGAGGACCTAAATCAATATCCTTGAACATGCCAAACAATAAAATATTAATCCATGAGGATCCACAACATGCTACCACCATCATGTCGACCAAGAACATGAAAAATCGAGCACACATTGGAAAAATCTTTGATCACGATCACACTAATCAATCCGGATGTGCAGCAAGGATAGAGCACGATCTAGACTCATCCATAAACATCATATGAAAATGTGCAACAACTAAAATTTCCAAAATTTCATCCTCTTCTTCCAAGAACACCTGCTATAGTAACAAAATGACTGTAGGAACATAGAACTTCATAACTTTCTCAATTATTGATGTGTACCACTGAAAACTTTAGACAACATACTAGATAAGCTTAGCAAAAAACCCTTTAATGCGCAACACATGAAACTCAACACACAAAACTTATCACCACTTGGATCTTTACAGCATCACAGACTGCCTACAATATATTTATTACAATTTTCTCAATATCCTTGACATATACAGCCTTCAAACTCACCAATGCTAATAGCGTTGACATCAATGACAACCACATATCAGCAATGCAACCACAACATCGAACACAAATGTTTAAACCTACACCATTATATATCAATACTTTTTTGACCATATGTTTGTTTACAACATCCTCTATATAGAGGGCTTGGTTGTGCAATGACTTATGTGGAAGGTCTTTCTCGGAAAAGACTAAATGATGATTGGTTGTGATTTTTCCAACCATAGCTTGAAATTGATCTGGATTGAGCTCTTTGGAGGTCAATGCTTCCAAATCTCTCTCTAGTATTTACCTATGTGCAAGTGATAATTTCAGCAGCTCTAGGATGGAGATCAAAGCGGGAGTCTTCTTCAGTTGTTCTACAATACTATATTTATTGGATGACTTAGTTGTGGGTTTGGGTGGGGCTCATTGTATTGTGTCTTTCCCTCGAAGGGTAGTTATGTTACATTCTGGCTCCCTACCTCATATAGTTAACACATTGACCCTAGTGTAATTTTTTGGTGAGAGGGTACCTAGGATGGTATCACCATAGGTGTAGTTAGCACTATGATAGTCATAAGAGGTCTTTCCCTTTATCTTTTTTCTTAGCATGATTTGGAATTGGATTCGTGTAAATTTGGAGGTCTTTGTTTCTAGGACGGTGTTATATATCAACTTATCCTTTTTTGATCAAATCTTTTTTTATATGTTTGAATCTCATGCAGTTATTTTTCATATGTCATTTGATTTTGTGGAACTCACATAAGTTTTTTTTATTATACCACGGTGTTTTAAAACTTTGCTCTTCATAGTTTGGGTGATTGTTGACGTTGATGAGGTTTTGTTGAACTAGCTTGTGCAGGATTGTCTCTAGTATTTCTCCTAATGCATTAAATTTCCTCCTTGGTTGATCATATTGCCTTTTTTTTCCTCCCTGATTTGTCTATAGGTTAACCACTTGATTGTTTTGGGGATAGCTAAGTTGATTATTTTGTATGTTGTTGGGAGCGTAACTCATTTGTGTAACTTGGGCTTTGTTTTGTGGTACATTGGGATTTTGTACATTCCATACAACTCTAGCATCAACTACTCCATCATTTGTAACATTTTTGTTCTTGGCCCAAATCTTGGGTTTCTTAATCGAATTAGAAGAATTTTCTCTTGGGTTGTTTAATTTAATAACTCCCCTTGCTATGAGAGCTATTTTAATGTCTAGTCCCTTTTCAATAGTATCTTCAAAGTTAGTGGGGCACAACATGGTGAGTTGATAATTGATTTCTTCTTGGATATTGGAAACAAAGATATCCACCAATTCTTTATCGGGAATAGGCCACTTGCACCTACTAGCTTTATGTCTCCATCTTTGTAGGTAGGATGTAAAGGATTCTCCTTAGATTTGTTTAATCTTGTAGAGGTCAGTGATGGTGACATCCTGTTCTATGTTGAATTAGAAGTGGTTCATAAATTTTTTAGTCAACTCATCAAAGCTCCTAATACCCGGTGGTAGATGGGAGAACCATTCCATAAACTTGACCAGTAAGACTGCGTGGAAAAAGTCTCACTAGGTAGGAATCATTGTTTTTCACTTCCATGCAAGCCACTGATAAATCTCACACATGTTCTATGAGATCTCCTTTTCCTTTGTACTTTTCAAAATTTTGTATTTTAAAAATTTTAGGGAAGGGGAGCATTGTAATAGAGCAATCAAAATGGAATGGACATATATCATGTAGAGTGCAGGTTTTCTTGGGTTTTCCAATATGGATGTCTGATATCTTCTAATTTAGGGCTTGTAGTTGCATGCCTACCTCAGTGTTTGGTATTTTTTTTGTGGACCTTGTGCGTGGTGGCCTTGTTGTCCTAAAATACTTGTTAAGTCATATTTTGGGTATTGTTGATGTATAGGACCTTGGTAACCATGGCGGGTGGAAGGAGAGTTAAGTCCTTGTTGTACAAAAGGAGTATTAAGTCCTTGTTGAATGTAAGGAGGGTTAGGTCCTTGTTGTATGGAAGGAGGATTAGGTCCTTATTGATTGTAAGGAGGGTTAAGTCTTTGTTGTATGGAAGGAGGGTTAGCTCCTTGTTGAACGTAAGGAGGATCAAGTCCTTGTTGTATGGAAGGAGGGTTAGCTCCTTGTTGAATGTAAGGAGGATTAAGTCTTTGTTGATTTTGTTGAAGAGGGATACCATGATAGTGTGTTGGTGGTACACCTTGCTGTTGGGATGAATTGTTTTGAAGGTTACCCTACTAGTGCATTGGTGGTACACCTTGTTGTTGGGATGAATTATATTGAAGGTTACCTTGATAGTGTGTTGGAGGTACACCTTTTTGATGAGACTATTGATTGGAAAGGGGGACATATGGCCCACCTTGTTGTCGGTATTGTTGATTGGGAATGGGAAGATGTGGCCCACCTTGTTGATGTTGATTGGAAAGGGTACCCTGTGTTACACATTATTTTTGGTACTATTGATTTGGAAGGGGACCATGTGGCCCACCTTGTTGATGTTGATTGGAAAGGGTACCCTATGGCATAACTTGTTGTCAGTACTGTTAATTTGGAAGGGGACCATGTGTCCCACCTTGTTGATGTTGATTGGGAAGGGTACCCTATGGAACACCTTGTTGTTAGTACTGTTGATCTAGAAGGGGACCATGTGCCCCACATTATTGATGTTAATTAGAAATGGTACCCTATGGCACACCTTGTTCTTGGTACTATTGATTGGAAAGGGGACCATGTGGCCCACCTTGTTGATGTTGATTGGAAAGGGTACCTTGTGGCACAAGTTATTGTTGGTACTTTGGAAGGGGACCATGTGGCCCACCTTATTGATGTTGATTGGAAAGGGTACCTTGTCACACACCTAGTTGTTGGTACTATTGATTTGGAAGGGGACCATGTGGCCCACCTTGTTGATGTTGATTGGAAAGGGTACCCTGTGGCACACCTTGTTGGTATTATTGATTGGGAAGGGGACCATGTGGCCCACCTTATTGATGTTGATTGCAAAGGGTACCCTATGGTACACCTTGTTGTTGGTACTATTTATTTGGAAGGTGACCATGTGGCCCACCTTGTTGATGTTGATTTGAAAGGGTTCCCTATGGCACACCTTGTTGTTGGTGTTGTTAATTGGGGAGGGGACCAGTGGCCCACCTTGTTGATGTTGATTGGAAAGGGTCCCCTATGGCACACCTTGTTATTGATACTATTGATTGGGAAGGGGACCAGTATCCCACCTCATTGATGTTGATTGGAAAGGGTACCCTATGGCACACCTTGTTGTTCATACTATTGTGGAAATTTCCCTTGTTGATTATGTACATTTTGAGAAGGGTCAATATATGAAATTTTTTGGGGCATGTATTGTCTTGGTGGTAGGTTACCTTGTGGCATGTATTGAGAGGGACCTCCTTGATATTTCTGGGCAATTTTTGCTTGTTCGATTTGGGTTGGTTTCCTAAAAAAAGGGTTTTCCATTGGTTGATCATTGCCTTGTGAGAAGATTGGTGGCATGTTTGGAATCTCCACTAGTTTGTGTATTTCTCTCACAACTGAGTTATCCTCTAAGGGAATGAAGTGAGGATCTTTAAGACCATCCACGTTAAATCCTATAGGTAAGTTAGCACCACTTTGTGCTAATTTGAATAAGAAGGTATTTGGATCCTTTCTTAGGAGTTTGTCCATCAGTTTAAGTACCTTGGGATTGTTGGAATGTTGAAAGAATTCTTCATCATTTATTTCTTCCTCGCTATCCACTTCTTCTATGATCATGTCCTTTGGGTTTTGGTTTGATCAATCCGTCGCTTCTTGTTGTCTATAAATTAGTTCTTTCTCACTAGGTGATTGGTTTGATGTTGCCTTAAATGTGGATTCCTTTTGAGTTACAAGGTCACTTGGTCTATACCCCCATGGTTCACTTTCGTTGTTTGTGGTGTTTGTTGGGGGCATGCTAGCACTATCTTTGTTTTCTTCCATCTCTTTTTTGTATTGTGAATGTGTGGTTGTCATAAACAAGCGTCAAAATTTTGTGAAAGTTTGGTGATTTCTAACCTATGGAATGAAATAATGCTTTTTTTTTGGGATTTTTCTTTGTTTTAAGGAAATGTAGCTGTGTTTTTGTGATTTTCTATTTTTGAAAAGATGATATCTATTTCCATGTGGGAGGTTGTAATACGAGCCTTCCGTCCGCAACATATTCTTTTGTTCCTCTTTGTCTAGGATGTTTGTTGTGTTTCTCCACTGGGTTGGTGTTTCCTTTATCTTGAATATGAAACTTCTCAAACTACTGATGATATATGTTTGTTCACCCTCAATTTGTGTAAAGTTTGGCTGAATGATAGGTGTTGTAAGTTTTGGTTGTTGTATTGGAGAAATTGGACACCAAATGGTCATAAGGTGAATAATATGGGTGATATGAATGAAAACCTTTTGGACTAAAGGTGTTGGTATTTTGCTATGGTTTTTTGTGATTCTCAAGACCCTAAAGTTTGAGAAATGTTTTGGATGACGCTACTTTTGGAACTCAAAATGTTGAAAGACTTAGATCGATATTTCACTTCTTTTTCTAGAGGATATGTTGTGGGAAATTTACTTGAACTATCCTTGAGGTTCAAGAAAATGTTGATATCTTAGAAGTTTGAGTGAAGGAATTATCTAAGTTGTTTGTTTTGATTTTTTATTTCTAAAAGTAGGATGAGGTGTTTGATTTTATAAATGGATGATGGACTGATGTAAATTATCACGTGTTTTGAGCATCTAACTATTTCATTCTTCAAAGGATTAGTAACCAGTTTCGGATTGGTTTTCTAATTTTCACCAAAAAACAAAGAAAAAGTGGTACGTTTGGAGAAAAAGGGGCAATTTTTGTCAAAAGCGGCTAGATTATGATCAACTATGACCAAATCAGAAAATGAACTACGGTAGGATTTTTCAAAATGGCTTCTGTTTCCAATTTTATATTTGGTAAATAGTGCAGGAAAAAGTGAACTTCTTGGTCAAAAGCGACTAGTTTTTAGTCAACTACGTTTCAAAAATTTAGTCAAGTGTGTTAATACTAGGAGCAACTATGGCAGTTTTGGATCAAGTCCGTTCAGTTTTTCAAAAGCGATGAATTTTTTACAGTCACTATCAAAATCTAGTGAGTAAAAGTGGCAGATTTTTGGTCAATTGTGGCTAGTTTTTGTTAAGTGCAACAAAAATAGTAGCAATAGCAGTATTCTGTGCAGAGTTAGTTTCTAGTTTCTATGTTGGCAATAGTTTGGATAGATTTTATAGTTTTGGATAACTTTATTTGATCTGATTTTTTTTAAGTGTCTTGCTTTTGAGATATGGCAAATGATATAATAGTAAATGTATGGACTGACATGAATTTTTTACCACAAACACTCGTTTTTGGATCTAAATGTCTATAACTTTAAAGGCATGTTTTTTCCGCCAAGTGAAAATAAAGATACCAAAATAAGATATAGTTTTTCAATGCTAACTTCAAATTTAATGTGACTTGAAATCTAAACCTAAATGCTTGGAAAATTTCAAAGATATTTTTTTAGGATATCTTTTAGGGAATACAAACATAGGGGTCTTTTCAAGGTATTCACACTAACCTTAAAGTGTTTGAGATTTTGATGAATATGTTGATGTGTGTTTGAGTTATTTTGGAATCATGCAATGTGTTTAACCTGACTCACAAGTAACACAATCCTAGCTCAAGTGGGTACATTCTTCTTGGTGGGCTTGCCTCATGCCCTTTGTAGTAGAAGGGATGATTTTACATGCAATATATGGAAAAGTGTAGAGGTATGTTAAGAATGAACTCTTAATCTCTACACTTCAAACCGAGAGTGGACATGACAAGTAACTTCTTGGAAATAAATTTTCAATGCACCACTTCAAAGAACTCTTTGGAAGGACAAAGTTGGCCACTACAAACAAAGGTTTTTAATGACAACAAATCAAGAACACCCATCGTTTCACTGCCGCCCGTTGATCACTAAACACTCTTTAACCGTTCTCATTCCACTTAAGGTGTGGGATTAGGTGCAACACGTTGATGCCTTAGGATTGAAGTTACTTTCTCACGATTTCAAAACCTTTGATGTAGCTCACCAATAATATTTCTTTGAGGGCTTGTTTATGAGTTCTCCTACGTGGTATGTGTCTCATAGAAAGCCCCCTCTTTAAGGGTAAAACATAAAGACCAAAATCTGAAACTCAAAGTATTTTTTCGTCACCCAAGACACCCAAAAGACACAAGGGGAGAGGATAGGTACTCAATTTTCCAAATATAGAAGAAATAATATACACTTCATCACAAATTTATTTTTAAGCCCCTCGAGTGGTGCTAACCAACCAAATAAAGTGTGAAAAAGACTAGCAAATTATTTTTTATGGTGTACCAAAATTGAAGCTTTTGAGATATCAAGCAATATAGATAGTAATGTGAAAGTCATAAAATTGATTTGTCCAATTTTAATCATCAATTGAAGTGTTTCTAAATCCTTGTCTTAATTGGTCAACAAAAGGAAATCACTCATTTTGTCAACATATTGAAATTGTTGGTCAAAGAAAAACACTTTTTACAGCACCAAAAAGAATTGTTTGTTCTAATCTAGAAAGCTTTGGAAAATTATTTTTAGAGAACCAAATTGAAGACATGTAAATTTGTGGGGTTTATTTTAGGCACCAAAATTGAAAGTTTCCTAAACTATGAAAGCTTCTAAAATGTTCTTTTTAAGGCACCAAATTGAATTTTTTTTCTAATCTAGAAAGCTTAGTAAACATTCTTTTTAGAGCACCAAATTAAAAACATGCAAATCGTGGGGTTCATTTTATGCACCAAATTAAATTTTTTCTAACTATGAAAGCTTCTAAAAAAATTTAAAAACTTTGACTATTCGCCTTCTCTGTAATAAAAGTGTTAGTTGGCTCTTGGATAAACTTATGCCATGCTTCTGCAAATCCTACATAAACAATTTTGGCACCCTTCCAACATCCAAACCAATAATCATTAGCATTAGAAATCAAAAAATAACTTGCAACTTTCAGACAAAACTTTAATAGAGAAAAAGTGAAAATTTCAAGCAAAAGCAGCCCTATTAGAAGAAACTACTACTGAAAAATAAAAAGCGGCCTCTGTTTACCAAGCAAAAGTAGTTGAAAAATACAAAAGTGCCCCTATCATTTTAGTGAGTGTGGTTGAAAAAGTCAAAATCACCTATGTTAGGATCGATTGCGGTTTAAAATTTCAAAAGCGGGTCTATTATTGAACTAGAAACAACTAGAAAAGTCAAAAGAGGTTGGGAAATTTGTGACTACGACATGAATGAGAAATCGATCACGTGGGTTTTCTGTAGTTTCTGTGTGAAACTTTTTCAATTACATTTCCAGAACCTGCAACTACTCAAAAAATCATATAAATGTTATTGTTAAGGACTGTGGTCCTACCAAGCGTGCCAGAATGTGTAAGGGAGAAATCGAGTGTGCAAATAAGATAAAAATGAATGAATTGAAACTAATCTAATTCAAAAAAAAGATGATGATTCATGCCCATTACTCGAGAAATGAAAATACGAAGAAATGAATTTGAGAAAACCATTGAAATAAAATAATATAAAATGAATTTAAAGTTGTAGCATTACCATCTTGTCTCGGAGTGTATTCACAAAGATGTTGGATTGTTGTTGTATCAATGCAAAGCCTCCATTTTTGTGTAGCAAAAGCTTCAAAGTTGTCTGTGTGTTGATCGAAGATGTGTGTGAAGCTCATCAAAAGATTAATAATGATTTCAACATTACTTTGTTGCACAAAATATGTTGATTCTTTGATCGTTATTTAGGAAGAAGGTGATTGTTATGTAGATTTTTTTTGAAATGAGTGTACAAGATTGTGTAGTAGAATATCTTGATCAATGATTGAAAGATGTTGAGAGGATTTAGATGGGAATAATTAGTGGATTTTGATTATGTAATCGATGTGATTGAAGAAATCAATTTGAGTGTTCAGTGGAATTGAGGAAATAGATTGAATAATTTGTGGGATTAAAGAATAAATTGATTAGTTAGGAAATAGATGAATCGGTCAGGGAATAGAGTGAGCATTCGGAGGGTCATAATTTTCTCAATCATGAAAGTGGGTGAGGGAAATTAATTAATTAATCTTTTTGAGTTGAACATGCAAGTCATGTTTGACTTTTGCAAACAAAGTTGTATTTGTTTGATTTGATCTTTTGAATGATGTTTTGAATAATTAAATTAATTACTCAAGTTTAGGGGAAAGTGATTTAATTAAACTATTAAGTGTTAATAATTTAATTAATTTTGGGGAATAAAGTGAATTAGTGACATAATTAAATAATTGAAGTTATTTAATTAATCAGGAGGAATAAAGTTAGATTAGGACTTTATTAAATAAATGAAATTTATTTAATTAATCAAAAAATGATAAAAAAAAAGTGAAGTAATTTTAAATAATGTAATATTATTCAATTAATAGAGGAAATTAGGGTTTTTGATGCAATTGATGTGAAATGGAGTGATATTAGGTGATAATGATAGGTCAATGATGATTAAATGTCATTCAAGATGTGTGATAAGTGTTAGGTCATATTTACATGTCTACAGCTTCCTCCCCTAGAGAATAAGGGAAAATCCTACAAGCGACATCTTCATGCACGATCACTTGGTCTTAAGGGTTGCTTTAAAAATCTTCACATGGTCTTCTGGAGTCCTATTGGGTTCATTTCTATAAAACCTGGAACAAAAATTCTCTGGGTTTTTAGGCATATCATGATGGTTGTTGAAGGAGACGGGTGATGGATTATTAGCTAACCAGGCTATTAGTGGAGGTGCGAGTGGTAATGGCTAAGGTATAGCAACCTGGGTGTGATCTAAAGATGAAGATGAAGAGGTGGATGATGTGGAACTGGAAGATGGGGAAGGTGGATTTGGAGTTCGATTAGGTATGAAAGGTCATGCTAAAGATGAACTTTCCCCCTTTTATGTCTCTCTTAGCCTGTGTAGGGGTTTTTAGCTCTTGAAACTCTCCTTTATTAGTTGTAGATCTAAGTACGTTGTAAAATATTTGAGGAGAGAATAACCCTATATGCTCCAAATTTATTCAAGTAGGCATCCTTCTAGCACCGATTTTGTTGAGGAGTGTTTTAGCACTACATAACACAAATAAAATACAAGTGTTCTATCTCTCTTGAAAGGTAACTCTCTACAAAATAATTCAAAAAATGACCCCAATATTTATAAAGTTAGGTCTTGGCAATGCAAAACAACTCAGTGGTAATGTGCTATGCTAGTAATCACAAAGGGCATTTATGGTAAAACAAGGTTGAAATCTATAAGGTTCAAAATGAGGGTTTTGTAAAGTTTGAAGATGAATGAAAACCATAACCAAACTTTCCAAATCTAAAATTTGAAAGTGATATTATCATCAAATGTATCAATTTAAGTGATGCTTTTTATCCTAAAACTAATACAGATTTAAAGAAATATCAAAATATTTAAGGGTTAGAGAGATTATAAACTAAAGCCTAAGTACAATCATGCAAATAACCCAATATTCAAGGTGGAAAAATACCCAATAAACCAATCTCTTCTTATCCAAGATAAAATCTATAGTACCACAAAAATGGTGCAATCTTTAAAGGAACATAAAGATTTTCAGACTGAAAAACATTTAAATACACACCCAGATTTAGGCATAATATGAATAAACATTCACATTTGAACTATTTTATAAAATGTGGCTTAGGCTAACTATGCACAATAACTTACAATCAACAAATCACCAACAGTATGAGCAACAAATTCATCTAACACCTCTAATACTTTGTCATACGCATGAAAGAAATAAAACTAAATAACTTGGAAAAACAAGAACCATTGAATGAAATGAAACCACAAGGAATAGAATACCAAATCAATGTCTTCTCCTTATAATAGCTTCATAGAGTTTAAAACAATTCCATATTCAACTTAACAAATGAGGAGAGACCTCATATTTATAGATTTCAACAAGAATTTAGGGTTTTAAATCAAGTGTTGAGATTACATCAAGATGGGTGCCCTAATTAGATTAACCAAAATAGGTTAACATGTGACCCTATTGCCTATTTAAATTTAAACATTAAAATACCCAAATCTTGTTTTTACATTAAAGCCTATTTTAATTTCAAAATAAAATCTACCTGGCACTAATTACAAGGTCGCCCAAGTTGTCTTTTTGTGCCCTGGTGGAAAATGACACTAATTTCTACGTAGATTCATCTTTATTCTCCTTCCTTGTTCATTTGTTTCCTTTTGTTGAATTCCTAGAGCTTATACAAAACATTATTCAACTTCTACTGATCTGGAATTGGGATAATTTTAATTTTGAAAGCTATTGAATTCAATTTAGCTTCATATTTCTTTAACACCTTATCCCAGTCTAGCTTCGATTCCTAGTATTTATACATCATGCTTATATACATGGAAACATCCTCTATGCGGTTTTCAGTTACATTCCCATCAACATAGGGAAAGATCTATTTCCACCATTTTTTCAATAAATCCAATTTAATAAAGTCCTTGCTGGGGGATTTACCTATCATAGCTTCCAAGAATAAAACACATCTTGCAGAAATTTCCTCTAGATCCTTCTCCATTTTTGGGAATTCTTCCAAAATATTATCCATGACCTCCCTCTTGAATTTAAATGTCTCAATCCATTCTTTAGGCTTCTCAATATTTTTTGTTGTGAGTATTTTCTCCTCAATTATCACTTCTTCAAGAATATCCATGGATACATTTAACCTCATTATCAACTTATCATCAATGGATTTTCATTCAGCTGCAATCTTGTGCACTCTATCCAAGCAAGCTGAGGATTTTTCATACAACTGCATAATTTCTACAATGAATGGAATTCCCTTTTCATAAACTCTGGCCACCTAGTTTTTTGCCACCTATGTTGATGATCTCATATTCTCCAACTCACTTATTGCATCTTTGGATAAAATACTTGGTTTTGAGGAGGAGCCATATTTGGTTCAAAGAGGCTTCACCAAATGCTTGATGTGCCTCTACATTTCTTCCACTTGTTTTTACAACTTTTTCTTAGCCTTAACTTATTTTTCTGATCTCTGCAAGACGACATCTATAGATCCCCGAAGATCCTTAGGCACTTGCTTCTTTTTTGATGGGCCCAATTTTTATTGATTAAACATTATACTCGTTTAGAGTAATATCCTTCTTATTTTTCTCAATAGCAAGGGTCACAATGTGCAACACCCTATTATTTGAATCATCTTTAAAAATGCAGGAAATTACTCGAGCCTTCTTCTTTTCCTTAGGCTTGTCAAAACCAATTAAAAAATTATCCTAATTGGGAATTGCTTCCTCAACAATAGGTTTTGGCTTCAAACTCTCCTTCAACCACTTTAGAGCAGTAGATACCTCCATGTTAGTGTCCAACTCTTCTTGTTCCTCTTGGGAACCTCTTTCCTTATTTTCTTTTGTATCCTAAGGTTGTTCCTCTTCTTTATTTACATTTTCTTCTTCCCTATTAATTATTTCCTCTTGCTGCAATAGGTTATCATCATGTTGCTACTACTAATTATCTTCTCAAAATTTCTTAGTATCTTGAGTATTCACTTTCCTAGCTTTAACCTCTAAATTGGGGTCCTTGGAAGCATCTTCAAATGTTGCATCATTTTCTTCTGCATCCTCCCCCTTTGTAAAAGGTAGATCTTGTTGTGGTGGTTCAAGTGGTATGTTTTCTATTTCTTCCTTTGTAGCCGTCTCACCTTCAGAGGACCCCACTTGAGCAGCCTTCTCTAGTTCAACAACAACTTCCTCTATGTTATCTAGCTTCAGGAAAGGGATTCCAACCCTTGAAGAAGCTTTACTTTGATAGACCACTTGGTGTCTTTCCTTAGAACTTTCAATGTTTATGTCTTCCTCTTGAGTGTCTCCCTCAATTGTGTCTTGAGACATATCCTCACTTTCTTTCTCTTTCTGCTACTTCTTGGGAGGTGAGGACTTAGCGGAGGCACCCTTACCTTTTCCCCTAATCAATATTCTTCCCTTTGGAGGTGGTGATGTCCATTCAAGGATGGAATTGGTGGGTTTCATTTTCTTCAAAATAGGTTTCCTCTGAGTCACCTCTAATTTTACCTTAGTCTTTTGATTGCCCTTCATTCTTTTGATGACTAAAGAACTCTCTTCCTCAGACTCCTCTTCTTTAGCAACATTTCTTCTTTAGCATCTAATTCTTCTTCATAGGATTACTATGACTTGAGGTCACCCATTAATTCATAAGTAAACTTTACTTCATCTGCTTCCAACTCCAAAATTTTGTGTTTTGCCCATTGCTTGGAGTATTTTATCACTAGGGAAGTGACTTGGTTTAAGTCTATGATATCTTCTTTCGGTCAGTCAATTGAAGGGAGGGGCTTGTTTGATACATCCATATAATCATGGTGTTGGATTACATCCTCCTCATCCTCTACTTGGTCTGGGAAATCCATGATTTTGTATAGTCTTATCATTTTGATTTATAACTGAGAAAATCACCTCTTGAAAACTTCAAATTCATCCTGATAATTGGCCTAGTAATCCTCAATTTTTTCCTTATGTCTATAGTTTCTAGTGGAAGCCTTTTGTGCCACTCCATATGGATCAAAATATCTTCTTATAGTGTGGGTTGGTAGGTGGAAGTACTCCATCTCAGTTTCTAAATGTTGTGCACTTTGAAAGGAGGGACAAGCTTCCCAACTATTGATCTTCAAAGGGAATTCACCCCCAATTCCTAGCTTATGTAGATTCTTTAGTACCTTATCAAATACATTCAGCTATTATGTAACCTCTAATAAAATCAATTTTCACCTTGGGGGTAATCTGTAAGGTATGAGAGGGCACCCATGTACTCTGATGTAAGTGAATTAAGGAAACTACATAAATGAATACCCATACTTTTTGATAAGCTCCATTTATTTTGCAGATATCCTAACATGGAGGGCCTCTTGTAATGTCCTAGTAATGTAAATTTTGAAAGCATCGTTGACTCTTTGATAGTGGGAGGTGCTATATAAATGTAATTATGTGTAGACCTCATAGACCTTGGCCTCCCCTATTCTACCTTTGTAGCTTAGTCCTCTATATCTAAAATTCCTAGGAAAATACCACATAGTCATTATGAAATTATTTGTATCTTGGACTTCTCTTAGTTTCCTATCAAAATTATCACTTATAAGGCCAACCTAGTGGTAATTGATTCTCTTTACAATCTTTTCTATTACATAGAACATCCAATCTTCAAACAGTGATGCTTTTTCCAATCCCATTACTCTACTTAGGAGAGTAATCATGACATTATACTCTACCTTAAAATCACTTATGTGCAAAATCTTGGGCAACTTAGAGAAATGATACCTAGGCTTGTCAATCCATGTGGCATTCATGATCTCAAGAGCCTTTTCAAGATTGTTAGTATAAAACTTCTTGACTGTATCAATTTTGAACTTGACTAGCTTTTGGTGTGAGGGAATCCCAAAAGCCTCTACCAAAGAATCCTCAATTATATTGGCCAATATCCTCCATTGTGGGCCAATTATCATCCTTCTATCAGAATCATAATTCTTGGAGCATTCAACTATCAATTCAGGGCACTAGACAGATGGAGGGAATCTTGTAGCCTGCGTTAACCCAATTTTGAATAATCTCTAGCCAACTCAGCTATGGTCGGGCAATACATCCTCTTCTTGAAGTCTTCTAGGTCAATATTCCCAAGGTTGGTATCTCCAACCTCTCCCCAGTAGGATGAAATCTTCAACTTCGGGAGCATGCCTTTGAAATCATACTTCATTTTATCTGCTCTTGAAAGTTCTTTGTTCTTAGGTTTTGATGGTTTTTTTCCTTTCCCTGTCTTGACCTTCCTTGATTTTTCATGCATTTGTTAGCCAAATCAACATAATCACTTGAAATTCTAAAAGATAGAACATTAGATAAAGGGGTTAGCATAACCAAGACATTCAGATAGGCCACATATAAAATCATACCATTAATAATCATGCCTAAGAAATCATGCTCATAACCCTTAAATTTAGTCTCAACACAATCATCGAGGTTTATGAGTTACACAAGAAATCCAGAGATTTGGCCCCTTCAAGAAACTTTTGGATTTCATTAGCTCAAGAAATCCGTGACAAGGAACCCATCGAGGATTTCAAAGAGATAAGAAATTCACGATGTTAGGGACAAGTTAACAATGTGTCACTTTGACTCATCATACATGGGTACAATTTCAACACTTTGTATTTAGGAACACTTCTATATCCAAGAAATCAAATCTTCATAAGCATAAACCATGACCCATGTAACCCTTCGGGACTTTCAAACTTTTAGAAAATCAATGATAAAAGGCTTGGGGATTTCATACCAAGGAGAAATTTGTGACAAACAAAGTTGTCAAGGATTTTGAGGAGGCACAAAATCCACAATAAAGCATATATCAGAGATTCCCTTCATGCATGAAATTAGTGATATTAGGCACACCGAAGTTTTCTTGAGGTCACAAAATCCACGACAAGAAAACTTGTCAAAGATTTTAGTGACACTGGGATTTCACGATAAAGGGGTACATTGGGGTTTTCTTGAAGACACAAAATTTGTGACAGGTACACTTGTCGGGTTTTTCATGTGCACATGGAATTAGTGACACTTTTCTCCTCAGGTTTTTCAAGAAGCTAATAATTTCATGATGAAGGTTAAGCATGGGGATTTCAAGGCTGAAAGGATTTTGTGACAAAGTCTCAAGGTTCAAAATTTAACTGTTGGGTGCATAACTCTATGAATTCATTGAGATTTTTGTGGTTGATTGAAACACGCTCGAGGAGGTGATAATATCATGATTATGTGAGATTTTTATATGTGGGAAAGATAAGGATACCAACATATATAACTTAAAATTCCATTCTCATGAGGTTTAACAATAACCATAGCAATTTTACTCCCCATCTATCAAAATATAATTTTCCTACCAAAAACACCCTAGGGTTTTGGGATATATGCATGCACACCAATCTCCTCTAAGAAAAAATTGACCAAGTCAAATCCTTGCTCCAAGATAGGACCTATGGAGGTTTGGATATACTATGCAACACAATCATTTGCAAACAAACCCTAATTTTGATCTAATCATCTATGTCAACCTCTCTTATCTCGCATAAAATATGATGAACACATGTATTTGATAATCTTTATACCAAATTCACAAAGTTCTAGGTCTTTTGAAACTCATTTTAAACCATCATGAATTAACCCTATTTTTTCCATTAGCGATACAAACTTAATTCCCTAGCTTCAAATGGAACCCATATGAAATGCTACTTCAATGAAATACAACAAAATGATTTAAAACATAAATTAAAGTATCAAAGGCTAACCCATGCTAGATCAATCATAGATTCAAACACAAAACAAATGCATGACCCTAACTTTAAACTTGAATTATGGAGATATAAAGTGTAGAATAGTCGATGAGCTTTCAATCGCCAATAGAAATCCCACACACCAATTGATGAAACCCTAGCTTCCAATTGCTCTAAATGATCAATCCAGATGCTCAAATTCACAAATGTAATTGTGATAATGAAATGATGAAATGACCTTCAAATCATGTTTAAAACTCCCATAGCATTTCAATTAATGAACATCCTATGTACCACAGAGTGCGTTAAATGTTTGACATGACATTTTTTATGGCATCGAGGATTTCATCCCCTTGCAAAATACGTGAGGTGAAACTTCATTGGGAAATTCAACTACTCACAAAATCCAAGACAAGGAACCTCATCAAGTATTCCATGTTATCACAAAATCTGTAATAAAAGGGGGGTAACTATGGATTCTAAGATTGAGGAAATACATGATGAAACAATCTATCGAGGATTTCTCAGAGGTGAGAAATTTGTGATGAGCAAGGCATCGGGGATTTCACAGAGGCGTGAAATCTCCAGACCTGAGGTTTTCATGGAATTCCAGGAGGTAGGAAATCTTCAAACCTAAGCCAAATAGGCCTTAAAGAGGCCTTGGTGATTTCCCCATTGATTCTGACCCTAGGGATTTTTGCAAACCAAAAGGTAGGACTGAATAATTGACTAACCCTCCAAAGATGAAACACTTGTGAGCTCACATGACAAGTGTATAAGAAAGTGTCAAGTTGTATGCAATAGGTACCTCAAGTGACAAGGACACATGTATCACTGCTATGAGGTGAATAGGTCGATCCTAGAAAGCCAATTAGCTAACTAGGTGAATAATTACTCTATTTACACTACCACCTACCACTCCCATTAGGTAGGTCATAATAATTATTAAAAACTTAATAGTGTAAATTTTACTCGATAATAGATATTTGGTGATTTTACCAGGGATTAAAGTGCCTTAACAATTAAAATTTAATGAAATAAAAGGTATCTCCTAGGGATGGAGGGTGGTAACTCTATATAAGATGAACACTATAAAATTATCATGAAGTAGCTTGAAATTATAGAACTGATTAGATTCTTGCAGCTAATTATGTTGAGGAAAATATCTTCCTCTTTACACCCACCTTCAAAAAAAATCTAATTGTTGAGGTCATGTATGACCTAAGGATGGTGTAGTTCTGGGGTGAGGGCCCTAGCTCAGTTGGCTAAACCTTTCCTGTTGTAGGAGGTTGGTTGCGAGGTCTAGTCTCCCCCACCTTCATGGTACCGAAGGGCATATCATGCCAGCACCACCGGTCACATTATAAATTTTACGAGGTGCATTGTAGTTTATAGGGGGTCGTGCTACCCGATTCCTACAATCTAAAGAAAAGGAAGGTGTAGTTCTAAAAGTGTTTCTATGAAGTTATATAGGTAAAAATAATCACCAATGGTAGTAGTGTTACCAGATTTTCACTCATAGGCTCAATTGGGTAGAGTTTGTTGATTTTAAGCTCAGGAAAATGAGGTACATTTTATTAACTTTCCTACATTACATTCAATTGTAAAAATAGAAAAATTAGAAAAAGATTACAAGATTATTGTAACGGATCATTGCATTTATACAAGTGCATGCAAAAGAGAAAATATTTACACAAATATTTCTAAAAGGTAATCTTTATTGAATGTAAAGTGTACATTGTCCCACAAAAGCCATGAGACTAACTTATCCATTGTAAGCAAACTTGTCCAATGAAAACAAAGAAAAGTATATACATGGATACGTAAACAAAAAAAAATGTACAAATAAGGAGAAAGACCAGTCATTGCCTGAATGACTTGTTCGGTGTGTTGTCTTGCTTTGTTGATGCCTTGATCTACTTGTGTTCTCCTTAGCTCCTTGCTCCTAGTTCTTGCATCAAAGTGTGAGCAATGATGTTAGAGCAATAACAAGCTCTAAGTAATGAAAATTCTACAACCTTACATGTACAAACACCTATGCATATATAAACAAATCTCTATATACCTTGAACAAGAAATGAATACTAAAAGTGTCTAAGAGAACCATTGAAGTCATCAAACACTTCCAAAATATGCAATTATTTTCTAAATTGTTTGCTTCATGTGCAGATACAGGTCAAATTTTGTTGTTATTTCATCTGTTTACAATATGAGTGGGGAGAGTGTGGCTCCCACGAGGGTTGAGCTCAACTTATATAAATAAATTTTCAATAAAGATTACATTGCTCATTAACAATATGAGGATTTTTCAAGGATTCATCAAGAGAACAACTATGGAGGATGAGTATGATGCATAATTCAAACCATTATCTCACCAAAAAGTATGCATATTAAAGGGTAGTAAGGTGTTTGTGTTGGGTTTAGTATCATGTAATAAGTTGAATGTATGATCAATTTTGGATCAAGTGGGCATTCAAGAGGTAATTGACTATTATATGCAATCACAATTTTAAAAATCAGTTTGGTCTTCTTTTTCATAGGCAAAATCATCATGAAATCTCATTACAAAGACATTAGTCTTTTTAGACAATCCATATTCATATCAATCTTAACATGAGGACAATAATTATTGTTTAATTCTTATGATGAGTAAGATTTTTTGTGACAAAGAATCCATGACAGTCATCCTAAGTGACTAGACAGCTATAGGTAGTAAATGAATGCATAATAAATAGTGTTGTTATAATGTGTCAAGGACAGGGATTTTAAGAGATAAGACACAACAAGATATAGGTAGCCCAAGCATTGTCAGGGTATGGTTGTCTCAAAATAGGAATAGTGATCAATCATAATCCTAATGAACAAACAGTTCTACAAAAGTATGATGGATAATAGCATATCTATGTACGAAGATGAAGATAGACATCAAATATAGTCTATATCATAAGATTGTGAAGACTGAGATAGTAATAGGAGAAGAACAGTGTCAGATTGAAGAGACAACAGATTTAGAGGGAGAGACTCCAGGTGTCTAAGACAGATCATCACCCACGTGTTGTGGAGGAATTTTTCAATATGGCTTCATCAAGAGGGTTTCAATTGACAAAAATGCTTGTGAGAATGCAACACTAGTGAAGGTTGATAGTGCCAATAAGCATGGCATTCTTTTGGAAGTCGTACAAGTGCTAACCGATTTGGATCTCACTATTTCTAAGGCATACATATCATCTAATGGTGAATGGTTTACGGATGTATTCAATGTAACAGACAAAGATGGCAACAAGATTACTATTGAGAAGGTTATTAAGTATATTTAGAAATCTCTTGGGACAAATGCGTGTTTGTTACCTTCAATCAGAAGAACTATTGGAGTAAAGGCTACCTCTAAACATACATCAATTGAATTAAGAGGGACTGATAGGCCGAGTTTTCTCTCTAAAATATTTGTTGTTCTTACAGACCTTAAGTGTGATGTTGTTGGGGCTGAGGTCTAGACCCATAATAGGAGGGTTGCATCTATGGTGTATGTTACTGAGGATAGTACAAGGACTCTAATTCATGATTCTCAGAGACTTTCTATGATTAAAGTACAACTTTGCAATGTTCTGAAGGGTGATAATGATAAGCAAGTTGCCAAAACTGTTGTTTCTATGGATGTTACTCATGCTGAAAGGCATCTACATCAAATGATGTTTGTAGATCGTGACTATGAAAGAGTGCATAATGGTCCACTAGAAATCAGGGATGATAAATTTAGGCCTTTAGTGACTGTGCAAAATTGTGTGGAGAAAGGTTATTTTTTCATTAATATTAAGTCCAAAGACTAGCCAAAGCTTCTTTTTGACACTGTTTCCACTTTAACAAATATGAAATATGTCGTATTTCATGGAACAGTTGATTCTGATTGACTAGATGCACTCCAGGAGTACTACATCAAATATATGGATGGTTACCCAGTGAACTCAGAAATCGAAAAGAAAAGAATAATCCACTGTTTAGAGGCAGCTATAAAAAGAAGAGTTTCTAAGGGATTGAGACTTGAATTATGCAATGGTGATCAAACTGTTTTCTCTCTGATGTGACACATATTTCATGAGAATGGTTTGTTAGTCACTAGAGAAGAAGAGAGAACCAGGGGTCACAAAGATAGTGCATGATAGGGCATTTTGCAGGTCTGTCATGAAAAGGAGAAGCACGTGGAGTACACAAGAATACATAAAATAAATCTCATCATTTCTTACAAATCGAAACTCAAGATGAGTTTTATTCATCAAAATGCAAAGTAATACACAACATATAAAACTAAAAGTGTAGAAGATTCGACCATAAATGGAAGCAAAAAAATATGCAAAAATGCATGGCGTCCTCTTTTCTTGTACGAAAGTAGATTTCGAATTCAAATTTGCATTTATAGACAAAGGCAAAGATAAAAGGAAAATTCATATATGGTAGCTTACCTGAAGATAAAAGCATAGAAAAACCCTCTTTTCCAGCTGCATCAAAGCCTTAGTCTCTCTTCATTCATGGCGGCACAGTGTTAGCTTCTTCTAGAAGCTTCTTCAAACAAATGAAATGTTTTGCATTTATTTTAGGGTTTCAAACCCTATGAGTGATGGCCAATTAAAAGATAGGAATTTTTTCATTTTCTTTAAAAATATGCATTGTCACTTTGTCTTCACTTTGTGACTTAGGCATATCTAAGTCATGGATTTTGATTTTTGCAATCTCTTTTATTGATCGTCATAGCCGATGTCTTAGAGGATTTATTTTCTTTTTGTAATCATTATATAATGTGTAATATTTACCTTAGTGATTATTTATAAATCTCTTAGTGTAAAATATTATTTTTAGATGCAAAAGTTGATAATAGAAGCTTTCAACGCATGAGAGGATAAATTTGTTATTTTTATAATATGATTAATTCATAAGATGAAGTGAAGGGATATGAATGACTTTTGACACATTCTCTCAAGACCAAATCATGGAGGAAGGAGTTTGTTTTTTAATTTATGATCATGGAGGGAATATTGGGATGCGTTTTTTTTAGTTAACCAGTATGTGGAGAGCATCTAGGAGTTCTTTAGGGATATTTCGAGTAAATTTAGGCCTTTTGACTTAGTTTGAGGCACTTTTGAGAGGCTTTTATGGTTTGATAGGGTCAATTTGACTTTTTCAACCATTGTGAGCTCTTTTGTAGAGGATTTAGGTCCTAGATTTTTGGCCTTATTGGGGAATCCGACCCAAGGATGTTTGAGACTCCTTGTTTTTTGGAACCACTTGAAGCTTGCTTAGTCACTTTTGGCTACTCTTTTAGAGTTATTTCTTGATTATGCAGATTTAGCCTTAATGAATTTTTGGAGTCCTTTGTCAAAATTTTGGCATGCTTTTGTAACTTAGTCTTTTGGGATATGAAATACAGTGAAAGCCTTTGATGCTTTTGATATCTAAAAATTTCCTTCTTATTCAGTGCATTATTCTGTGTTTCATGTGATTAATCAGATTATCAGTGAGATATTATTCATCTCCTCTTAATCTTGTCTCATGTTTTTGATACCTTTATGCATAGTTATGTTAATGCAGGTTACAGATTGTGCCATAACAATGCAAAATGACTTCTAGCTGTGAGGTTACCCTCCCCCTTGAGGTTTGAGCTTTAGGGCCCTTTTGTGAAATATTTATGCAAAAACCATACAATAGTAGGTAGTGCAAACTCATTTTCTATCATTTTAAATAAGTGTTATGCAAGTCTGGGTTTCATAGTCCTTGCAGTTTGGTGTATCACCCAGTAATTTCATTTTAGCATTTCATTTCCAGCAGTCTTTCTCCCTTTTCCCCTCAAGAATCAGTAGAGTAGGTGATAACTAGCTAGGAAGTCGGCCTTCTCCGGAGGTTGACCTCTTCTTACAAGCAACCCACAACTTTAGAGGTCTTCCCATGTTTTCTCTAGAAAGCTAAGTCCTGCAGCTTAACCTGTCAAATCCTACAACTTAGCTAGGGTACATTTTCAATAGATAACAATTTTGGCACGTCCGGTGGGATAGAGAACTAATTTTTAATCTCTTTTGTACTACACAGTGTTGTTGTTTGGTGTGTTCAATAGTACTTTCTACCTTTGGAGGCAATTTTTTAACATACCTGGCGACTCCATGCCCAAAGTAATTGGTTTTAGCATTCTAGGTGTTGTTTCTCAGTAATATGTCTTACCATTCACCGTTTCATGAAAATACTATGCCTATATATTCCTATCAGCCATATCATATTGAGGATGTTGCAAGTTTTACTCAAAATGACCCTGTAACAGCAAATTACTAGCATTCTCATCATGTTTTCCATCCCCCCATCCTTGCTCAATCTCATTATCAGCCAATATATGATCAAAATCAACCCGAGGAAGAGGTTTTTGATACTAAACAACATCATTATTCATATAATTAGCCTCACCCTTACTAGAATGTTTTGGATTTAATCCAAACACTTGACAAGGTGTTGTGGGCTTTGAGCCAAGGGTTTGAACATATGTAGATCAATGATATCAGTATGATATTCTCACGCATGTATGGCATGTTGGTCGACATCAAGAAGCAAAAAAATACCATTATGCAGCAACAAGAAATGGTTGAATAGGCCTATTTTTGTGACCAAAAGTTGAAGACAAAGAGGATGCAATTTGAAGAGGGTCTTGAACATGAGATAGTTGCTAAGGAGGGGAAAATGAAGTTCTTGTTTGCTTGGGTGCAAAGTACTCAGGCTTATTCAAAATATCAATTCCAATTACATCAAGAGAGTTTTGAAAGGTAGAGAGTTGCTACAAAAGAGGAACAGATTAAAAAAGTTCCTACTGTTCCAGAGCAGCTCATTAACCAGCACAACTCACACAATATGGAGGGGACTAGAGATATAAACTTGTTACATTTAACCATGGAGAAATATAGATTAGAACATCAACAAAGGAATGAATGAGAAAATGCTTGTTCAAATGAATCCTTGAATGTTCTATCTGATAAAATTCCCTTTTCTGTTGAAGATGGTGAAACTATTTCAGAACAACAAGAAAATATTGGTGGGCTGCTTATTGATGACAATCAGCAAGACAATGGAGGCTTAACTCAGGAAGAAGAGCCTAAAACTGAATCTAATACTATCCTCCAAGGTGAGAGCTTTGATATCTTCAAGTATGTTTTAATTGAAAAGGCTAATGTCGAACTTTATGAAGAGGTGTGTACAGACGTAATTGAATAGTTTTGTTCAAAGTTGGGTGGAAAAGAATCAAAAGAAGTTGACAATCATGGTGAGCTAGAACAATAAGTTCACAACCTTGAAGAGGTGTTGAAACAATAAGAGACTCCTCATGAACTTGATTTGCAAGGTCCTAGCTAGTTAGAGGAGCTTCCGTTCTATTGTGTAGAGGAGTTGGAAGTTGAGATACCGATTGAAGATTTACTGGATAAGGCTTCTTCATTGTTTGAACACTTACCTTCCTTCATTGAAGAGGACAAGCCTAAATTGAAATGTCCTTCTTTGAGTAATAATGAGGATTTTGAGTAGCTTCCTTTTTGGTGTATAGAGGAGCTTGAGGTCGTTGCATTGATTACAACTATGTTGGAAGAGGCTATCTCATTGTTTGGACATTTTCCTTCCTCCTTTGAAAAAGAAAATTATGATTTGGGTATCTAGTGGGTTCAATTACATGCAAGTATTGTACAAGTTGAACCAAAGAAAAAGCCGGATACTACTCTTCAAGATTAAATTAAAATAATAGATCTCAATTAGGAAGCCAACAATGGTAGTTCAGGGTTTGTTTGTTCAAGAGGTTGTCCAATCAGATATTTAGCTAGTTTGGAGCCTACTAAAGTACTAGATGTCATGCTTGCACCCAAGCATGAGCGTGTAATCGAAGAAGAGGTTGATTATGGAAATGTAGCTCAAAGTGATCAAGTTCAACTCACTTGTCTAGTTCGGGACAACAACAGGCATGATCAAAATCAAGGTGTAAGTGAGTTTATTTGCATCTTTTGTGAAACACTGCAAAAATCTATTGAATATTTGCTTGTGTTTCATATCTTTTCAATAATACATAATCACATATTGCATTAGTTGTTGATTAGAAAGGGGTGTTATTTTGCAAATCCAGATACTGGTTTCGTTTGACCAACTTCTTTGCTAGTTAGGTTAGGTTTGAATAGGTTTCAGTTTAGTTGTTGTTTTCATTTCCCTAAGTGTTGTTCATCATAGTTAGTTAGTTTCCTTTCTGTTGTTTTGTTTTTAATAAGTTCCAAGGTATCTTTCATATGATCAATCTAAGTTACAGAAGCTTTAAACCTAGTTTCTGAGTTACTCTATGCCCAAGGATAGGTCTAGACAACTGGTCAATAATGTTTAGCAGGAAAACACTCTATAGAGGTCACAAAAAATGTTACTAGATTTTCACTCATAGGCTCAATCAGGTGGAGTTTGTTGACTTTAAGTTGAGGAAAATGAGGTACATTTTATTAACTTTCCTACATTACATTCAATTGTATAAACAGAAAAATTAGAAAAAGATTACAAGATTATTAGAACGGATCATTGCATTTATACAAGTGCATGCAACAGAGAAATTTTTTACACAAATCTTTCTAAAAGGTAATCTTTATTGAATGTAAAGTGTGCATTGTCTCACACAAGCCGTGAGACTAACTTATCCATTGTAATCAAACTTGTCCAATGAAAACAAATAAAATTATATACATGGATACATAAATAAAACAAAATGTACAAATAAGGAGAAAGACCAGTCATTGCTTGAATGACTGGTTTGGTGTGTTGTCTTGCTTTTTTGATGCCTTGATCTTCTTGTGTTCTCCTTAGCTCCTTGCTCCTAGTTCCTACATTAGAGTGTGAGCAATGATGTTAGAGCAATAAAAAACTCTAAGCAATGAAAAGTCTCCAGCCTTACATGTACAAACACCTATGCATATATAAACAGATCTCTATATACCATGAATAAGAAATGCATACTAAAAGTGTCTAAGAGAACCATTGAAGTCATCAAACACTTCCAAAATATGCAATTATTTTCTAACTTGTTTGCTTCATGTGCAAATATACGTCAAATTTTGTTGTTATTTCATCTATTTACAATATGAGTGGGGAGAATGTGGCTCCCAGGAGGGTTGAGCTCAACTCATATAAAGAAATTTTTAGTAAAGATTACATTGCTCATTGACAATATGAGGATTTTTCAAGGATTCATCAAGAGAAAAACTATGGAGGATGAGTATGATGCATGATTCAAACCATTATGTCACAAAAAAGTATGCATATTAAAGGGTAGTAAGGTGTTTGTGTTGGGTTTAGTATCACAGAATAAGTTGAATATATAATCAATTTTGGATCAAGTGGGCATTCAAGAGGTAATTGACTAGTATATATGATCACAAATTTAAAAATCAGTTTGGTCTTCTTTTTCATAGGAAAAATCATCATGAAATCTCATTACAAAGACTTTAGTGTTTTTAGACAATCCATATTCATATCAATCTTAACATGAGGACAATGATTATTGTTTAATTCTTATGATGAGTAATAGTTTTTGTGACAAATAATCCATGGTAGCCATCCTCAGTGACTAGACAGCTATAGGTAGTAAATGAATGCATAATAAATAGTGTTGTTATAATGTGTCAAGGATAGAGCTTTTAAGAGATAAGACACAACAGGATATAGGTAGCCCAAGCATTGTCAGGGTATGGTTGTCTCAAAATAGGAATAATGATCAATCATGATCCTAATGAGTAGACAATGCTACAACATTATAATGGATAATAGCAGATCTATGTATGAAGATGAAGATAGACATCAAAAATAGTCTATATCATAAGATTGTGAAGACTGAGATAGTAATAGGAGAAGAATGGTTTCAGTTTGAAAAGACAACAGATTTAGAGGGAGAGACTCCAGGTGTTTGAGACAAATCATCACCCACATTTTGTGGAGGCATTTTTCAATATGGCTTCATCAACAAGGTTTCAATTGACAACAATGCTTGTGAGAATGCAACACTAGTGAAGGTTGATAGTTCCAATAAGCATGGCATTCTTTTGGAAGTCATGCAAGTGCTAACTGATTTGGATCTCACTATTTCTAAGCATATCATCTGATGGTGGATGGTTTATGGATGTATTCCCTGTAACATACAAATATGGCAACAAGATTACTAATGAAAAGGTTATTGATTATATTAAATAGTCCCTTGGGACAAATGCATGTTTTTTACCTTCACTCGGGAGAATTGTTGGAGTAAAGGTTGCCTCTAAACATACAACAATTGAATTAACAAGGACTGATAGGCCAGGTTTTCTCTCTAAAATATTTGTTGTTCTTATAGACCTTAAGTGTGATGTTGTTGGGGCTGAGGTCTAGACCCATAATAGGAGGGTTGCATCTGTTGTGTATGTTACTGAGGATAGTACAAGGATTCCAATTGATGATCCTCAAAGACTTTATGTGATTAAAGTACAACTTTGTAATGTTCTGAAGGGTGATAATGATAAGCAAGTTGCCAAAACTGTTGTTTCTATGGATGTTACTCATATTGAAAGGTGTCTACATCAAATGATGTTTGTAGATCATGACTATGAAAGAGTGCATAATGGTCTACTAGAACTTAGGGATGATAAATTCAGGCCTTTAGTGACTGTGTAGAACTATGTGGGGAAAGGTTATTTTGTCATTAATATTAAGTCCAAAGACCGACCAAAGCTTCTTTGTGACACTGTTTGCACTTTAACAGATATGCAATATGTCATATTTCATGGAATAGTTGATTTTGATGGACTTGATTCATTCTAGGAGTACTACATTAGATATATGGATGGCTGCCTAATGAACTTAGAAGTCAAAAAGCAAAGAATAATCCACTATTTAGAGGTAGCTATAGAAAGAAGAGTTTTTAAGGGATTAAGACTTGAATTATGCAATAGTGATCGAACTATTTTTCTCTTTGATGTGACTCATATATTTTATGAGAATGGTCTATCAGACACTAGAGTAGAAGTGAGCACCAAGGGTCACAAAGACAGTGCATGATAGGGCATTTTGCAAGTTTGTCGTGAAAAGGAGAAGCACGTGGAGTACACAAGGATACAAAAAATAAATCTCATCATTTCTTATAGAACCAAACTCAAGATGAATTTTTTTCATCAAAACGCAAAGGAATACATAGAGCAGTAAATTGAAAGTGTAGAAGATTCGACCATAAATGGAAGTAAAAAAAGATGTAAAAATGCATGGCGTCCTCTTTTCTTTTACAAAAGTAGATCTTGAATTCAAATTTTCATTTACAGACAGAGGCAAAGATAAAAGGAAAATTCATATACGGTAGATTACCTAAAGATAAAACCATAGAAAAACCCTCTTTTCCAGATGCATCAAAGCCTTGGTCTCTATTCATTCATGGTGGCGTAGTGTTAGCTTCTTCCAGAAGCTTCTTCAAACAAATGAAATGTTTTGCATTTATTTTAGGGTTTCAAACCCTATGAGTGATGGCCGATTAAAAGATAGGCATTTTTTCATTTTCTTTAAAAATATGCATTGTCACTTTGTCTTCACTTTGTGACTTAGGCATATCTAAGTCATGGATTTTGATTTTTGCAATCTCTTTCATTGATCGTCATAGCCGATGGCTTAGAGGATTTATTTTTCTTTTTGCAATCATTATTGTTATGCCTTGCATAACCACCCCATCTTTTGCCTTGGTCAAAATGGGTCCCCCTTTTGTGTTTTTATCTTTTGTTGTTCTTTAAACAAAGTTTGGAGTCCTTTATTTCCAAAACTTTGTTTTATTTTGGTTTAGTCTGTCGAAATCGGAGTCAGGACCAAATCGGGTTCTAAAACTTCTTTCAAAACTCATTTTATCTTTCATTCCCATCCCGATAGTCTTTATTTTTTTCCTTTTGTTTTGTCTTTGTCAGAGTAGGAACCGGAGTGGGCATTAAGTTGGTGTTTATTGAAAATTGCAATTCCATTTTCCATCCCGTCTCCGCCTTCGCTTTTGAAATTTTGGTTTTAGTCTTGGTCCTTGTGTTGAGTTTTATTATGTCGGTCTTTTGTTTTACTTTTTGTGTTTGGTTTTGTTTTTTGCTTTGTGGGCAGACCCGGACCCGAAACGAGAATGAAGTTGGGAAATTCTTTAAGTTTCTAAATCAGTTTCCATTCCGATCCCACTCTCTCCATTTTCTTGGTCATTGACTATTGACTGAAGTCACACTATAGTGAAGTGTTTGTTCTTCTCCAGATCTGACTCCGCTTAACTGCATTTAATGCATTAATGACAACTACTATGCGTACGTAAGAACTCTGATTTTTACCTTCATTAAGGATTAAATGCATGATTATTATCATTGTTAAAAAATGAAGAGTGAAATAGAGCAGCTACGAAGTCCATTTGAGTGAATTAATTGAAGGAGGAGGAGATAATTGTTTGCGAATCAATTCAGAAGGTTAGCCAGATTTTTTGTTTGAGGTAGGGTTCCTATTCTCGACTTTCTTTTTTGCTTTCGGGTTTTCTATTTGTGTTTGTTTGATTGATTACTATGATGTTTGGGCAAGTTCATTTTCTTGAAATTTTGAGTGTTTGTTTTCTTTCTTTTGTTTGTTTGTTGTTCTTGATTTTTGTTTTGTGCTTGCGTTTCTAGTTTTATAGTGAGTTAGGGCACAGTCGCTTTAATGTTTTGTCATGATCGCGTCGTGCTGTGTTAGGTTTTAAATGCGTAGATTTAATTGGGGTTTTTTACAGTGAGGTAGATTAAATTCATGTTCTACAATGAGTTAGAGTTGATAGAATCTTGTTTTTACTTAAGGTTTTTTTCACGCATTCGATCTAGTTAAAATAGAAGGTTTAATCCATGCCATAGTTTTATATCGTGTTTTCTAGGTTAGGGTTTTATGTGTTTCTGTGATCAAGTTTTAAAAATGATTAAAATATGATGCCCTAAAATATAGTCGTCCCCATGGTCATATAGGTATAGTATTTTCATGATATATTTTAAGCCTCGTTTCGTTTAATATGACCTTAGTTTTTAATCATGGAGTTATGCATTAAATTGATAAAATATTTGATGACGTCATGGTCAACATAGCCGAAAGCGGGATTGGAATTGATTTAGAGTATTGGATATGTTTTTATGTTTAGTGTCAATTCCATCTTCCATCCCGTCTTTGACTCCGCTTATAGTAAGAAGCTTTACTTTACAAAAATGTTTACCTAGCGGAAGCGGAAGCGGAACCGTAACAGAATATGAAAACAAAAAATCTAAAGGAAACCAAATTTGTTTCCATTCTGGTTGCGGTTCCGATCACTATTTCACTTTCGACTCTAAGCCCGCTTCTTATAACTAGAGTGACAATAACATTTTTTGCTCCGATCCCGGCAGTATGTTAAAAGAGGATTATTTAAGATGTTTGCTGCTTGGTTCCGCCTCTGATGTATGTTTGAAAGCTATGAGTTTAAAGACACATTTTGAGATGTTTATTCAAGAATCTAACTAGAGATTTTGTTGTAGGAAAGCTAAGAGGATGTCAGGAACATCAACAAAAGCTTCCCAAAGGAACCAACCTGCAGGAACATCAAAGGCAATACCTAAACCAAAGAAGATCAAGCTGGAACAATTGCCTTATACCTTGAGGTATAATCAAGGAGTCTTGTTGTGAAAATGAGCAAAGTGGAATCAGATTGGTCAGACATCACCGATACCAATTTGGGTCATTACAACTTTGAGGAGGTGTATACTAAAACATTTAATGAGAATGTGATGCCTAGAACCAAGAGAATTGTTGAGTCTGGTTTGGCTCATATCACTTTGTTTCCTTTATCAATCCAATGCCTAGAGTTGATCTTGACAATAGCCAGTGCCTACAATCCTACTACCAAACAAAGCATGGATTCATAAAACAATGTAATTATTGATCTCACTCCTTAAGCATTTCAAAATATATTTAATGTCCCGGATCCTAAGAAATTGGTGCAGTTGGATGAGGCAAAGGCCTTGGAGAAATATAGTAATTTTAAATAATCCAATAAATCTCATTTAAACAAAAAGTGGTTGAAGACAGAGAAGAAGTCTCTAACCAAGCTTGCAGACCAACCAAAGAGGGTAGATTTCTATAAGGAGGTATCAGATTTAATAATGATGCTATCTAGGGTTTTTGGGAAGAGAGATATATTTCGTTTCAAGGAGTGGATGTTTCCTTTCATCCAGACAATCTTAAATGGAGCCCAGCAGTTTGATTAGCCAATGATTGTGTCAAATGCTATTCATGATCAACTGACTAGCATCAGGGAGACTAAGTGCTTCTTTATGACTTCTTACATTGTGTATGCAACAGCGAGGTTGGGTATCTTCCCAAGTTTAAACAGAGTAGGGATAATGGGAGTGTTGGATGGATAGAAGAAGGTATGGGAGCATTATAACCAGCTATCTTTACAAGTTGTTGAAACTCAATTCAGAAGAGTTAATGATGCATTCATATATGTAGTCATTAACCAACTAAATGGAGATGCAGGGTATAGATTGAGTCAAGAAGCCACGACGTTTATTGCTGAATGGGGATGTTGGTACATTCAATACCCCAAGTTTACATATTTCAGGTTAGCTGGTTTTGAAGGCCATCCACATTTGCTTCTGAGGTGTTACAATAACAGGATAGTATTGATGGAGTTTGTATATCAATCTCTTGGAATTAATGCTCGATTTGGAATAAAGCATAAGATAAGATGTCACAAGTTCCCCATGAAGTTGGGTGAGTATGGCTGTCAGCATTTGGTAGGAGCAAACATGGTTTGTAGTGAGCTGATACAGTTGAAGTTAGGTTTATATACAACTCATAGGAATTTTGACCCAAAGGGTAAGATGAATGCCTTGTTTCCTTCTGTGTTTGACAAGCATTTTAATTTATTAGAAGATTTCTGCAGTGACCGGAAAGATGAGTATGACTTGAGGAAAAAGAATTATGAGAGGTTATCTGTCTCACTCATGGCAGAACTTGGAGTTAAAAATGACATTCCTGACACTTTGGTGGATGATGGAGTTGTATTGGATCCATCTTATGAGGCTTTAAACATAGGAACTAAGAGCCTGGATCTGATTGACTGGGACAGTGAAGAAACTATTGGCATAAAGCAAATAGGTAGAATAGTTTTGGATCGAAGTGTTCACTGGTTGGTGCTAAGAACCAAAGCTCCTCAAGGACCAGCTCCTAAAAAGGGGAAAGGGTATAAAAGACTCAAAAGAAAGACACCTCCCAAAGAGCCTTTGGAGTTCTTTCCACCAGACATCAAAGAGATATAACTTGAAGCAGCAGGTGATGAAGTGGAAACACAAGAAGGAGATGTTCAAATAGGATCGGTTGTTTCAACACCTACATTAGGTGAATCTTCCACACAAGTCCCACTTGCAAAGAAGTGGAGTGAAGAAGTTCAAAAGGGGGCTCTTCATAGTATGGCTGAAGCTACAAAGGGAAAAGAAGTGGAGAGGGAAATTCATGATGTTGGAACAGATTCAAACGAGACTGTGTCAGAGAAGCATGTGCAAGAGAATATGCCTATAGAGGAGGATACTGAATAGGTAATGACACAAGAGGAGCAATGGGAATTGTTTGAAGAAGTTAGAAAGAATGTTGAGGCAAAAGCTAAAGAAATAGAAAAGAAAAATTTAATGGGTGCCAAGACACAAACTGATTCCATACTACAACAACAACAAATTGAAGCTAAGGCAACAACTGATGAAGTAGAGAGACAGAAAAGGAAACAAGAACATGAACAAAAGGTTAAAGAAGAAAATGATAAGTTAGAATTGATACAAAAGATTCATGACCTTGAGGAAGAGAAGGCAAGAAACCGAAGGGAGAAAGAAGTCTTGGTTGCTAAGTTAAAACTTGCAAAGGAAGCTCACCGAAAAGAAGAAGAAGCAGAAAGATCAAGGAAGGAAAAGGATACCGAAGAGTTGGTTAGGAAGCAGCAAGAAGAAGAATCAAAGATAGAAAAGCTTAAGGCTTTAGAGGCAGAAAGACTAGAGGCTTTAGAGAAAGAGAAAATGGAAAAGGAAAAAATAGAGAAGGATAGATTAGAAAAGGAAAGATTGGAAAGGGAAAAAGTGGAGAGAGATCGATTGGAGGAAGAGAGGTTGAAGAAAGAAGAGGAAGATAGGAAGGTACAAGAACAAAAAGATAGGGAAGAGGCTGAAAGGCTTGTGCAGATGCATGTGGTGCAAGGACAACAAGAGGAATCAAGGGTTGATTCTCAACCCCAAGTGAATATGCAACCACCTTCTACTACTACTATTGCTTCTTCTTCCATTGAGATGACTACTGCTTCATGTGCTCCCACTTGGCTAAAATTGAACCTATAGAAAAGAACAATAACACCTTCATAGCCTCTCAATTGGGAGGATATGATGAAGGAGATTGAACAAGAGAGGCCTAAAAAGAAGGCCAAGATTCTACACTCCACCAAGCTCACAAACAAGGGAGAGATTGTTGCTGAGTGTGCCATACCGATGACAGAAAAGGAGGTAGGAGACATGCAGTTAACGGATTATCAATTAAGTACTATCAACTTGGGAAGGCCTACTAGAAATCAACAGATGAATCTAATTGATGTGGTAGCTTCTACAACCAAGTCAAGAATGTTAAAGGATAAGCAGAAGAAAGATGAGCTTAAGGCTCAATTAGATCAATTGCATTCCTTTTTGAAAAGTGTCTCTTCTCCAAGATCACAAAAGATAGCTACTATTGAGACTCCATTTTTGTTAAGCAAAAGGAGGTAGATGATTTAGTGCAGGTAAGAGGCAAAGCAGAGATGCTAGACAGGTGGGTTGACAATTTGAATCAAGAATTAGGTGAAGTTATGGTTGAAGGTTTTGAGGTTCATAAAGGGACATAAGAGATAATAGGGGAAATACATCAATATATTGAAGCATCAGAGAAGCAGGAAGAGGAATATAAAGAGTATAGTCAGAAATTGGAGAAGGTTAGTACATTTCCTTTGACTACTCTTCTTGAACAGTCAATACTTGAGGAAGATAATAAGGATTTTGTGGAAAAGACCTCTCATATACTCCGATTTAGAATAGATTTCTTGTGCAAACATAGAAATGAAGTCCAAGATGTTGTTAAGGATCTAATCGAATAGTTTGAAGAGTTGGAGTAGTCATTGCTATCATAGTGGATGTCAATATATTAACAAAGGAAGGCCTACCTTTGAGCCAAATAAAAGAGAAATGAGGCAAAAGGTTTAAAGGGCTCATGCAGAAAGGAGATGATAGTGAAGATTTGATGATAGATCGACTGATAGATGTCAAAGAAGAGATAAAGGCTGCTAAAAGAGAGTTGACAAAGATAAAAGATATGAGAGGGTTTGCTGCAACGGAATTGGAGCAAATTAAATTTGAAGACAACTGGGTTGATGGGCCAGAAATAGATGTATTACAACAAGTCTTCGCTAGTTATGACAAGTTTATTGCAGACCCAACTTCACATGCATAAATCTCTTGCATGCATGACTTTCTTCTTCTTTGCATGTTGCATGCAACACTGACAGTTTTGAAGTGCATGTCACTTTTTCTCTTCTATTTTCTATTCTCCAGTTTAACTGAATGTTTAATGTAAGAACTTAAGATCAAATTGTTCTGAGTTTCCAAGAGAGTTTTTGTTCCTAAAAAGGTGGATGACCTAAAATAGAAGTGGAGTTTGAATTATTGTATATCTATAAATACCCTTTGGGTATCATATTGTAAGGGTTGGCTAATAGAGAATAGAATTGGCCTACCTGATATTAGGAGATAGAATTTTGCATAGTAATTATAGAGATACATTGTTACTTGATTATTTACAGTTAAATAAAATTACAGGTTTTCACAATATGGTGTTAGAATTGAGTTATTTTACTTGATAAGGCTGGTGAGTTATAATCTATCTATATGCCAGTGATTGTGCTGAAGCATAAAAGTTTCTTGAGTGATGAAAGCCATTTGAAGGAATCGACTTTAAGGATTACCTTGTTAGATTATCATTGAATGAAATTTATTGAATTCTATTGATCTATGATCTTGGTGATGAATGAATGTGAGTTCTTTTAAAACAAAAATAAAAATCTTTGGAGTATTTGTGATGTGTGACTGTGAAGTTAATTAAGCACCTAAAATGTATGCAATGGTATAGATTATTCTATAGATTGTGTCATCTTATGGTTTTCTTGATCTGATTGGAAAAACATTCATTGTTGAAGATATATGTTCGGATGCTAGATAAGTTTTGTTCATGTTTACTGGTTTACCCTATGATCCATCTTTTTCTTTTGTTTGAAACCCCCTTGATTTACTAAAACAGTTCGGTAAAATGAGTCATTGCTTGCATTCTTTGTTACCAGTACAGGCCCCTTGAATATTATAGTTGCGTGAATCGATTGAGTGACACCAGACAGTTGAGAACCAACTACTAGGACCTTGGGAGTTAGGCTATTACATGTTGTCTTTCTTTTTCAGGAGAAATAGAGTAGAAATATTTCATTTTAATGTTGTTTGTGTCATTTTCACCATCAAAAATTATATAATGTGTAATATTTACCTTAGTGATTATTTATAAATCTCTTAGTGTAAAATATTATTTTTAGATGCAAAAGTTGATAATAGAAGCTTTCAACGCATGAGAGGATAAATTTGTTATTTTTATGATATGACTAAGTCATAAGATGAAGTGAAGGGATATGAATGACTTTTGACACATGCTCTCAAGACCAAATCATGGAGGAAGGAGTTTGTTTTTGAATTTATGATCATGGAGGGAATATTGGGATGTGTTTTTTTCAATTAACTAGTATGTGGAGAGCATCTAGGAGTTCTTTGGGGATATTTCGAGTAAATTTAGGCCTTTTGACTCAATTGAGGCACTTTTGAGAGGCTTTTATGGTTTGATAGGGTCAATTTAACTTTTTCAACCATTGTGAGCTCTTTTGGAGAGGATTTAGGTCCTAGATTTTTGGCCTTATTGGGGAATCCGACCCAAGGAGGTTTGAGACTCCTTGTTTTATGGAACCACTTGAAGCTTGCTTACTTAGTCACTTTTGGCTACTCTTTTAGAGTTAGTTCTTAATTTTTCAGATTTAGCCTTAATGACTTTTGGGAGTCCTTTGTCAAAATTTTGGCATGCTTTTGTAACTCAGTCTTTTGGGATATGAAATACAGTGAATGCCTTCGATGCTTTTGATATAAAAAAAATTCCTTCTTATTCAATGCATTATTGTGTGTTTCATGTGATTGATTAGATTATCAGTGAGAGATTATTCATCTCCTTTTAATCTTGTCTCATGTTTTTGATACCTTTATGCATAGTTATGTTAATGTGGGTTATAGATTGTGCCATAACAATGCAAAATGACTTCTAGTTGTGAGGTTACCCGCCCCCCCCCTTGAGGTTTGAGCTTTAGGGCCCTTTTGTGAAATATTTATGTAGAAAACATATAGTAGTGTAGTGCAAACTCATTTTCTATCATTGCAAAATAAGTGTTATGCAATTCTTAGTTTCATAATCCTTGCAGTTTCATGTATCACCCAGTAATTTCATTTTAGCATTTCATTTCTAGCAGTCTTTCTCCCTTTTCCCCTCAAGAATCAGTAGAGTAGGTGATAACCAGTTAGGAAGTCATCCTTCTCCGGAGGTTGACCTCTACTTACAAGCAACCCACAACTTTAGATGTCTTCCCATGTTTTCTCTGGAAAGCTAAGTCCTACAACTTAACCTATCAAATCTTGCAACTTAGCTAGGGTGCATTTTCAGTAGATGACAAGTAGATAATGATCAATGTGAAATACCAAAACAATCTAAGAATCTTGTTTTTTTGTATAATCATTATTGCATGTAGTTAGTCAAGTTGACTCTATTGTGCATTTTGCACACATGCCCCGTCAGGCCCTCTTTCATTTTTACTTTAGGAACTGCTTCCTTTTCCTATTAAAATCATGTTTAAAACCCCCATAGCATTGCCATTAATGAACAGCTTTTGTACCACAAAGTGCATTAAATTTTTGACATGACATTTTCTATGGCATCGAGGATTTCATCCCCTTGCAAAATATGTGAGGTGAAACTTCATTGGGAAATTCAGCTGCTCACAAAATCCAAGACAGGGAACCTCGTCAAGTATTCCATGTTGTCACAAAATTTGCAACAAAAGGGGGGTAATCATGGATTCCTAAGATTGAGGAAATACACGATGAAATAATCTGTTGAGGATTTCTCAGAGGTGAGAAATTCGTGATGAGCAAGGCATCGAGGATTTCACAGAGGCATGAAATCTCCAGACCTGAGGTTGTCGTGGAATTCCAAGAGGTAGGAAATCTCTGAACCTAATCCAAATAGGCCTTAACGAAGCCTAAGTGATTTCCCCATTGATTCTAACCCTTGGGATTGTTTCAAAGTGAATCACTTTTCATTCCAAGTTAACCTTCATAAGTTTCAAGAAAGCAATATCATCAAAATTTGAAGGACCCATCCCTTAAGGGGAAAAGGAAGCAGTTCCTAAAGTGAAAATGAAAGAGGGCATGTCCCCATCCTGAAGGGGTGTGTGTGCAAAATGCACAACAGAGTCGACTTGACTAACTACATGCAATAATGATTATACAAAAAAACATGGTTCTTAGATGGTTTTGGTATTTCACATTGATCATTATCTACTACCATTGGTGATTTTTTTTTACCTATATCACTTCATAGAAGTACTTTTAGAACTACGCCTTCCTTTTTTTTTTAGACTGCAGGAATCAGGTAGCATGACCCCCTATAAACTACAATGTACCTGGTAAAATTTTTAACGTGATCGGTGGCCCTGGCATGACACACCCTCTAGTACCACGGAGGTGGGTATACTAGACCTCGTGACCAACCTCCTACAATAGGAAAGGTTTAGCCAATCGAGCTAGGGCCCTCGCCCTAGAACTATGCCTTCCTTAGGTCATACATGACCTCAACAATTAGATTATCTTTGAAGGAGGGTGTAAAGAGGAAGATATTTTCCTTGGCATAATTAGTTGCGAGAATCTAATTAGTTTTATAATTTCAAGCCACTTCATGATAATTTTATAGTGTTCATCTTAAATAGAGTTACCACCCTCCATCCTTGGGAGATACCTTTTATTTCATAAATTTTTAATTGTTAAGGCACTTTAATCCTTGGTAAAATCACCAGATATCTATTATCAAGTAAAATTTACACTATTAAGTTTTTAATAATTAGTATGACCTACCTAATGGGAGTGGTAGGTGTTAGTGTAAATAGAGTCATTATTCACCTAGTTAGCTAATCGACTTTCTAGGATTGACCTATTCACCTCATAGAATTGATACATGTGTCCTCGTCACTTGAGATAACTATTGCATGCAACTTGACACTTGCTCATACACTTGCCAAGTGAGCTCAAAAGTGTTTCATCTTTGGAGGGTTAGTCAATTATTCAGTCCTACCTTCCTACCTCATCATCCTTGCCTATATATGAAAGGACAAATATCATTGTATACTTACACTCTTCATATTATATGATAGATATCCTATTGTGTTTATCATTTCACTTGTGGAAGGTTATCAATTCAAGCTCTTTGATCTTGGCATTCTCCAATAATAGGTGCCTACAATAGTTCAAGAAATTACTATTGAATTTGTGATATGGATGTTTGAGAGGGGAACTTCCCTTGTATAATAAGATATTTTATGATTTTTGTGTAGTTTTAATAAAAAAATATGAAGAGTATAAAATGGAAAAAAATTGAAAGAGGAAATATGAGGAAAGCTTGGACATAATAAATGCAAAGAACTATCCAATGTTCCTCAAAAAATAAAGTGAAATAGATGTTTAATGAATATAAAATAAACTTCAATATTAATAGCCACAAAGTCTCGTAATATTTTCTACACACATGTGGTCCAAAACCCACTATCAAATTCTAGCAACACAAATCTTTTGAGAAACTAAAAATGTGTAGAAGAATTTATGTGTAATTTTAAATCGTATATTTCACTCAAATGTAACTCAACATAAATAAGGTAAAAACTAATTGTAGTCTCTATCATGAGAGGGGAAGAAAAATATCTTTTTTATAAAAACAAAATTAAAAAAATCCCTATTTTATACTTTCGCCCTCACACAAATAGTTGGATAGTCTTGTAACTTCTATTTGCCCAAACATTATTAAATTTTTATATTTTACTCACAAGAACTTTTCAACCATATGCATTAATGACTTTATACCTTTTCAAATTAAATAATTCTAAAATAAATCAATTTACTCTCTAACATGTCTTTACCACTTAAGGCCCACATTACTAAAGACAACAATAACTTAACCTAAATGGCCCACTCAATACACTTATAATATAATATTAAAAGTGCACGGGTTACTTTGCATATTATGATTTTAATTAATTTACTCAAACTTTTTTAATTCATGAATTAATAATAACTTTTTAGCTATAGTTTTTTCTCTTTTCATTGGGCCATAGAGTCTTGCTTCATCATTTTCCTTTTAATTCTTAAATAATTAATCCTTCTACTACTTCTTGTTCTCCAATTTTAGGGAAATTAAAATTTAGGATAATATGATGCATATGGTCTCCTACGCATGTGTAAATAGAATTTTTCCAAGAGTCAAACATGTATAGTGTAGATTGCATGTGGTACATAACACTACCATGTGTGTTGGATGCATATGGTGCCAAATGTTCAACCTGTATGGAGATCTTTCCTATTGCATAAGTCCCGCTAGATGTAATATACATGTGTAAGCATATGATGTGGATGATGATGTTCTATGTATTGCACATGTTTGTGGTCCACTAAAAAGTTGCAAGTTTAAGTCATGTGCAAAGAATGTGTTGTGGTGCAAAATGTGAAGGAATATGGTGCAAAGCATGATCCTTGAAGAATATCTTGAGGAATTTGTTGAGACTTGCACACAAAGACTTGTCAAGTGATTATAGAGTATAAAACAAGGAAGTATTATGTCTGCGTGGCTATGTGCAAAGAACTACTACTATACACATGCATTTGTGTGTAAGGTTAGCATGCAAGTGGTTGCACAAGTGATGTAAACAAGTAGTGTCGTTTATAGTTTGATGTTTAGGTTGTGCTTGTATCACAGTAAACACAAATGAAAGTGATCCAAAACACGATAATCAAACCTAATGGAAAATGATGTAATTAAAAAATCAACTCTAAAATACTAATTAGAAAGAAGGATTAACCCCTAATGTCAAACCCTAGGGGGTGTAGGAATGTTGGGTTCACAAAAAAATATACAAAAATAAATGAATTCATTTAAAATTAGGTTCAGTGAATATTACATTCAATTAGACTAATGTAGAGTTGAGATAGATCATATAATAAAATCTTGGAGTTGGAAGATAACAAAAAATGAAAGCACTTTGCTAATGTTGTTGGCTGAAATATAGTTTTCCACTATTTTGATCATAACTTTGAAATTGTAACTCAAAACTATAACTCCTTACATGCATTGGAAGTAGAAATATGATATTTAAATTAGGTTACTCTTAGAACTTGATGGATTGATCCTAAGCTCCATGGGCTCAACCCCAAGTTTTGTGGATTTGGCCTTTTGCATGGGTTTGCACTATGATGTGCAAATTTAAACTAGAAAAGTATGGGCTCCAAAAATCTATTCACCCTAATCTTTGATGTGTGATAAGTATGTAAGGACTATGGTGTTTACAAACACCTTAAGGGATATTTTTAGATCATTATGGTTAAGTTCTCTTAGGTCAACCCCCTAAACAAGTTGATTTATGACTTTGAACAAATGTTCATACACTTGATCACGTGTATGAGTCTAATGCAAATAACGGTCCACTATCCCTTAACAAACTAAAGTGCATGCTCTAAACATTTTTCCTTCTTGTGTTATATTATGAATTACTTGTACATTGGATGGATTTAAATACCAAGACATAACAAAAATGCATAAGAAAATGTGTTAAATTGGGTTACAATAGCTAGTGAAAAAGGGTGGGAAAGTTTAATTCAAATTTCTTTATTCTTAAATTTTCAACCACTTGAGACTGACACAAGACAAAAAAAAAATAAGTACTAGTTTTGAGGCAATGAATGAATGTGTGGACATGGGGGCAATTGTAAGCTAATAAATAGTATATATAGGAATATGTGTAAATAGGGATGCAATAATGAATAATGCATGTAAATGGTTGTAATGAATGTGAAACAGATAGGTATACACATATATTCATGAGCCAAACTTGGCACATGAGTGTGCCACTTATCAATCAATGTAATTAGACTAAGACATTCCATCAAAACGGGGCCCAAAACTAAACAAGAACATGCATGACTATACTAAGGGAAAGGGGCCCATAGTGGGTAGGGACCTAGTGGTGGGTATAGAAGTGGGTCTGAGTGGGCCCCATAGTGGGTAGGCTTAATATCCAATTGCAAAACACTTTTATCCATAAAGTACAAAAACTGACAAATCATGTGATGCCACTTTAGCGCACCAATAATACACGACTTAGTGACCCACTATCGGTCTCACCTTTTTTTTTGGGCCTTTTTGGATACCTTGACAAAAAGCATGTTGATGTGGCATCATATTTGATGATGTGGCCTTGAAACCAATTTTTATAAGTAGGTGACTTGCCAAATAAGTTGTTGTACAAATTTAGGAGTGATTTGAAATTTTCACATATGACTTTGAAAAGCATGAAGTTAGGGTGACCCACTATAGGCTCCTCTCCCTTAATTTCACCATTATAAAAATTAAAATTCATGTCAATAGTACTCAAGAGGAAATACTTTTAATTAAATTTAGTAAGTTGAAAAACAATGTGAGATGATGTGAAACCTCCCATCAACTTTATGACAAAATATAAAAATTCAATAGTTATTAAATTAAAAAATGTTACCTCTATTCTCCCTCAATTCATTTATTTTAATATATATTTTTTATATTGATAAAAGCTCCTCCCAACTCAAATACCTAGATAGGGACCTATGCATGTAAATTTTGTTCAAAGTTAGTATTGTACATAAGATGTGAGTGCATGCATCAATGATATTTAGTGGCTTTTGGAAGTAGCGAGGGGGGGCTATGTTGAAATGCTGTTGAGATGGATGATGCAGAAATAAATCATTTGTAACTACCCAATTGGACATGTCCCTTACCTTTTATTTTAATAATAATTTCTTTAATAAAGAAAAAGACCCTGGCTTAGAAAACGAAATAATACCCATGTCACTCCTTCGAAATTTCGTAGTCTTATGATTATTGTACTTTTGATTGAGAGGACATCGTCAAATCATTTTGGTCCTACAACTAAAAGTGTCCTGTAAAGTATTCTCACCAATTTACCCTTACTTTTCTCTCTCTTCTAACTTTGTTTTTTTATAAGATTTATTCAAGCGTATATGATTTTGGGAATATTGTGTTCCATTATTTAAAACCCAAATATTGATGTGAGATAATAATTTGTTCTGAAATCATTCTTTTAAATGATGATTTTGTGTTGGTAAGCAATTTTGCATTGTTGGGAAAAGTAGTGGCATTCTTTAATGTTAAAGTATAATGACTGCTTTGTCTGGTTGTAAATACTGTAGCACATTTGTTAATGTCAATGTTCAATTATTTTTATAATTTAAAAAAAATTATCTATAAATAATGTAGTTTTAGGGAAGTACGATTGTGATATTTTTATATTTTATTTGAAATATTAAAGTTGAGAAAATATTAAAGACATAAAATTTTCAGAGTTTATAATATTAGTTTGGTATATTTTTAGTATTAAATATGTAGATATTTTTCTTCATCAATGGATCAAATTCCATGATTCATCATCACAATAGGATGAAGAAAAACGTCAATGAATAAAAAAGTTTATATAATCAAATCTAGAAATATAAAAAGCTAACTTGAAAATTTTGATAAATAGACATTATGACATTTTGATATTCTTTGATATTGAGTGAATAAATGCTTCTAGATTAGGCCGGGTGTGTTCTGTTATAATCAACATTGAGTACTTTGAAACAATGACAGTGTAGTCTCTTTAAGAGGTAAGGTGGTCCTTCATTGATCTGGTGCATTTTTAATGGGCAATATTTTATGGTGCAGTGGTAGATTGACATTGCGACAATTTTATTTTCTTTGTATTGAATGAGTAAGTGTTTCTGAATTGAATTGGGTGTATTCTGTAATCATCAATATTGAGTATTTTGGAACAATGACAGTGTAGTCTGTTTAAGAAGCAAGGCGGACGTGTACTTTTAACTAACAATATGTTACCATGCAGTGGTGAATAGACATTGCAACATTTTCATATTTTTTGACACTGAGTGAGTAAATACTTCTAGATTAAATTGTGCATGATCTGTAATCACCGACATTGAATACTTTGAAACAATGACAGTAAATTCTGATTGAACAACAAGGTGGTATATGTTACCATGCAATAGTGAATAGACATTGCAACATTTTGATATTTTTTGATATTGAGTGAGTAAATACTTCTAGATTAAATTGTGTGTATTCTATTATCGCCAACATTGAATACTTTGAAACAATGACAGTAAAATCTGATTGAACAACAAGGTGGTCTATGTTACCATGCAATAGTGAATAGACATTGCAACATTTTGATATTTTTTGATATTGAGTGAGTAAATACTTCTAGATTAAACTGTGCATAATCTGTAATCACCGACATTGAATATTTTGAAACAATGTCAGTAAAATCTGATTGAACGGCAAGGTGGTATATGTTACCATGCAATAGTGAATAGACATTGCAACATTTTGATATTTTTTGATATTGAATGAATAAATATTTCTAGATTAAATTGTGTGTATTCTATTATCGGGGACATTGAATACTTTGAAACAATGACAGTAAAATCTGATTGAGCAGCAAGGTGGTCCTTCATTCGTTAACCTGGTGCAGTTTTAGTTAACAATATCTTTACTGTGCAGTGGAGTATAGTGCATGAGATGCACATTGCACAACCCTCCATGTTGATTTGTTTGCATTGAGTTTGATGGGGAAAGAAGAGGCATAAGCCACACTTGGAATTGCTCCATCACGCCAATTTGACCTCATTTGCAAGCCTATCAAATTTGAAGTTGGTGCAGACGCCACCAAGCTTTTTGCTTCTTTTTCTTCCACAGCACAATTTCTCCTCTCTCAATCAACTTACCTCTGACGTGCTGCCACACGAAGAATCTTCCTTGAGATATTCTCTTGAGACGTTAAAAGATGACCACATGTGGGTAGAAAATTGTGATTGGCCAATGGGCATGGGTGATTGGCCACTATGGAATAACAGGAACTGGGTTTAACCCCACAACTTAATTGTAAAAAAGATTGAAATCTGAGTGTGAGGGCAAAGGCGACAAAAGATGTGGTCACATGGGCTCCATGTCCATGACCCACGCCCTTGTTATACTCTAAATCTTTATTCAACATAAGATATTCTGCAGCATGCTTCGTTTCTGATAATTTAATTGCATTAGTGACATCTGACTCAGTGGGAAGGTGAAAGGTCAGTCCTGGTCATTTTCAGGGCACAATATAAAAACACTGAACAAATCTTTTAAAATGTAAAGAAGGCCCTTGTTTCACTTTTTTGTTTTGTTTAAATCATCTTTTCCTTTCAATCTACATTATGTTAAAAAAGGGAATCGAATGCTTTCCCTTGTAATTATAAAGCACAAAAGAGGGAAATTGCGACTCTGGGTTGCGTTATCCACTGTGTCCCCTGTCTCCTGTGGGTAGAACGACGCCACCTTGTGGGTGTCTCCTTTCTGCACGTCGGGTCTGGGATGTTGTTATGTGGGTCCCGTGGCCGTCCATTGTTTTGGATTCTTGTGCGGCCTGTGCCCCCTCCACCACCTTAAATTCAAACGCCCTCTTCATTCCAGCTTCCCCTTTCCCTTCTCAAATCTACCCCTGCAATATTGTCTCTTCAGTAGTTCTGTCCCCAAATAGGCATAGGCCTTTCTCTCTTTGCCAAGCCTGGCAGCCTCCCTGAGTTTCAGTCTCTGTTCTGAGACAAGCAAGAAACAAGAAAAGAAATCCTTCCCTTCCCAATTCCCATTGCCTGGTTGGTTGGGTTGCTTCTCCATTTTTCTGAAACTTCTCTACTTGTTCTGGTTTTCCCAGTGAGAATCTGATTGTAAGAGAGGATGCAATCAGATCAGGTTCTCTTACCTATTACTCCAATTATGAACATGGGTGCCCTGGGCAGCAAAGCCATGCACCATGTTCAGGAAGAGATGTTCCATCGAGACCTCTATAGCGACGACTCCATGTTCAGTCGCCTCCTATTCTACCCGCCTCCATCTCCCCCTGCAAGTTTTGCTATGGAGGCGGCAGTGGCGGCGGCGGCCCCAAAATGCATGCAAGGATCGGGGGCGCATGCAAAAGGTGGGCAGCTGCAGGAGTCGTCGAGCGGGCAGTCACAGGCCAACTCGGCGTCAGAGGAGGCAGAGGAGCAGCACAATAACAGCCTCATAATAGACGAGCGGAAGCAGAGACGGATGTTGTCCAACAGAGAATCGGCCCGGCGCTCCCGAATGAGGAAGCAGAAGCACCTGGACGAGCTCCGCGCCCAGGTGGCTCACATGCGCGCTGAGAACAGGCAAATGATGAGCAGATTCGAGATTGTATCTCGGAGCTATAATCAAATCTTGGAAGAAAATCGGCTCCTGAAATCCCAAACATTGGATCTCTCTCGCGAGCTTCATCAATTACAGCAAGTGCTTGCTGCATCCCAATCTGCAGTCTCTTTTGCTGCAGCTTTGAAGCTCCTGGTTTCCCCCACGACCAACATTGAAATTGATGACCCCCACTCTGAACTCATCTGAGAGCAAAACCCACTCTAGTTTTACCCCCAAATCTGTATAGCCTACTATGCATCTCTTTCCATTACTCTTCCTGTCTTTTCTGTAAGCAAGTGTTGTAAAATTCAATCATAGATACCGTCATATCTGTAGGACTGTTGTGCCCTAAGATTCCATTCATGTCGTATCTGCTTTACAGCCAAACCAAACAATCTAAAGCAGTTGCATTCCCGAATCCCAAGCACAAATTAATGAATATTGGAATATTGGAATATTGGTATATTGGAATTGGTAAAGAAATATGAGATGGGTGTTAAATATTTAAGACTACCTTGTACCTAATGTGTTCTTCATTGAAGCTTCATGATTCATGATGCAAAGCTCTGTCTTTTTACAAAAGCTTAACTGAAATGAAAGTTTTCAATGGTGTCCTTAAGATCAAACACTCCATGAGATCTAAGAATTGATTTCAAACATTCTATGAGATCTAAGAATTGAATTATACAATTGAATTATGCAAGTAATCTATGAGATCAAACACTCTATGAGATCTAAGAATTGAATTCTGCAGTAATCAACAACCTTGATTGGGATTGAAACCAATCAACCAAATTACAGACCTTGACAACAATGCTAAGAGCCATCTAACTTTATTGAAAGAATGGTATTAAAAATACATTTCTAACAAAAACAAATTGGGCATGAAACATCTTTTGAAAAAGAGATTCCAACCACCTGGTATTTTAATTGGTAATGGGCTGCTGCTACCCACAATTTCTACTGTAATTTATCATAATGATAGTGAAATCTGACAAGCAGTGTGGTATCCCCTTAGTTAAAGGCTGAGCACTGAGTTTGTGGGGCGTCCGGAGTTTGATCAATGCCCTGTGAGGGCCGGCTGAGTAGTTACAAAAGCTTAATATAAAAAAACAACAGTGAAACCTCCTTTATTATTTTGATAATGTTCTTGGACGCCACTTATTCAATGGAACCTCGCACCCTCCCCTGTAATATAATCATGGATGTGAAATCTGGTGCTGTATAAAATTATATAAATATGGATGTCAAATCTAGCTTTGCCATGACGTTGTGACTTACATTATTAGTTATGCCCCACATATAAAAATAATCAAACAAGTACGCTTCCTTTTGTACAGTTACTATATTTTATGCTAAGAGTTTGAAACCCAATTTCCCCTGAGATTCCCAGAGCTCAAGATATAGTAATTAATTCATAAACATTTCATTGCATAAGTCAAAAGACTTATATTTATAAACTCTTTCCTCACACGCGCATGAACTTTTAACTTATTAGTTTTGAGTTTTCTGCTTCTTTTCTTTTTATTTCTTTAAATATTATAATGGTGACATTAGTATACTCAATATTTATTTTGTGTTTATTGTGATGGAAATATTTTAATTTAATATTCTATTAATAAATAGTATGTTTTTGCATTCAACCTTGTCTCACAATCTTTTATATATTATTTTATGTATCTTTTTTTCTTTTCATTTGTTCTAGATGTTCATCTCCATTTCAAAATCAATACTCTATTCTTTTAGATAATTTTTAAAAGACACGAGTGACACAATTCAATTATGAAGAGCTCAGCAATGATCACCATTTAACACAATAAATTTAAATTCTAAAATTTTCACCCTTTTTATTAGTCATTATAAGTTGTACGCATTATTTAAAAACATGTTCCCTGTAGCATTTTGTTATGTCATGATATTTCAAGTCATTCATTATGCAGTTAAAATGATGTAAACAATGGAAGAAGAATTAATAAAGAGATTCAATAGAACATTCTTTAATGTTAGAGAGTAATAAAGTAATGAAATCTACATCATCGTCATTTACACCATTTGTATATTTGCAAATGGCGTCTTTGATCTTTCTCATCACTATTGATTCGGTCTACCAAGGGGTTTAACCTAGGAGAATATGTTCACCATATCAAATTGGCAACACTCCTCAATAGTGTCTCAAAACAACACTTCGATAGATTTTGGTATCTAAAAGACAAAGGAGAATAGATTCTCTAACGCCCCTTCTATTAGATCAATTTCATGTGTTTCAAATCGATTCTATGAGTTTGATCAAGTTTGTAAAAATTAGGATTGATTTTGTAGGACTTGCAATCTATCTATATTAATTTTTAAGACAATATTTTTTTTGAAAAATACATCAAATAAAAGCATTGTATATCTTGATGATGGTAAAAAAATCTACATCAACAATATATTTCTCTTATTAGTCTTACAATTAAATACACCTATCATCCTAATTAATTATCATTTATTTCAATTCTACAATATATTCTAAATCTAATTATATAAAATAATTAATTAATTTAATTAATAAACAAAAATAGTGACTAGAAAACTTTACAAATATTACTTATTAATTCCTACGTGACTTCGTCCACTCATTTCTGTATTTAAATTATAAAAGCCCCTTTCAATTGTCATCAAAAGAGGAAGTTTACATTTATATCTCTTAAAAGTAAATAAAAGAAAATCTACTAAATTCTTGAAGTTAAGATTTATTACAAATACAAAATGTGCTAGGTAGTGGTAGTACGTACTTATAAGTTGTTAGTGTTATTTATGTATATTTTTTTTAATGAACAAAAGTTATAAAGCATTTAGTGACTTTTAAATTTGTTCATATTTGTAAATTAAATTAGAAAAATGATTGATTTTAAATTTAATTGTAATAAGATTATTTGTATTTATGTTAATATGATAGTTATTTATAAATTCAATTAAAGAATATTTTTTATTTGGAAGGTTCAAATTTTTATATATTTAAAATATGATGGACAAACATGCATAATTATGGAAAACTTAAATATAATTATTAGTTTAGGAAGAATAAGTGAATTGTAAGGTCCTTAAAATTATATTTAGTGCATAATTAAATGATAAATCAATTAAATAAATAAAAAGAATTGAGTAAAAAAAATGTAATAATAAAATAACTAAAAGTGAATAAAAAAAGATGATGCTTAGTTATTTCAATGTGTTTTATTTTTTCTAAATTAGTCAATGTGTTATGATTGATACAAACTATATATCAAAACTAAAATTGTAATGATGTGTAGACTATTGGAATATCTTGACTTCTAGTCTTATATGATCTAGGATAGAATCAAACCCATGATTTCATAATATCTTAACTTCTAGTCTTTTATGATCTAGGATAGAATCAAACCCATGATTTCATAATATCTTGACTTCTTGTCTTATATGACCTAGGATAGAATCAAACCCATGATTTCATAATATCTTGACTTCTAGTCTTTTATGATCTAGGATAGTGTTAGAACCTAGATGTGCATACCGAAAATTTGTAGATTTGACTATGTTTGTCTATGTGTTGTAGTTTGTGTAAATCTACCTTTTATTACTAATTTGAGATAGTGTAGGTGGGTCTTCCATGAGTCAATTTTTTTTTCGAATGCTACAACTTATATGCTTATTGTTGTTAAAAGTCTACAAAATGTCAAAAAAAAAAAGTTATTTCTTTTTAAAGGGTATGGCATGTGCACCAAGATGGGGCACAATAAAGTGGCCAAATGCCCAAACATGAACAAAACACGCTCGTGTTATGAAGAAATTCAAATAACATGCTTGTGTTATGGCTAAGATTTTCCAAGCCATAATACGAGTGTTTATTTGAATTAAAAAATAGTAGTCTTTTTAGAATAAAAAACACGATTATATTTTTAGCATTAAAAACACGATCATATTTTTAGCACTCAAAGCATGATCGTGTGTTTAGCATTAAAAAACGTACATGTTTTTATGAGAGAAAAAATGTACGTGTTTTTATGAGAAAAACGTGTACGCATTTTTCTTAATTAAATTATAAAAAATCCTGCTCATTTTACTCACCCATAGCCCGTGTTTTTTGTAGTGCTTTTCTCACCCTCAACCCAACATAACACGAACATGTTTTTTCCATTTGCAACCTAGCTTCACAATACCATGTTGGAGAAGAGGTAAGTGCTCTCTTTTTGTCTATTAAAATTAAATTTTGTTTGCATTTGAAAAAAATGATTATTTGTTATCAATTTCATGTTTAAATTTGTTTTTTTATAATAGATCATATAATCCTGATCCACAACCAAATTTAAATGATGAAATGCCTGAGGAACCCTAGCATGCTTGACCCTCCTCCAACCCTTCCAACAAACCCTGGACAATGCCAAGAGGATTTGTTAGTGCATCTAGAACAAAACAAAGTTGTAATTTATGAATTAGTTTCAAATTTGAGGGGTTCAACATCAAACCAACATCACAATCTATCCCTTCCCTCGTCATTAGAAGCAATGATGACAAATGTTGACACAGTTACAAATTTAAAAAATAATGGAAAACTTATAAAGATTCATGTCGTCAATTTTATGCAACACAATTGTCCTATGATCAAGTAAAAAGGAAAGACATAAGCAAAGCAAACATATGAGTTCATTTAATAGATCCTAGAACTAATGAACCTATTCCTTTGAATTCAAAGAGGTTTCCAATTTACATTGCTGCAATCATGATGAGATAAGAAATCATTTTTGGGATAGGTGGTGGATGGTCTTTGACCAACCTCCATGTAATAATTATGAGGTGTTGCTCTATTTTCTTAGAAAAATATACTGTGAGTTTATCCTTCATGAAATTCCCATTAGGGAGAGTATGGAGATGCAGACTATACATGCAGTTGTTAGCCTGAAAGACACCATTATAGAGCATGACACATAGATTTCCTATCCTTTTCCTCACATGATGACGCAACAACTCGACCATCTAACTCTAGTGCCCCTAGCTCTCATATATGCTCAAACTATTGTAATCTATGCTTTGGGAGAGATAGTGACACAGAGGGTGCAGATGGTTCCACCTACCATATGTGTTCTCATTGTCAATATAGATGTTATGGGGGTATTAGGGGTCATTAGGGTGGTGCATCAAATAATGTGGTGATGAAAAATGAGTTGTTGAATGAGATGTATGCTAGTCAAATGCAAGTATGTTGATTTGAATTATAACATTTTATCTATTAAATACATAAAATTTGTAAATGTAAATAGAGTTTTATTTATAAAATTGAATTAAACTAATGCAAACATTGTGATGCCCTCCCCCAAGATTAAGCTAATAAAATACTAAAAAGCAACTATATAAGAGAAGTAATTAAATACAATAACTAAAGATAAACGACCACTAGTACAGAAGCAACAATATATGACTTAGAAAAATACTAAAAACTGCATATAAATGACTGAACATGGTCGTGTGACCATTAGTAGTTTATTCACAGTCATTTATAATGCGACCCAATTGATGACTAAACCATTTTTAGTCATTTATTAGTTTTTTTGATTGATCGATTTGGTAGTATATTTAGTCATTGATTGTTGTAATTTGGTCACATATTTAGTCATTTTTTATTCACTAATATATTAAATAGTCATTGATTGTTGTAATCCGGTCACTTATTTAGTCATTTTTTATTTGTTATCTCCTAGATTTTACACCCTATTGAATGCGAAATTCAACAATCCAGTGTAACATGGGAAGACCTCTAAAGTTGTGGGTTACTTATAGGCAGAGGTCAACCTCCAGAGAAGGTCGACTTCCTTGTTCGGTTATCACCTAAAACTACTGAATGTGAAGGAAAAGAGTAAGAAAGAATGCATGAAAACGAAAACTAAACTCTATGGTGATACACCTAAATGTTCATTAGACCTGCAAACAACTTGCATACACAATTTAATCAATGGAAAAGTTTGATTTACACAACCAAAACTAATATGTTTCTTGCATTAGTGTTTCATAGGAAGGCCTGAGAGTTCACCTCTAGAAGGAAAGATATATTTCACAACTTTAAAGAAACTGCATTTAACACATCTTATGACTTGCAACATGCATATTTTATAAAACAGGTGCTTTTATTGAGACAAAAAACTACAAGGAAACAAAATAACTTCACAAATAGTTATATCAATCAACTAGCATGAACACAATAAAGTAGAGAATGATAAGGTATAAATATTTCTTATCTCCATTAATCATCAAGTTATCCATTGTCAACATGTCCCAAAAAGTGAGTTACAAAGCATTGTTTTCTTGAAAGGACTCACAACAGTCACAGAGCATAAAATACCAGTTAGAACTCTCCATAAATGAGTTACAAATAAGAATATATCATCATCCTCCAAGTAGCTCCACCAAAATAGGAACTAGAACTTCCATGAACTCGTATGCCTTCAAAAGCCTGAAATTTAGCAATAAGATTCATCTCCAAAAGTGACCAATAAGGTTGGAATGGTCAATCTTGACCAAGTCCTCCATAAAGGCAAGCTAAGAACGCTCCAAGATGTTCTCTCAAGTCATAAAAAAGAAGAAACAACCTCCCAAATCCTTGCCTCATGTTTGTAAACTTTTCCAACCTCCCCAAAATACTTGGCAAAGGTATAAATTCTCAACAACTCCTTTGGCCCACTCTTGAAAACCAACGCTTCTATCTTGCAATAATATAACATTAACAAAGTGATTTATATGTTATCACTTTAATAATGCTTTTACATTTCAAAAAGCCCAAAACTTATGCAAAAATATAGCACTTGGCTCGATCATATGGGAGTCAATGCAAGAATAAGTCATAGAAGACTTAACACATGGCATACAATATTATTGAGTTTGCAAAAATCCTAAGGCATCAAATTCATGGAATACTTTAGTGCACTTTTCAAAAATAAAATGAAAAGACAAAAATTCCATTCACCTATCGGCAAAAGTTAGGGTTGAAGCCCTAAAATAAAACAATGCAAAAAAATGCGAAGGCACTTCATTTAATCTGTTGAGCTTTCTGGAGACTTCCTCCCAGCCGCCATAGGGTTTCAATGGAGCTTCATTCATGGCAGATTTTCTACAGTTTCAGAGGCGTTTTTCCATATAAAGGCCGACAAGGAGATTCTAGGTAAGCAATCAATGAGATCACTCTGATGTTTTATTACTTTTTATGAGAAAGAGAACTACTCAAGCTCAAGCCACCATTGTATAAATTCTTTACACACCTTGATTATTTTGATTTCTCAAGTCAATGATCTCAGTTTCCATAAACATTCAATGCATTTTTATTCAAAATACCTAGGGCTTATAGAAGGAAACACCCTCCATTGCACTCACAGGCCGAGGGATTTTCATGGAAATTCATTTGTTTTCATTGTGCATATGCTTGAAACTCCTTTCATTACTGAGTTTAGTTAAAAAACCCATAAATTACTTCATGCTTTTTTGATTCTCCATGTAAAAAATGAAAAGCATGTAACATGGTTGGGCATCTGGTTTTTATTTTATGCATTTTTTTTCATTTTTCCATCTAGAAGCTTTGCTTCAAATGTCTAGGATCATTAAAGACTTTGTTACTAGTTGCCCTATGAACAAATAATGATTTGCAAAATGATCCACTGCCATTGCACAGTGTGGGTATACTACAGAAATTTTACCCATTTTCATTTCCATCTTCCTTTGTAATGTACCCACTGTTATCAGTATCCATACTTTTGAACATTTCCTTCAAACCCACTATTTCTTCTTCCGATAGAATTTATGCAGTCACCTTCAAAGAAACCTTTTTAAGCTTGTTCATTGCCCTGAATTTCTCCAACCCAATCAATATCGCATTGTCAATAGGTCTATCAAGTGCTTCACCATCTTCTCCAACCCATTGGTGATTTAAAACCTGTTGAGTTGTAAGATAATCTTGTGTGTCTTGATTCAACATCTCCTTGACCACATCTTTCGCACCATCTGTTATGGAGGGCCATGGTGCAGCTTCAAAGTTGACATGTCCTTGCAGGATAGCATCGAAAATTCCTCGCTCTATTTCAGCCCTAAAATGGGGGTACACCACTTAAAAGAATAAACATTATAACTCTACCACTCCAGACATTAGCTTTTGGCCTATAGTTTCATCATAAAAATTCATGGGCAACATAATATGCATTTCCCATGATATCTCTATACTTTTTCCCTATCTATCATTTCATGCTTCAAAATCCTTCACATATATTCCATTTGATATGTTACGTTTCCATGATCACAAATGCTCATTTCTGAGAATAAAACAATGATCCCCATTTCCTGCCTTTAGCACATGAACATAAACTATATTGGCAATCCACTTAGTTATTCATTTGCCCCAATGTGCATTACTCTTGGGATGAAAAATATAATATGATTCTTTAACAAACTGATGATAACATGATTCATGTCACTGAAGCTTTCTTGCTCCTCTTTGTCATAACATTACCATGTGATTCTTGGCATTTTTTAAAGGACATCACGCTACCTCTTTTTGTGAGATAATCATTGTTTCCAATTACACACCTTGCCTTCTTTATGCAAAAAGAACCCTGAAATATATGAACTTTTGGTTGTACTCTTGAAATTTGTTGTTAAAGAACATTATATACTCTTCTGCATTATTATTGTGAAGTGATCATGATTGATATCAACGGTCTTTCAATGCTATTCTATATTCATAAAAGATTGTCCATAGATTAAAATAATGTAATTTTTACTATGAGTTGGGCTCAACCCTTGTGGGAGCCACATTTCCACCACTCATTTGATCTAAATAAAACAAAGATATGATTATACCTGTAGCTGCACATGAAGCAAACACATTAGAAAAAATGTGTATTTTGATGTGTTATTTCAATGGCTTCAATGTTTTCTCTAGAATATTCAGGATATAATTGTTTTTTTAGTGCAGATCAGGACCAATTTATACATGCATAGGTAAATGATCATGTATGGTATGTAACCTCTCATTTCTTAGAGCGTTGCTCTAACACATTGCTTTGACTTATTGCAGGAAATAGGAGTACCAAGGAGCTAGGAAGGTCAAGACAACTTAGATGGTAGTTGGACAAGAAGACATGATAGAACCAATCATTCTTAGGCAATGACTGGTTACCTTCGCTACACGCACGTTTACTTCTTCATTTACTTATTCATGTATATGTTTATTTCGATTTGCATTGAATAAGCATAAGTTAAACTCATGACTTGTGTGAGTTAAATGAATATTTCTATTCAATAAAATAACTTTTCATAAGAGATTTGCAAAATCTTCTTATGTTTCATGCATTTGTATAAATGCAATGATTTAGTTTTTTTGTAATCTTAAGTTATTTCATTTGTATACATGAATGCAATGTAAGGGGAATAACAAAGGTACCATTTTTTCTTCTTTCTATTAGTGGGGTTTACTTGATTGAGCCATGGGTGAAAATCCGGTAACATTATTCACTGATATATTTAGTCATTGATTGTTGTAATCTAGTCACTTATTTAGTCATTTTTTATTCACTGATATATTTAACTGGTCACTTATTTAGTTGTTGATTTAGTCATTGATTGTTGTAATTTGGTCACTTATTTAGTCATTTTTATTCACTGATATATTTAGTTGTTAATTTCTCATTAATTGTTGTTAACTACTCACTTATGTAGTCATTTTTATTCACTGATTTCCGCTCATTGGTGGTGTATTTAGTCATTAATTTTAATCATCATTTTGATCAATTTGGTAGTTTATTTAAATTTTTTTGTTCACTAATTTTTGTCATCTGGTAGTATATTGATACATTGTTTATTAATTGCATAATCATTAAATTTAGTCATATTTATTCACTGATTTATGTCAATTGGTAGCTTGTTTAATTGTTTTCGTTCACTAATTTCTACCTAAAAGTGTTGGAAATGAGACAATGCTTTTGAGATTTAAACATAAAACACAAAAAAACATAATCAAACATTCATTTGCACATAATGAAACAACTATTAAGAAGGAAAAATACTAAAATTTTATTGAGAAATTAAGGTGTTCTTACAACAGATACAAGACTTAAATATGTGTCTTAATTTGCTTTGAAAAATGTGTTACAAAGTGTGTTTCTCAGTGTTGTGACTGAGAAAACTGAGTTACAATGCTCTATTTTTTGCTTATACAGCTCCAAAACATGAAAGAACTACTTGAAAAATAAGCATATGGAAGATCTAGTACAAATCCAAACCGATCACCTTCATTTATCAATGGACAAATATTTGGAAGTCTTGCTTCCATAGGAAAGTTCTTTGTCTTTTTAGCATCATAGATGTTTGACTCTCTGGTTACATGTTCCACCTCCTTGATTTGTCCATTTTTGGTTGCTACTTCAATGTATTTGAAGTGAATGTCAGGATCCTCACTGCCAATACCATTGAAAATATAGTTTACCATATAAGTACAAGGTTCCCAAGCTACTACAAAATTACCTCCTCAAATAGATTAATGAATATCAGTGAAAAAATGATACAAGTGACAATCCAAAGTCAAATCACCTGGAGCTCAAATATGCACCCAAGAAGAAATATAGCACTTCATAAGACTTGAGTTGTTCAAACAAATTGATGCATGAATCTACACCCAATTGTTCATAATATTCCTTGGTGGCCTGTGTGACATGAAATAAGTTAACATTAAAAATAAGAGAGCAATTGTCAATTTCATCTAGAGCCAACATTATTAATTTAAAATAAATAAAAGGTTCACAATTTTACCTAGAAAATTATTTGGAGATTTCCCCTCAGATTGACAAGGAGATCTTTCATGCACTCCAATGCCCACTCTCTAGAAAGGGTCCCAAAGAACTCAATAAGGGCTTAAGAAATACTGTAATCAATAAGGGAACTGGTATTTTTTATTCAATTTCAAGAGCACATCCTGTTTCACAGATCTGTGGCTCAATAGCATGGGTGTTGAAAATGACATGTTTAATATCAGGCAACTTTATATAGTTTTGTACCCAAAATTTACAATATAAGTGATAAACCTCAAATATGTCATTTTTAAAAAATATTTTAGTGGCCACCATGCAAAGGTCCCTTCTTTCTCTTTCAAACAGACAACTCCATCTATTTTGTCTTCATAAGCAAGGGGTATATTACTTGTGACCTTTATGATATTTACATTCGCATCTCTTGTTCCTTTCAATTTGTCCCCATGTACAATAAATAGTGAGTAAATCCACCCAATTCCCACAACAACACCATCGAATGGATCCAACACCTCAACTTTATCCCCTTCTTGGAGTTTATTAATAAATGTCTACAAAAACAAATAAAATACACATTATGTTGAGATATAAAACACACATTATATTATTTTGACAGTTGTATGTAATGTCTTATGTCTTGGAACAAGTAAGTTTTTGTATGTTATTTTTTTTATTTTGTTGAATAAGTTCCAAATCCTATTGTATTAAACACAATTTTTGAAATTCCTAGTTGGTCGAATGCATCTACAATGAATTTTTAGACTTGTATGTTGCTTTTCTTGTCTATTTCTTTTGGTTTTCTCTAAGATGTTTACCAGATAGACTTCTCAAGTTTTATTTTATTAGTTGGCGAGTTTCCAACTCAATGATGTTGTTATTTGTACTTGTCGGTGTTGTTCATATTTCTCTCCTCATTGCATAGGGAGGATGCAAAAAGTGCATGGGAAAAAATCAGTATTTTTATTGACAATGCAGTGATTAAGCTCCATACCAGGAGGAAATTCTAAACCGAAACTATATAAAATATTTATTCATATCCTAGGCTTGGTTTCTGCTCAACAGATGCAACTTGAAACTCTCATGGCTGGCTAGGAATTAGAAATTTTTTAAATACTTTATAGAGATGATGAATGGTGATTTAAATAGTTTGTTATCCATTAAATAGCTATGTTTTTAATAATGTAGGTTGAATATTTACTAGTTGATGTTGCTACCAGCCTTACTCACACACAAAAAATTGGAAGAATGATAAAGGCTCATTCCCTCATTCTCAGGTATATGCATTTTATTGTTAATACGAAAGATAAGATTATATATTCAATTGTTGAATTGGATTTTTTTCTAGATACTCACTTGTGATGCTACAATACACAGTTTATCATTGTTTCTCTAAAGGAAGACATGTTTAACAATACCAATGTTATATTCCTAACAAAGTTTATGGATGGAATATCTATCATAACAAGAACAGTGCCAACAAAACAAAAGAAGAAAGCTTCAAAAATTAGTCTTGAGAGGTATGTTACATGGAGTCAAATTGAAAGGAAGAGGAGATGCAAATGTAAATATTTTAAAGGTCACAAGTAACATACCCCTTGTTTGTAGTCAAGAAGGACAAGTGCTAGACTGATGGGGTGGATTAGATGACCTATGGAAGCAATTAGGTTGGTTGAGAATTAGTAATTGATAGTTCACTTTTTGGAAAAACATTGTAAACTTGGAGAAGTTTCTTTCTTGTCATTTTTGTGCATTGTAACTCAGATTTTCAGTATTATGACTGAAAAAAACATTATAACACTCTATTTCTAAGCATTTTTCAAGCAAGATAGATATTTCAAACTTGTGCAAGCTATAAGAACACCTTTCTTTGAATAAAGTTCAATGATTTTTCCTTCTCAATGGTTGTCTTATTGTGTGCAATTGATGATTGATGTGTATTTTTGTGTTCTATGTTTAAATCCTCAAATATTAGTTAATTAAAATGACTAAATATACTACTAATTGACATTAATTAATAACTAAATTGACTAAATATACTACCAATTGACATATAAATTAGCAAATAAATATACTACCAATTGATAGAAATCAGTGAATAAATATGATTAAATATATGACTAAATCAATGACTAAAAATATACTACCAAATTGATCAATCAAAACAGCCAACAAATGACTAAAAATGGTTTAGTCATAAATTTGGCCGCGTTATAAATGGCCGAAAATAAACTACTAATGGTCATGTGACCAAGCTCAATGAATAAATATATGACTAAATCAATGACTAAAGTAACGATTAAATATACTACCAAATTGATCACAATCAAAACAACCAAATAAATGACTAAAACTGGTTATTCATAAATTTTGCCACATTATAAATGACCAAAAATAAAATACTAATGGTCACATGACCAAGCTTAGTCATTTATATGCAGTTTTTAGTAGTTTTTTTAGTCATTTATTTCTATTTGTCTACTAGTGCTTGGTAGTGTGTTTGGGGTACACCTTGTTGTTGTGGAACTTGAGGAGTACCTTGGTAGTTTGTTTGGGGTACACCTTGTTGTTGTGGAACTTGAGGAGTACCTTGGTAGTACGTTTGGGGTACACCTTGTGGTTGTGGAACTTGAGGAGTACCTCAATAGTTTGCTTCGGGTATACCTTGATGTTGGGGATTTTGTTGTGATTTCCCTTGTTAATATTGTGTGATATTCGAAGGGTCATAATATGATTGTTGTGGCATGTATTATCCTTGTGATGGGATGTTACCTTGTTGGTCCATTGGAAGGATTCCCATATTTTGAATAGTGTTGTGTGGCGGCATGTTTGGAGTTGAATTTCCTTGATATTGTTGAGCCACCATTGCTTGCTCAATTTGTAATGGTTGCCTAAACAATGGGTTATCCATAGGTTGTAGTTTGGATTGATCGTTGCTTTGTGAGAACAAGGGTGGTATCTTGAAATCCACCATTAGTTTTGGTATTTGTCTTACCACTTTTTGATCTCCTAATGGAATGAGATTAGGATCCTTAAGAATTTCCATGTTAAAGTATATGGGTAGTTTGGCATCACTTTATGCTAGTGTAAGGAAATACAAGTTTGCATTCTTCCCAAACATTTTTTCCATAAGTTTTTGAATCTTAGGATCTTGGGAGTGCTCTAAGAGTTTCTCATCACTATCACATTATTCTATGGTGTAAGTTTGAGAACTAGGAGGTTGGTTTTTTCTAGGAATTCCTTCTTGATGTCTAAGAAGTATTTCATCCCCACTATGTGGTTGGTTTTGTTTAGCATTAAACGTGGGTTGTCCTTGAGGATTTTAAAGTTCATTTGGATTATAGCCCCATGATTGAGGTTCCTTAGTAGTGGTGTTTGTCTTGGGTGAACTATAAGTACTCTTGTTAGCTTCCATTCGTTTCTTGTGTTAAGATCTCGTTGTATTCATAAATAAGATCAAGACCTTGATGAATTTTGTGATCACTAATTATGAAATGGGATGGTGTTTTGTTTTTAGGATTTTTTTGTTAAAATAACGTATGAAGATGATGTGTGAAAAACTTTTGGTCAAAGGTGTTGGCGGTTTTCTATGGATTGTATGTTTGATGCTCAAGACCCTAGGATGAGAGTATGAGTGATTTATTGGATGTTTTGAGACAACACTAATCTTAGGACACAAGTTGTACAAGACTTAGACTAATATTTTTATCTATTTTTAGAGGATATGTTGATACTCTACTTAAAATAGCCTTGAGGTTGCAAGAGAAGGTTGATGTTAATATCCTAGAAAATAAGAGCAAGAGGATAATCCAAGTTGTTTTGTTTGATTTGTGTCTTAAAACTAGTTTGATGTTTTTATTTGCTAATGGATATGGAAAGATGTCAATATGATTTGTTGCAGGTCTGATTGTTTTTGTTTCAAACGATGATGGATTAAACAGTTTTGGACCTATTTTGATTTGCACTAGAATACAAGACAATGGCAGTCCCTGTTCAGTATAGTAGTGGCACTTTTCAAGATAGTAGCGGAAATTTTTAGGATAGTAGTGATTGGTTTTCTAGAATGACTGCAACACTTCTAGCAATAGAATTCTTTGTTTATGTTTTTGACTGGTGAAACAGCGAGGACAATAGAATTTTTTTTTACAAAAGTGGTGAAAACTTAGGATGACCACAGTGATTTTCTAGAACAAAAGTGACATAAATGAAAGTAGTGGATTTGTTTCTAAAATTTCTAGTTTCTTTGACAATGGTTTGTTAGATAAGTTTACAATTTTGAGATGCTTGTTTGATATGATGTTTTTGGTAGCAAGTGATGCATACAATAGACAATTTGAGATCCAATGTGATTGCTTGTATATTATCAATCAACACATCCTAAGGAAAAAAGGTGTGTTATTCTTTGTAGTCTTACCTCACCCCCGAAGGGGATCTAATTGAATCTATAGATGAAACAAATAAGATATATCAAGGAAATTTACTATCTTGATACTCCAAGAAAAAAGAGTCCATTCCCCTTTCGCTTTATGTCTCAACTATAGATCTGAAGTGGTAAGTAACTTTTGGGAATGGTGTTATTCCCATGCACTACTTTGAAGGATGTTTCAAAAAACTGGATAGGCTTCTAAAATAGGGTTCTTAGTGACAACTATGAACACTGTGACGTATAGATCAAATGTAAGACACTTAAGAATTTAGTCGTTCCTACCCAACTCATTATGTTCGGATGAGGATGAGGCACAGTATGCTATTCCCGCCCAGATATAAGCTACTTTCTTTCGATTTTGTAAACTTTATATAGCTTGCCAGTAAACGTGCTTTAAGAGTTGCTTATATGAGTTCTCCATTTCAAGATGTATCTCATTAGCATGCCCTTGTCCTAAAAATTGGGTCACCACAAAAAAGTGCAAAAATCCCAAAGTGTTTCTCATCACCCAGGATCATCAAAAGATGTAGGGGGAGAGGATACACACTCGACTTTCCAATCACGGTGAAAACAACATACAATTCATAGAAATTTGATTTTAAGCCCAAAAATTGAAGTTTGTAAAGATACCAATTCATTTTTTAAATGCACCAAGTCAAAAAAACTTGAGACTTCAAGCAAGAAATACCACTCTACAATCAAAAAAGATTTTTTAAATTTTATGCACCAAATTGAATCATGAAGATTTGTCACCAAGTTTTTAATTCACCAAAGTAAACATTTCAAGTTGTGTTGTTCATTTTTATTGCACCAATGGAAAATGGGTTTGTTTAATAGCACAAACTGAAAATGTGTTCATTTTAATAGCACCAAAATGAAAAAAAATCGATTTGTCTTGTTCATTTTTATTGCACCAAAATGAAATGAGGAATTTGTAGGTTTTCTTTAGGTACACCAAAATGAGATGTGAGATTTATAGGTTCAATTTTAGAAGCAAAAAAATGAGATGTGAGATTTGTAGGTTCAATTTTAGAAGCACAAAAATGAGATGTGAGATTTGTAGGTTCTTTTTAAGTACACCAAAATGAAATATTTTAACTAAAGATGCTTTGAAAATTCAAAGGCCTTGGATTGTTCATCAAATCTATAAGCAAAATGTTAGTTGTTCACATGAAAACACACCATAATCCTGCAAGGGCTGCACCAAAAATGTTAGAAAACTTCACAAGTATAGAAAACATTTAGTCATTAGGGTTAGGTAGATCAAAAATCCAAAAACATATTTGCAGATTGAAGTAGAACAAAAAATAGAATAGTAGCATATCTGTTTAGTACAATAGTGGCCTTTTCAGTAGAATGACTGTAACAATGTTAGATGATAGCGACACAAAAAAAGAATGATAGTGGACCTATTTAAAACGAAAGAAGCCTTGTAAATGTTAGTTTCTTCAACAACCTGCAACACATGACATATAATTGTGAGCTTTTTTGATTATAGTGATTGACTTTAGGACGATAGTGGTCAAACTTAGGATGGCCGCAATAAAAATGAAACAACTGCATTCAAATTATAGGACTTCCACATTTCGAATAGCAATAGCATTTCCTGCAAAAGACATTAGCATTCTGAAACCTGTAACTACTCACAAAACCTTACAAAAACATTAGTGTTAAGGACCTAGGTCCCACTAGTCGTGCCAATTAATGTAAGGGGGAAATTTAGCATAAATAAACAACAATGAAATCAAACGAAAGAGATCAAAGCAAGATCAAATCCCAACTACACTCATGAAATGAAATTATAAAACTAAGAATTCGATGAACAATGCTATCATAAAAGACAACATAAAACAAATTCAAGCATTACAATGCTACCATCCCATGGTGAAGTGTAATTCGTAGTGATGTTGGATTGTGTTGGATCGATACGAAGCATCTATTGTTGTTGAAGAAAAGCTTCAAAAAGTATTTTAATTCTAACCAAAGATGTAAATGTGCTCAATATACTTCAATGGCTATTTTGACATAACCTCTCAACAAATTCTTTGAATTCTTCGATCATTTTTTAGAGGAAAGAAGGTTGTTTTATAGATTTTCAGATTTTAGATGAATGATCGAGATTTAACAATAAAAAATCATGATCAATGGTTGAGAACCGTTGAGAGGAAATTAATTGGAGAGTTAACTCCTCTGATTGATCCAATTAAGGATTTTAATTGAATAATCAGTGGGAATAGATTGGAATAATTTGCGGGATTGAAGAAATCAGGTTGAGTGTTTAGTGGAATTAGAGAAATAAGTGGGATTGAGAAATATATGGGTTAGATAACCAATTAGAGTGAGAAATCGGTGGTCATGATTCACTCAATTAGAAAGGGGTGAGGATTAATTAATTAATTGAATAATTAATCAATATTGGAGATGAAAGTGCAAGTTGCTTTTGACTTTTAACAAATAAAGATATATTTGTTTGTTGACCATATTGAATGATTTGAAATAATTGATTTAATTATTCAAATTTAAAGAAGGGAAAGTGGTTTAATTAAATTATTAATGATAACAATTTAATTGATTTAGATGAATAAGGTATATTAGCAACATAATTTAAAAATAATGTGTTTTTAATTAATCGGGAGGAATAAGGTTAGATTAATGATGACATAGTGAATTAGTTAAATAATTAAGAATTATTCAATTAATAGCTAGAAATAGGGTTAATTAGTGAAAATGATGTGAAATGCAATTATATTAATGATAATGATGTTGATGATGGAAAAATGCAATTCAGGACGTGTGATATGTGTTAGGTCATTTTTACATGTCTACAAATACATATCAAAATAAATACACAATAGCATAGATATCTTAAATACATCTATCTAAAAGATGTCAAAGGATACTAGCTTCATGATGTCCATTAATTTTTTTATTTAGGATAGATAATTGCCTCAAGATCAATATCTCTCAATGCCTTTTAGATAGATTTATTTAAGATATATATGCTAGTAGGATCTACAAGTGCAACATCTAAATGATAATTTAGAATCATTTTTTGGTGTTTACATTAAACAATATTTCCTTTGACAAATAATAAAACATATCATATTCACCAAAATACGTAAAATATATGACATTTATTAAGCATTTCATATTCATTTATATGTGCAATAGACAACATATTAAAAGACAGTTAATAAGACATTTCATATTTATCCAAAATTAAAATATACATGACATTAAAGATGCAATAAATGTTTGATAAAAGAATTATATGTCAATATACATCTAATATATAACATTATTATTATTTCAAAAAAATATCATAATATTTGATGTACATGTGATCTATCAATATAAAAATTAGATGCTAATAGAATGACAAGATGCATAAAACTATTAAATCTGTCTCCTTTCTCATATTCACACGTTTTGAATAAAAAATGATTGCAATTTTCAATATTTTGAAAGTAGTACTACCACCCTTTGATTTTGGTATTTAGTGGGCTAAATGGTTATTTTGATATCTTATTTATGATTTTATTTGACATTGTTTGTAGGTTAAATGGTGCTTTCTAAGAATGTTATGCAATCATGTTGTACTTGTAGCCAAACTTTTGTCAGTTTTTTCAATACAAATCCTTTATATTATAAGAATAAGTAAACCCTTTCAAATCTAAATTGACATTTTAACAAGGAAACAAGCACACTTTCTATGTTTTTCATTGTAAAAGTAAATCATACATGATGGATATGAAGAAATTGCAAAAGATGGTTCGCCAAATAATGTTACTAAAATTTTCTGACTATACTCAGCTTTTATAGCTCGTTACTAACTATAGTTTCAAAAGTAGATAAAAATAGTATGTTTATGTGTTGTTATAAAAATTTTGCTTAATCAAAATTAATATTTGATCACAAACCATGTTTTGTAGGGAATGAAGATGGTCTGTATTTTGTTTGAGTTAATTTATAATGTTAATGGCTATTAAATCTGGCTGTCAGTTTTAATTAGTTTTTGTATTTTATTGTTTATTCTTTAATTTTTATTTAATTTTTAGATTTCAATCATGTGTTTTTAAGTGAATTTTTTATTATTATTTTAAAGATAAAAATAGGGGTTTGAAAGGATTTTAAATCTTTTGCAAAGATTATAACAGATATAATAATAAATCTTCGTACTTAAAAAATGATTAATAGTAAAAAAATAGTATTAAGGTTGTAGTCCACCAACACACATAGATAAAAAGAAACGGTCACATTAAAGATTACATGATTCAAGTCGTGACAACAAAAAAAGTCTAATAACATTACAAACCAAAGAAGACCAAGATTGTATGGTCCCCAAAACAAATTTCACACCCCTCGCCCCTCTATGTTGAGAATGAAGTAACAAACTGTGGAAGTTCATAACATTTTTAAGATGACCTTTCTTCCTTTTATGAACTACATCCTAGCCTTCTAGGCATTGCCCATCACAATAGCAGGACTAGAAGTCATAGGAGGAACATGTTTCTTAAGATATCTTAATATGATCTATATGCATAGTTTTTATATAGTGACCTTTAAGCATATGTTAATACTAGAGATGAATGAATTACCATTTTAAAATTAAGGAAATACAATCTTATTGGGATAAATAAATATTTATGATTTGACCTTCAAGCCACTTTGAGTAGGTGGTCCTACTATTGATTTGGGTAGTCTACCTCAAGTTTGTTATTTTCACCTTTCTTGTGGGGTGCTAATGGTTTGTTGTTGTATTCTAGCTCTTTTTCTAACTATTTCTTGCATTCTCATGATTGTATGGGCTTCTTTGATGTATCTTTCATCATTTTTGTAAAAAGGTTTGAGATTTTTAAAAACCCCCTCACTATCTAGTTAATAGCTCCAATCAAAAGCATGGCAATAATAAAATTTATTTATGACTTGTCTATTTTAAAATAATTTTAATTAATATAGATTTTAAATATATCTATTTAAAAGATGTTAAGAGATAATTTTAACATGCTATATTGAATTTGTGACATAGGTTAAACATATATATCTTAAAATTGATAACTCTTAATGTCTTTTAGGTAGGTGTATTTAAGATGTTCATGTAATTTTATTAATTTAGATATTCATATTAAAGGTTTTATTATCCATTCATTCTAATATAATGCCTTTCATTCTATTATAATTACACCCATCAATATGAATACATACTAGCATAGATACCTTAAATGCATCTACCTAAAAGATGTTGAGATATATTAACCTCAAGGTGCATATACTAAATTTGTTATTTAAGATAGATAGGTGTCTCAAGACTAATGTTTTTCAATATCTTTTAAATAGTGTATTAAAGATATCTATGATAGTAGGATCTATAGGTGCAATATGTAAACAAAAATAAGAATCTTTTTTGGGTGTTTCTATAAAACAATATGTCCTTTAACAAATAAGGAAGCATATCCTATTCATCAAAATGCATAAAACACATTACAATTATTAGCATTATTGAAGCATTTTATATTCATTTAAATGTGAAATAAAAAATATATTGAAATATGATTAATGATAAATTTAATTTTTATCCAAAACTAAAATGTACATGATATTAAAGATGTAATAAGTGTTTGATAAAAGAATTTTATGTCAATATACATCAAATACATAATATTGATAATGCCCACATTTTTGCATGCCTTGGGATGTCTATCATCAACATCATATGTCAAACTATGTATTATGGGATGTGTAGGTCATTCTTGTGTACATTGCATTGTTTGTTTATCAATGTTTCAACTTCAACATTTTTATAATAAATAGTTATGATTCTTGATTATGCATTGATTGGCATATTTTCCAAAGGAGTTATTATATCCATTTTATGACATGTGTCGACCACAAATTTATCTAGAGGTGGTTTTTTGTCTATACTAAGATGTATTTATGGTAATATGATAATATCCTTGTGATTAGTTGAGTTATAGGTTGTATGTGTTCATGTTTTTGTTGTATTAAAAGTTTTTGGTATTGTGAACCATACTCCCCTTGTTTTTCATTAGTGTGTTTATTGTTCCCATGTGACTATCTCCTAGCACACTGAGGTGGACCTATTGGTACCACATGGTTGGGCTTGTTAGGAATAGGATCATAGAGTAATATATAAAAAATGAATACATAAATAAAATATAAAACATAGAGACACAAATATATGTGGTTCACCCAATATGGGCTAAATCCATAGAGAAAAAACCAATCCTTATTTTATTTCATCCAAAAAATGAAGGGATACAACCTACAATACATTTGTTGCAACTTCTTATTCGCTCCCTCACATTCTCTTCTCATAATACATATTCATAATATGATGCTTGTGTAAAAGAGAGTTGTCTTATAGAGTAAAAATTCCAGCATAACCTCTACCATCAGATATGTGATCTAATGATGAACAGTCTATTTAATATGAAAAATAACATTAAAAAGTGGCTTCAAGGGTGTTGCCTTTGATCCCTTTCTAGAGGGATAGCCCCCAAAACCTCAAAGGGGGGTAAGCCCCCCCTTTTATAGTAATGGAATGGGATCCAAATGCAATTGCAGAAACAACAAAAAATTAAACCTTTAACAAGATCAAGCTCCAATAGCAAGAAAAATGAATGAATCCACTATTGTGGAATTATAGATCCATTGGAGTGGTTTAGGATCACACTCAAATTGGAAAAGGTTTTATTATAATTATTTTTATTTCATTTGTAAGAAAGTTGTAAAATCTATAATTCTTGACATTAGTATTCTCACATGTAATTACAGATCACCTTTTTGGAACCTCATATTGGATGGAATTTAATCTACCCATATAATCAGTGATCAAGCTATCATTACAAGTTTATGGTGTCTCCATGTTTATGCGAAATGCATATGTTGTTTCTTATTCCTTTTATCATTCTTGATGATGGAATCCATAATTGCTCCTATTTATTATGCTTATTTCTTATTTCATAGAACATTTCTTTAGACATTTTCATTTGATACCTAAGACTTTATATCAATATTTTGAATTAATTTTTAAAAAATTTAAATATAATGTTTTGATAAATGATTGTGTGTTTAGGATAATTATTTATAAATTATGGTATTATTTATGGTGATCTTAACAAATAATTATTTTGATAAAATCTAACTCTTCATGAAGAAAAGGGTAGCATACAACCTGTAGCTAAGGATATTGCAAGTGTACAACCCCAGGAATGAGTACTTGCAACTAAAGGAGCGGGTATCTGAAGATGAAAGAGTTAATCCTACAAACAAAGAAGCAAGTATATGCAACCTGTGTTCTTGACCATCAAAATCATCAACAAAAATAATTTCTTAAATGTGAAATAAATTGGAACTATAACTAGCAAAAAAAATGATGAACACAATAGTAGTTCTTTAGCAAGAATTGTATAATTTATTCCATTCTTCTTCATATTTCCATTAAAATGCATTTCTCCCATTTATGGTTGGAATTTTATAATACAATTATACTTCTTGAAGTTTGATTATACTTAGTTTCATATTTTTGTTCTTATTAGAATAAAACAATCCTCTTCCTATGTTTTAGGAATGAGTTGATAAATGTAGATTAGAATGTTAAGAGTCCAATTAGTTTGGAATAGTTAGAGATTATCTATATATATTTTGAAAAATTTATGTATTGGATACATAGAGATTTTTACCAATAGTTTGTATTATTTTTTTAACAAGTGATTTAAGTTACTATTTTAGTACATTTGATCTTGTGCAATGAATGAAAGAGATTTGATAAATATTCTATAAGTAGAGGAGTACAATTAACCCTAAGAAAGGGACCACTTGAGATAAATTTATAAATCTATTGTTAGTATTAATAGTTTCTGATTTTAGTAACATTAATTAGATTTATTCCATACATATAATTGGTTATTGATAGTAGAGTAGTTGTTACCTATAACATTATGATTTGTTATAATTAGTGAAACTTGTAACATTAGAAACAACCCATAGCAACTACTGTAGAATTCCTATTTGATTAAACTCATAGCATAAACTCCTTTTGAATGCCAAGTTTATTTTCCTATACACAACTACTTAGGAATATTCCTAGAAATCCTTAAGCCATATATATAGTAATAGTGCCATCCAAGAAAATACATCCCTAGTTTGACATTGTAAATATAGCACATCATAACTAGTAAGTCACTTGATAAGGGATGTTATGATTTGCTTAGTTGAGTACATATTTTATTGTACCAGATTTACTAGTCAATGATGGTGTTAGATATTTTTGGTTTCGTTGCTAGGGATGGTGCCAAGCTTTAGATTTTTTGAGTTTTTAATACTTTTCCTACTTTCCTAGTGTACAAATTCCATTTCTGAAATTTAAGACCATTAGATATTAGTCTGATATTAAAATATTTACTAATATTATGTATTGAGGTGAATATTAGCTCCCCCTATTGTATGTAGTGGAGGAGAGGTATCCTATGGATATTTCTTCCAATTAATAAAAATCAAGTACTAGATGAAGACACAAAGGGGGGATAGTCTAGTGAACCCCTACTCATTTAAAACACAACTCCTTGAAGCCATTCCATTAGTTTTTCCAAGTCAAGGGTCCAAAAAATCTCACTCTAAAGTCATTCATTCAATCCATAGCCAAAACTTCAATGACATAATGGGAGATGCAACATTAGAAGAACCTCAAAAAACCACAACCTTCCAATTTCACATATTTGATCAAGCAAAGAACAATTACATAAAGAATATTCCTCCCTCTACCCTTGTTTATTTCTATGGTCTCATCATATAAGACCCATATATGTTCTTTTTTGAACTTTATGTCCTCTTTAGAAGCTATGATAATACTACTGATGCACACTAATTGAAATTATTCCCATTAACACTCAAGGATGTTACCTTGAGGTGGTTTATGAGATTCAAAAGATATTTTATAATGGATTGAGAAACCATAAAAGGTAAGTTCTTGAAGAAGTATAAAAACCATTTTCAAGAAAGAGATGTGAGAGGAGACAATATCTTCATAATGATGTAGAAAGAAGATGAGACCCTACAGGATTATGTGGAGATTTTTTCATTTTGTTTGCAAAAATCTCAACAAAGTATATTATCTCTAGACTCCCTTAAAATTATTATTTTGAGAGGATTTAATGTGGAATAAATATATTCCCTATACCTAGTTGGAGGTAGTGATATCTTTTAAATTCCATTCAATGATGACAACTATATATGTAGAAATTACTCATGTTCCATGATGAAGAAGTCGTCCAGCTTGAGATCAATTTTTATATTGAAAAAAAATGTGGGTGTCTCTAGAATGGAGCTTAGTAATATCCTCAAGGATATGAAGCAATATATCATCAATCACATGGCCACACAACTAAACACATTGCATGCAAAGAATAAAAAGAAGAATTATAAGTGGTACTGGTTAATTTATACCTCACTATCACAATAAGAATATAGAATGTAGATGCAAGAGGGTGAAAAGTATTACTAAAGATATGCATGGGAGGCTGGAGTTCAAAATAATGAAATATGAAGAAATTCAATTATTTTACCCAATGCAACACAAAATATGATTGCTACTAGATATGTAAAAATTACTCATATTCCATGATGAAGAAGTTATGAAGCTTGAGATCAATGTTTGCACTAAAAAAAACTAAGGGGATCTAGAAATGGAGCTTAGTAATATCCTCAAGGACATGAAGCAATCTATCATCAATCGCATGGCCACACAACTAAACACATTACATGCAAAGAATAAAAAGAAGAATCATAAGTGGTGTTGGTTGAGTTATACCTCCACTATCACCATAAGAATATAGAATGTAGATGCAAGAGGGTGGCAAGTATTACTACAGATAGGCATGGGAGGTTGGAGTTCAAAACGATGAAATATGAAGAAAGTCAAGTATTTTAATTGGTGCAATGTAAACCATGGAAACAAAGATAAGGTACTCCTCATGTTCCTTTATCCTATAATGATTCATTTCTAGGTTCCTTTTCAAATACTCCTGATTGACATAATATACCTTGGAATAGTATACCCCCTCAACTCTAGTCAAATTTATCGCCACCTAGTTGGACACTACAATAAGGTGTATGGTTGTAATAAACATACTAGTCTCAATCCCATAGCTATCAGTGACAACCACCCTAACATGTATGGAAAAAATAGTGGAGGGTAAATCAACCTTGGCACAATTCAACTATTAGCTACCTTCAGCATTAGTTATTATTCCTAATACTACTACATCTACTCCTACCCCATAGAGAGTAATCTAACTTCCAACCCAACCTACACCAAATCTTAACAACAAGCTTATTCAATAGTCTTTTGCTAATGAAACATTTAAATAATTGATTTACACAATTGAGGCTAGTTATCTCTAGCTCCACTTAAGTAAAATTCTCTTTGGGTCAAACACTCTACTCATCATGGAACTCCCAATCAAATTTTTTTTTGATGATTTTAGTTAATAAGTGAATAATCAAGTTGAGAACCCTAAGATATCTCCATAGTGAGTAGAAATCATGGCCAAATAACCTCCATTCCCAAAATTATTAAATATACAAAAGCATGAACTCGAACCTAAGTTTGAATTCCTTGGGAAATTGAAAAATATCTGCATTAAAATTACCCTACTTTAGGTCATCAAATAAATTCCTATCTACACTTAAATTGTTAAGGAACTATATTTACAAAAATCCTAGGAAGAAGTGTAAGGCTGTAGACTATCCAAGTAATTGGAAAATTTATTGATATCATCTTGGGAATCATAATTGTCCCAAAATGTGTTGACCTTGGCAGCCCATTTGTTGATGTGGACATTGATGACATCATTATACAAAGCACTCTAATTGATTTAGGTGTTTCCATAAATGTTATGACCAAGTAAATAATGAAAAAGATGTAACTACTTGACCTATGACCCACATCTGCAATGTTTCACTTGGATGATAGGTCAATTGTTAAAATCAAAGGGGCCATCAATGTCTTGGTTATTGTTGGAAGTCTATAAAGTTTGTGTTGTCATTGATTTCAATAGATCTTTGTTGTTGCATTTATGTTAGCCTATGGAGATGCTTTGATTGGTTGCATTATGTTGTCATGAGTATTATCACTGATGTTAACCTCTAGTGTTGCTTTGATGAAATTTTTTTGGTGATTTTCAACTTCTTGTGTGGTTGAGATGTTGAAGAAGGTATTCTAGATGTTGAGTTTGAGTTTATGGTGCTTGTCTTCCAAGTTCTTTTGAGAAAAAAATACTAAAAGAGGAAACAATATGGTGAAGAGTGTTCAATGTAACAGAGTGGTGTTCAATTTCTAACCATGTACATATTTATTCATGGTTGAAGATATGCTTGCATGGTTTGAATATAATGATCAGAGGTGTTCAGAGGTGCTATATCCAGAGTTTCTTGTTCTAGATCATTGTGCAGAGAAATTTGTGTTCACCAATGTTGTATGGGAGAAATAGTTTTGCTCCACATTTCTCTGCAATCAAGTTTCTGGTATTGCAGATCTAGAAGTGTGCTTATATTGCTCATATCTATCTTCAGTCTGAGTTTTTTGTGTTTTGGTGCTATGTGAGGTTGGATTTAGGTGTTGTAGTGTGTGGAAGGTTAGCTGGTTGTGTAGAATGAATATTTTATTCTGGTGTATGATGTTGCAAATGATTTATTGTATTTCAAGGTGTTGATGGAATATTCTAGATTGTGTTTAAGTTTTGTGTGTGGTTCGTGAGTCATCTTTGGATCAAAGGAAGCATGTACTTAATTTTTTAATGGTGTTAACATAGGTTCAGTCAACCTTGGGTGTTTACACTAATTCCAGATGAGCTTCAGTATTTATGAAAGCATGGTATGGTGTGTATGTGTGTATTTGGGTCTAAGTTAAGGTGTGTTGGGGTCTTCCTTAATTCTTTTCCACATGGGAATGTTTTGGTACTTACCTAATTTAAATTTTCATGTTTGAGGTGCATAGCCAACCTAATGAATTGTTTTCAAGGTTGAGGATGGTATATATGAGTGATGGGTTGATGGAGGATATATGTGTGGTGTGTTGAGATGTAAAGTGAAAAACTATGAAATTCAGTGTGATTTTTAATGCCTAAGACTACAGGAAGAAGTGAGTAGGTGTCTACATTCTATAGAGAGAGTGTTAATGTTCTAGTGAAGCAGTGGTGAAACTTTTCTATTTCTCTGAGATGGATTTCTCATTGTAACAATCTTCTATCTTCTTCTTTCTAATCTAGGAGTGAGCCATTGGCAGTGATCCCATCTTTTTTTTCTTTTGGGCAATGAGCCCTCCAATAGTGAGCCTATTGTATTCAATGTTGTAATTATTTTATATTGTGAACTAATCCTCACTATGGTTCTCCCTTTTTGGGTTTTCCATGTAAATCTGGTGTTCTCATGTGTTTGTATGTGTTTTCATTATTGTTTCTCATGTTTACATTTTTCTAATATATGATAAGGATTTAATGGTTGTTAAGGGTTTAAGGACTAATGTGGATCTGAATGTTAATGAGGGTTTTTGATTTTTTAATGTACAATTGATTCGACCCCCTATTAGTTGTCTTGTGCATTCAAAAATTGGTATTAGAGTAAGGTTCCTTAGAATAAATATTAAACACTTGAGATAGATCTAGGATGACACACACGAAGGAGGTTCCTTTTTTTGATACATCTAATTATGCATTCTAGAAGATGAGGATGGAAGGTTTCCTTATTTCTCTAGGGTTTGGAGTTTAACAATATGTTGAAAGTATATATATAATTCTTGTAAATGGTTCAAGTAATGATGAAATCAAGGCATATGACAATACTAGCAAAGAAAGGTATGTTATTTTGAGTGTTCTTTCTAATTTAGGACTTGTGAAAGTTATGAGTCTCAAAATTTCTAGTAAAATATGGAAAAAGATAGAAATTATCTATGAAGGAGATAATAAGGTCAAGCAAGCAAAGATGTAAAATCTAAATATCAAGTTTGAAAACCTAAGGATGATAGAAGATGAAGATATTGCAAGCTACATGCATAAAGTGGATGAAGTTGCCAATTCCATCAAAGTTCTTGGTGGAAATCTAGATGAAGATGAAGTGGTCAAGAAGGTACTAAGGACTCTTACTAAATCCTATAGTCACAAGTTTATAATTTGAATAATTATTCTAGAGATCGGTTGTTTGGTACATTAACTAACTTTGAATTAAGAGAGTTTGGTCCAAGTGATTCAAAAAGGGACACTACTTTCAAAGTTGGAAAAGTAAATAAGAATGAGAAATCATATCAGGATGATGTTGATGATGTAGAAGCAATTTTTGTGAGGAAATTGAAAAAGGGCACTAGAAAATACAGAGGTAAGTTACTTTTCAAATGCTTTAACTATTGAAAAATTGGTCGTTATGCTTCAAGATATATTTTCAAAGCTTCAAAAGATAGACCTAAGGAGAATAAAGGAAAATCAATTAAGAGAAGTTATTATGTTAAAGAAGATTCTAGTATATCTGATGATGAATCTAATTATTCAGATGATGAAGATGATGAAATCTTGTTCATGGTTCTAAATTTTGGAACTAATTCTATTAAATATAAGAGATGTATTAAGGAAAGTTCTTCAGAAGTAGGTCATAACATTGAAGGAGAAATAACGATTTATTTTCATTCTAGAGAGGAGAAGAACAATTAGATCATTGATAGTGGATGTTCAAATCACATGATAGGTGATAAGAGTAAGTTTTTTAAGCTTGATAAGTTCGAAGGTGATTTAGTTAAGTTTGGCGATGATTACATCTACTAAGATGTATGGAAAGGTTCAATCATTTTTTATGGAAAGCATAATACAAATGATGCTCTTTATGTTAAGGGTATGTGACATAAACTTTTGATTTTAGGAAAAATGTGTAGAAAAGGATATAATCTTGTGTTTTAGGAAAATGGTTATGAGATCAGAAAAGGCTCCAGAACTATGGTTGCAGTAGGAAGAAGGAAAGATGGAAATTTTCAATGCTTTATGAATTTAATTAGTGAAAGTTGGCTATGGCATAGAAGAATGTGTTGCATCAATTTTGATAGCCTAGTGAGGATCAGTACAAATCAAGTTGTGAGAGATCTATGGAATATTACAAAGCCTATCAATGTTGTCTACAAGGAATGTCAAATTGGGAAGGAAGATATAAAGAGTTTCAAATTCAAAGAACAATCTACTACTCGTCCTTTGGAATTGGTGCATACAGATCTTTGTGGACCTACCAAAATTAGAAGTTTTCAAGGTGATAAGTATTTCATGCTATTAATTGATGATTACTCTAGAATGACTTGGGTTACTTTTCTCAAATAAAATAAAAAATATTTAGATAATTTTAATCTATTCAAAGCTATGTTAGAGAATGAAATGAAGGTGAAAATAAAAAATTTAAGATCTCATAGAGGTGAAGAGTTCACCTCCAATGAGTTTAACACTTTTGTGAAGATCATGGAATAAAGAGAAATTTATCAACTCCTAGGACTCCTCGACAAAATGGAGTTGTGGAAAGGAAGAATAGAATTGTTCAAGAAGTAGAAAGGACAATTATGAAGGAAGAAAATATACTGGATGTCTACTAAAGAGAATTAATTCATAATACAGTTTATATACTTAACAGAGCACAAGTAAGGAAAAATAGTTGAAAAACTCCCTATGAGTTATGGTATGGAAGAACCCCTACTCTAAAATATTTTAGAGTATTTGGAAACAAATGCTATATCAGAAGAGATGAAGAAAACCTAGGAAACTTTTATGCAAGATCTGATGAAGGAATCTTCCTTGTATACTCTACAAGAAGAAAGGTTTATCAGTGCTACAAAAAGACGTTGAAAAATATTGTTGAGAGTACAAGTGTCAAAGTGGATGAATACTTACATAAAATTTCAGTGATGATAGATGGATAAAAATTAAATGAGTCCTCTTTCAAAGAAGAAGACAAATTAAGGTAAGTAAAAATAAGTGCTGGTTGAAGAGGAAGAAGCTCTAGAATATATCCCTAAGACCCCTAAGTATATGCATAAGAATCATTCAAAAGATTAGATTATTGGTGACAAAAATAGAGGTATGTTGACAAGAAGAAAGACTATTATGATTGAATAACTAGTAAACATATGTTTAATTTCTAAAGTTGAACCTAAAATAGGGATTGAGGCATGCAAAGATGAATATTGGATCAAGGCTATGGAGGAAGAACTGATGCAGATTGAAAAAAACCAGATTTGGGAACTTGTCCCAAGACTTACAAACAAGAATGTGATTGGAACTAAGTGAGTTTTCTAGAACAAGCTGAATGAGAGTGAATAAGTGGTAATAAACAAGGAAAGGCTTGTGTGTAAAGGCTACTCACAAGAAGAAGGAATAAATTTTGAGGAGACATTTTCTTTGGTGGCAAGAATGGAAGCTATTAGGATTTTTTGGATTTTGTAGCACATAAGGATTTCAAAGTCTATCAGATGGATGTAAATTCTATATTCTTGAATGGTGAGTAGGAAGAAGAGGTTTATGTTGAAAAAAGAAAGGATTTTAGTTATAAAATAATCCTGATATGGTCTGTAGATTGATGAAGGCATTATATGGACTCAAGAAAGATCCTAGAGCTTGGATAAGTACTTGTTCTTACAAGGATTCGGTAAAGGTACCGTAGATACTAATATTTATTTTAAAGTTGAAAAAGATTAAATCTTGATTGTGGTTGTGTATGTTGATGACATAATATTTTGAGGTAATGAGCCAATGTGAAAGGGATTTGTAGAGGAGATGCATAAAGAGTTTAAGATTTGTATGCTTGGGGAGATGAATTTCTTCCTTGGACTTCAAATCAATCAATCAAAGAAAGGGATATTCATATCGCAGTCCAAGTATGTCAAGAAAATAATGAAGAAGTTTGGGATGGAAGACTTTGAATTGTTATGTGCTCCTATGGTTACTAGTTGCAAATGAAGTAACAATGAAGAATATCCTAAGGTTGATTAGAGAAATTATAGATCAATGATTGGATAACTACTCTATATAACTAATACTAGATAAGATATCGTGCATTTAGTTTGTCTTGTGGCTAGATTTCAAGAAGATCCCAAAGATTCACATGTGGCAACAGTGAAGAGGATATTTATTAATTTGAAGGGAACTCTAGAAAATGGTTTGTGGTATCCAAAGGATATTAATTTCTCTCTAAGTTCTTACATAGATTTAGATTGGGTGGGTTGTGTGGGTGACATAAAGAGTACAAGTGGCGGTTCTTTCTTTCTTGGAAGTAGGTTGGTGTCTTGGGTAAGCAAGAAGTGGGATTCAATGTCATTATCTACTATAGAAGTAGAATACATTATTGCAACATCATGTTACACATAGGTGTTGTGAATGAAGAAAAATTTGAAGGATATCAGAGTGATAAATAATGAAATTATTTTTATCTTATGTGATAATACAAGTGTTGTCAAAATTTCAAAGAATCTAGTAGTGCATTCAAGTAAATATCATATTTCAATCCGATATCACTTCTTGAGGGAAAACCTTGCAGAGAATGAGGTGAAGCTAGAATATGTGCCTACTAAGGATCAAGTTGCAAATATCTTCACAAAGGCTCTTCATAAGGATAATTTTTAGTATCTCTAGGAGAATTTGGGGTCATTGCCCCTTCTTATTTCAACTAGATGCATAAGGATATGCATCCGTCCAGTGGATCTCAAGATTTATTCCTTTTCTTGACTCATGTTGGTGGTCACCTCTCATGGGGAGTAGGGAGTAGCATTGTTGGTTGTTGCAGTCATGAGGAGTAAGTGTTTTCATTGTATGGTATATAAGTGTTTTCCTTTCTCAGTTATATCAAAGGATATGTGCAATAGTTTCTAGTTGGTGAATTATGTTGTGTACTCCTAAGGGGGAGCATGCAGAGAAGGTGTGAAGAAAATAGAGTGCAGTAGAAGAAAATGAAGTTTCAGAGAAGATACATGTGTGATTAATATCAAATGGAATGTTTCCATTTTCCATTAATGTCAAAGGCATAGAGAGAGTAAACTAAAAAACCATATAAAGAAAGGAGGAGATAATTCTTGTGAAAGTGTTGAAAATTATATGCTTGTACAAGGGGAGTGGTGTACACTGTGGTGCAATATATGAGTTGGTGATCAAAGTTATTAGTTTTTTGTTGATGGTTTTTCCATGTGTCACCATCAATGATAAAGAGGGATATTGTTGGAAGTTTGTGTAGTTTGTGTTGTCATTGATGTCAACAAATTTTTGTTGTTGCACTCATGTCAACCTATGGAGATGCTTTGATTGGTTGCTTTATGTTGTCATTAGTAGTATCATTAATATCAAGCTCTAGTATTTATTTGATGAGCATGTGTCACAGATGATCAACCTCTTGTGTGGTTGAGATGTTGTAAAAGGTATTCTAGATGTTGAGTGTAGTGTCAAAAAAAGTATCATTTTTTCACACTTAATTTGGGAATAATTAATAATAAAATCAGCCTAATGTTGCCTTAATTTAGTGCTGTAATATTTTTTTCACATTCATATTAAGTTTAGGGATTTTTTTAATAAAATGGACTTAATTGTGCCTTATTTTTGGTGTTGTAAGGTGTCTCTTTACACTTTCACACTAATCTAGGGCTTTATTAATTGATTGAGATTAATTTTCCTTAATTGGCCCCTTTAATTCAAATCCAAGCCTAATTAAATACAAATTTTGAGAGATAAAACCTAACATTCATAAATGTCATTACACAAAAAATAACTTTGGAAGATGTGTGTCCTAGGTAAGTGACCTAGGACCCATTCAATATAGAGTGAATGGGTCCTCACTTAGTCCTATGACCCTATTTTTACATGATTTTTCACCTTTTTTGATGTGTATCCTAGGTAAGTGACCTAGGGCCCATTCTCCATAGGGCGAACGGGTCCTGAATCAATCCTATGACCTTGATTTTGCATAATGTTTAACATTGTCCGATGTGTGTCCTAGGTAAGTAGCCTAGGATCCATTCGACCTATGGTGAATGGGTCCTCACTTAGACATAGGACACCTCTTTTGGATATGTTTTTGGAAGTATTTTAATGATTTCAAATCCATAATTCAATGTCAGCTTCTGATATTTGAATTTCAAGAATTAATTTTAAGATATGTATAAATACAAGGTTATTTAATTAAGTTCAACCTAGATTTTCTATCTCAGAAACCTAGAAAATTGAAGTTATCATAAAAGAATTCAAGAGCATTTCTAAGGAATTCAAGAGTAGATTTGTAGAAGATTATTATAGCAATCAAGATTCTATTGTCATGTCAAAGTTATATTGCATCATGCATGTTGTTTGAGCTAATATGTTGATGTAGTGTTCAAGATCAATTCAAGAAAATCAAAGGAATTGTTTCACATCAAATTTCATGATGAAGATATAAATTAATGGAGGCCACTTCATGCTAGATTACAGATTTATCCAAGGTTCAAATGGGGATTGGTGAGTTGTGACATTGCATTTGTTCATTCATCATTCCTTTCATTCTTTTATTCATTTCAAGGTTTAATTACCAAAATAGGGTTTGACCAAGGCAAACCCCTATTCCCTAACAAACAAAAAAAATTTGTCTCTGAAGTGTGATTACATATTTTAGGTTGAAGATCTATTGGAGAACAAAATTGAAGAAATTTGCAAAAATGTCAAAGTTGTAAGAAAGGTTGTCAAATCACATAAACTAATCTACAGGTTTTATTTGCAGCTTTATGATAGTGAACAATTGGAATATGGGAGTGTAGACATAGAAGAACAAAATCTAGAAATTGATTTTTAGGATACCTAGCCAGGACCCATTCACCATAGGGAAAATGAGTCCTAAGTGAGGTTTGAAAAATAATCTTTGGTGATAGGTACACCACATATGACCCTTTCCAGATCTACTTTTTGATATTTAGTTTTGTTAGATTTCAGATCTTTCTTCTGAAGGGAAAACAAGCATGGATCTAGAGACCCAACAGTGTGGAATACATTCCCTTAACACTAAAACAACAGAGGAGTAAAGCATAAAACCAGTTCCAATGGCTTCTAAAATTACTTGAGATGAATACATGCACATAAAATAAATAAATTGCACAAAGTTGAGCATTCACAGTTGACACATGATATATGTGGGAAAACCTTTTCAAGTAAAAAACCCACCACACAAAGTCCAGAAAAATTGTATTATAGTAACATAATGGTTACATACAAATTATAGTCTTCTCTGATTAGCTCTCTACAACAATAATCCCTCCTTCTTTTGTTACAATGTTCTTATGAAAAAAACATACAGTTCAAACTATCACAATCAACCGTCGATCTCAAGTACAGAATCATGTCAGATTCAATTCGCACCACAAATCTGCCCATGCCTGTTCATTGCATCGAGCCACACAGGCATTAAAGCCATTACCCAATTCGGGTCTAGTTTGCCACCCTGAATCAACCTACAATTACTGCTACTATGACTTTGGTCTCTGACCAATCATGCATTGACATTGATCCATGTGTCTGCATTCAATTCACTATCAGCTTCTGACACTGAGTCCAACTCAGTCAACCCAGTCACCGAGCTCCTCACAGTTCTTACCGTGCTACTGCAGACTACACTTGACCAGCTCACGGTATGGCGGTAAGTGTCCGAGTCCACCCAAGCTCTGCCCAAACACTCCACTGTGCTACCATAGGTAGCTCCAAGTCATACTGCGGTACAATAGTAGCTGACCTTGTTGACCACTGGTGGTCTTACCGCGGCCACCTCGATCAGCCCCTTGGCTGGCCACGATATGGCGGTAACTGCCAGGCCAAGCCATTGGTGGATTTATTGTGGCCACTGTGGTAAGCCCCTTGCCTGGCCATAGTATGGTGATAACTGCCAGGCCAAGCAGTCGGCGGCTTTACCGCGGCCACCGTGGTTAGCCCCTTGGTTGGCCACGGTATGGCAGTAATCGCTAGCCAGGCCGTGGTGGCTTTATCGCGGCCATCACAGTCAACCCCTTGGCTGGCCGTGGTATGGTGGTAACCACCAGGCCAAGCCATTAGTGGCTTTACCATGACCACCACGATTAGCCCCTTGGTTGGCTATGGTATGGCGGTAACCACTAGCCAGTCGCTAGCGATCTTACTGTGGCCACCGCGGTTAGTCAACTGACTGACGTGGTAGGCCGGTAACCACCAGAGCCAGAAAAAACATAGAGAGAGAAATATCATGCCCATCGTGGTAAGAGAAGAGACAAGGCGTGATAAGGCGGTAACCGCCAGACCCTTCACCGTGGTACTGCCAGGACTGAAAAGAGACTGCCGTGGTATGGCAGTAAAGGGTAGAAATGAACATTTTTTGCCAAGACTTTGAAAGGTTGGGCTTCAGATTGGAACTTGAGACATAGTTTCTCAACAAGCTCCCACTTGGCAAACACTTCCAGCCAATCCCAATGAAATGAAACAATCACTGTCTATCATAGGCCCCAAGGCCCATCGATTTTGTGCACCATCTGAACTTTTGTGTACTCATAGGCTTTGTCAAAGCGTCTGCAACATTCTTCAGGGTGTCCACCTTTTCCAGACTGACTTTTCCATCTTCAACCATATCCCGTGCAAAATGATATTGCACATCTATGTGCTCGGTCCTAGAATGAAAGGTCAGATTCTTTGCCAAACAAATGGCACTTTGACTATCACAATAGATTGTAATCTATCCAGCATCAAATCCAATGTCTGAACACAAACGCCTTAGCCAAAAAAATTCCTTATAGGCATGAGTTGCAGTCATGTACTCTGCCTCTATCGTGGATAAAGCAACCATAGCCTATTGCTTGCTCATCCAACTTATTGCTCCACCATTAAGCATGAAAGAATATCCACTAGTGGATCGCTTGCTGTGAATGTCCCCTACCCAATCTGAATCAACATAACCTTGAATGTTGAGAGACTTCTGTGATGCAACCATATTGCCATGGTAACACAGTGCATAATCTGAAGTCCCCTTCAAATACCTAAATACTCTCTTTACAGCATCCCAATGTGATCTTCCCGGATTTGCCATAAATCAGCTAAGAACTCCCATTGCTTGTGTAATGTTTGGTCTTATGCAGACCATAGCATACATCAAGCTGCCAACAACATTTGCATAAGGCACACTGGCCATGTCCTCCATCTCAGTAGCAAACTTAGGATAGTCTTCAATTGATAGCTTAGTTCCATGCATAATTGGAATAACAAGCTACTTTTAGTCATCCATGCTAAACCTCTCCAGAACTGTCTTAACATACTTACTCTGATTGAGCCAAAGCTTTCTTCTTGTTCTATCCCTGGTAATCTCCATTCCAAGAATGTATCTAGCTGCACCAAGATCTTTCATCTCGAACTTTGCAGACAACTGAGATTTAAGGTCAAAAATCATAGTCTTGATATTTCCAATGAATAACATATCATCCACATATAGGGTAATAACAAGTACACGATCATTCTCAGATTTATAATAAATGCAGTGATCAGATTTTGATCTCACAAACCCAATTGACAACACAAAAGTGTCAAATTTTTGGTACCACATTCTAGGAGATTGGTTTAAACCATAGAGAGATTTATTTAATTTGCAAACCAGATTTTGTTTACCTCTTTCAACAAAGTGCTAAGGTTGGGACATATAGATCTCTTCTTCTAGCTCACCATGGAGAAATGTTGTCTTCACATCCATTTGCTCAATTCCAAAATCATACACAGTTGCTAATGAAAATAAAAATCTGATGGATGTTAGCTTTGCTACAGGGGAAAAGATCTCTCCATAATCTATTCCCTCAATTTGAGAAAAACCTTTTGCAACCAACCTAGCCTTATACTTCTCAACATTGCCATCAAGACCTATCTTCTTCTTGAATATCCACTTACAGCCAAAAAACATTCGCCCTTTAAGCAGTGGTACCAAATTCCAAGTATCATTCTTTTTCAAAGAATCCATTTCTTCATTCATGGCTTCCAACCAAGACTTTGAATCAATCATGTTGATTGCTTCCTTAACAATTCTCGGCTCATCGGTGCTGGTAATTAAAGCATAGGCAAAATTAGAGTCTAACATAGAGAAACCGTACTTATCAGGTTGCCTTTTTTCTCGTGTAGATCTTCTTACAGGATAGGCTGATCATCATCATTAGAACTTCCAGAGCTGCTTGAGCTCTCTTCAGTCTCAGGTACACCATGCGACTCTTCCCTTTCAGGAGTTTGGGGAATCTCAACTACATCCTTCTTCTTGTCACTCTGATTTGTTCCAAGCTGCTGATCACTAACTGAAGGTTTTAGCTCATGAAATATCACACTTATGTTGTACAAAACCTTCTCAGTAATAGGGTTCCAAAGCTTGTATCCCTTCACACCAACTCCATGGCCGATTAGGATACACTTGACAACCTTGTTATCCAATTTAGATCTCTTTTCATTTGGCACATAAATATATGCCTCACAGCCAAACACACAGACATGTCTCAGAGAGGGCTTCTTCCGAGACCATGCTTCCAAAGGTGTCTTGTCAACAAGAGTTGAACAAGGAGATATATTTATCAAATAACATGCTGTAGCAATAGCCTCAGCCCAGAACTTTTGCTCCAGACCAGCATTACTCAACATACTCCTTGCCTTTTCCATCAGTGTCCTGTTTAACCTTTCAGCAACTCCATTTTGTTGTGGAGTATAAGGCATTGTCTTGTGCCTTTTAATCCCATGATCAGTGCAATACATCTTGAAATATGTGGAACATAATTCACCACCATTATCTGTCCTCAAACACTTAATTTTCTTTCCAGTCTAATTTTCTACCAAAGATTTAAACTCTTTAAATCGACTGAACAATTATGATTTACTTTTAATGAAGTAAACAAATGCCTTTCTCGAACAATCATCAATAAAAGAAAAATAATATATAGAATTTGATAACAAAGGAATATTAATTGGACCAAACACATTAGAATGAACATAATACAATATACCAGAAGATTTGCGAGGACTAGAATAAAAAGAAACATGACGTTGTTTTCCATAGATGCAATGTTCGCAAAAATCAAACTCAAGGTTACAATCATCAAGCCCTTCTACAAGATTTTTATTCTTCAAGGTTTTTAAACCTTTCTCACCAATATGACCAAGTCTATGATGCCATAGAATAATCTTCTTAGCTGGGAGTTTTACTTCCATAGCATTTGTAGCCAGAGAAGAGTCTTCATCTTCCTCTACAGGTGTAGCATTGCATGGCTTTACAAAGGCACTATTACAAAGAACAGGACGTACATCCAACTTATACAGAGTGCCAGAACGAACACCCTTATCCAATACCATTGCACCTCTAGCCATTTTACACCCCTTACTAGAAAATCTAACTTCTACACCAACATCATTTAACTTATTGATAGAAAGAAGATTTCGAGCCAGGCTTGGTATATGAAGTACACCACCAATACCTTTGACTCTCCCGTCAGGAAACTGGATTCTGACTCTTCCTCTACCAACGATTTCCAATGTTGAATCACTTGCCAAGTACACCTTTCTACCGTCATAATTCTCGTATTTAAAGAACCATTCCCTATTGGACGTCATGTGAAAAGAGGCATCAGATTCAACAAGCCAAACATCATTAGATGCCTGAGTTGTCAAGGCTGTTGCAATGAAGGCTTCTGCATCACTTTGAGAAGATTCATTGTTAAAATCATTCTTCTTCTTCTTCTCCTTGCAGTCCTTCCTAATATGACCAGGTCTCCCACAGTTCCAGCATCTCACCTTCAACTTTTTACTAGGAGACTTTGATCTCCCTGCAGATTTAGATTTTGACTTCTTGTCTTTCTTCTTTCCTTTCTCCTTTGGTCTACCTCGAACAACAAGAGCCTCTTTGGCCATCTCTGAAGACTTCCTCTACATCTCTTTAGATAGAAATGAGGCAACGACATCTTCCATCTTGAAAGCAGCAGTAGTGCTTCCAATGGCCATCACAAGATGATCCCAACTATCAGGTAATGAACATAACAGGAGCATGCAATAATCCTCCTCCTCAATCTTTACACCTACAGATGCTAGCTGAGTGACACTCATATTAAACGAGTTCAGATGGTCTACCACAAATGCACCAAGTCCATCTTCAAGGAGTACAACTTTTTTCTCGGGAGTAACTTATTTACCAGAGACTTTCCCTGATAAATGTCACCAAGCTTCTTCCATAAAGCAACTACAGACGTCTCCTCATGAACATTCAAGAGCATAAAATCGGCAAGACTCAGTCTAATCAAACGTCTTGCTTTCTTATCAGTAAGATCCCAAGATTCTTGTATTATACTTTGTGGCTTAGTTCCAGACACTGCAATCCAGAGGTCTCTATCCACAAGCAAGTCTTCAATCTTGAGTTTCCATAACTCAAAGTTACTGCCATTGAACTTTTCAATATCTATTCTACTAGATGTACTCGCCATCTCAAACAGAAACAAGTTCAAACAATGTAAGACTCCCACTGAAATAGTATTAGCACAAAAAACTAATCTTTCCTACAAGGATAACACAACTAGCCAAGCTCTGATACCACTTGAAGGGAAAATAGGCATGGATCTAGAGACCCAACAGTGCGGAATACATCCGCTTAACACTAATACAACAAAGGAGTAAAGCATAAAAACAGTTCCAATGGCTTCTAAAACTACTTGAGATGAATACATGCATGTAAAATAAATAAATTGCACAAAGTTGAGAATTCACAATTGACACATGATATATGTGGGAAAACCGTTTCAGGTAAAAAACCCACCACACAAAGTCTAGATAAATTGTATTACAGTAACATAACAGTTACATACAAATTACAGTCTTCTCTGATTAGCTCTCTGTAGCAATAATCCCTCCTTCTTTTGTTACAATTTTCTTATGACAAAAACATACTGTTTGAACTATCACAGTCAACCGTCGATCTTAGGTATAGAATCATGTCATATTCAATTCGCACCACAAATATGCCCATCCCTATTCATTGCATCGAGCCACCCAGACATTAAAGTCATTACCCAATTCGGGTCCAGTTCGCCACCCTGAATCGACCTGCAATTACTGCTGCTATGAGTTTGGTCTCTGACCAATCATGCATTGACACTGAGCCACGTGTCTGCATTCAATTCGTTGTTGGCTTCTGACATCGAGTCCAACTCAGTCAACCCAATCGACGATCTCCTCATAGTTCTTACTGCGCTATCGCAGACTACACTTGACCAGCTCACGGTATGGTAGTAAGCAGTCGGAGTCCACCCAAGCTCTGCCCAAACACTCCACTATGCTACCTTAGGTGGCTCTAAGAAATACCGCGGTACAACGGTAATTGGCCTTGCTAACCGCTGGTGGTCTTACCTCGGCCACCGCTATCAGCCCCTTGGCTGGCCGTTGTATGGAGGTAACCGCCAGGCCAAGCCGTTGGTGGCTTTACCACGACCACCATGGTCAACCCCTTAGCTGTCCATGATATGGTGATAACCGCCAAGCCAAGCCATTGGCGGCTTTACCGCGGCCACCGCGGTCAGCCTCTTGGCTGGCCGAGGTATGGCTGTAACCACCAACCAAGCCATTGGCGACTTTACCGCGACCACCATGATCAGCCCCTTGGCTGGCCATGGTATTGTAGTAACCGCCAGGCCAAGCTGTTGGTGGCTTTACCACGGCCACCGCGGTCAGCACCTTGGCTGGCCGCGGTATGGCGGTAACCACCAGCCAATCGCTGGCGGTCTTACCACGGCCATTGTGGTCAATCAATTGACTGACCGCGGTAGGGCGATAATTGCCAGACCAAACTGCCAGAGCCAGAACAAGCGTAGAGAGAGAATTACCGTGCCCACCATGGTAAGAGAAGAGACAGGGCACGGTAAGGCGGTAACCGCCAGACCCTTCACCGCAGTACCGCCAGGACTGAAAAGAGACCACTACGATATGGTGGTAAAGGGAAAAAATGAACATTTTTCGCCAAGACTTTGAAAGGTTGGGCTTCAGACTGGATGTTGAGACATAATTTATCAACATCTTCTATATCACACATTTTGAATGAAACTAGAGAGAAATAGGTGAATCATAGTTTCTATTTTAGTCCACACCAATTTTTGTTCATTTTCATTTTGGTGTGCCTGGCCTTTTGATCATTGCATTTTGTAATTTTGGATTCCTCTTTCATTCTAGATTTAGATCTTGCATTCATTTGCATCTCTTGGAATTGAATTAGGTCTCATTTAGGGTTTCTAGTTTGCATTGTACCTAAGGTTTTAGGATTGCATACTTTGCATTCTTTAAATTAGGTGTTCTAGGTTATCATTTTTTCACATTTTTCACATGCATTTCACAAAAAAATCAAATTGAAAATTGATGTAATAAAATAAAATCTAGAAACCACTGAAAATAACTTAAGAATCTATAAAAACTTGTTTCAAAACCCTCATCTAGGGCTCATTTTCCCTTAGGGTGAATGAGTCCCTGATCAGGTCATATTCTAATTTTTTGGGTGCTAAAATATTCATTTTTGCATTTTTGTTTGTTGCTTTTAAATTTTTTTTACTGTTTGCAAAATTTTTGTTTCATTAATTTGATCATATTTATCTTAAATTGGTAAATTTAGTGCATTGTGTGATTTCAAAATTGTATTTACAAGAATTCATTTTTAGGTTTTTGCATAGTGTAATAATTTTTTTACCTTGTTTTTAATCTAAAAATTGCATTTACACATTGCATTCTAGGTCATTGCATTTACACATTGCATTCTAGGTCATTGCATTGCATCTTACCTTCACTTTCCATTTTGGGTTGGCATTGAGCTGGTGAAACTTGTATTTTATTTACAACTTGGTGTCCTATTAGCAATACTATTGTGAGACGTAGTTTGAGACTCATGTCATCCTACGATACACCATTTGTTGTCGATCTTGTGTTTTCTAACTCTCTTTCGAATAGTGTTGATAATCAAACCCCTATGGATCATAACATTCATACCTCATTTCCAACTACTTCCATACCTACAACTAATGTACATGATGTTAACAATACCATCCCTACCATAACTAGTTATACTCAAGATTTGGGGTTCACCCAAGGCCAAGGTGGAACTTCAATTCCTCCTTCTGCAATAACCATTTCCATTCCTAAATACACTATTACTCAAGTTACCATAACCATTCAACCTACTATCAATGTCAACACTTCCTTAGGTATTTCCATAGGGAATCCTTCTAGCTTTATGCATTCAAATACCATATCTCCTCAACCATCCGCCATCAAAATTTTTTAATTCACTTGACCTTTGCACACATACACCACTCCACCTTATTCCCCTCCATCTTAAAATACCAATAATTATTCCATCATTAAAAAACTTTTATAAAACATTTCAGCCCTTCAACAACAAATCACCACCCTAAATCAAAACAACAATGATCAACCTTCACAATACATCAAAACCAACCTGTTATCCCTAGAGATATTGAGAACTAAAATTCCACAAGGTATAGAAGTTCCTATATTTGAGAAATATGGTGGGAAAGGAGATCCTATTAGCCATGTTTTTGCTTATACAACCCTATGTAGTGATTTCATTTTTGAAGACAAACTCTTGGCTAAATTCTTCCCTAGATCCTTGAAGGATACTACTTTAGAGTGGTTTTACTCCTTACTGAATAATTTAATTGGTTCATTCAATGAGCTTATTGATGCCTTTTACAACCACTTCCACATTCACATGGGTTCTAAGATGACCCTAGCTGATTTAATGACATGTAAACAAAAGGATGATGAGAAAGTTACTAATTTCATAGCGAGATATACAAAAATTTATTCACAAATAAACATTAAGATTCTTGATGCTAACCTTCAATGAATTTTTATTGTGAATTTACAAAACCAAATCCAAACCAAATTCGAGATGTTGAAATTCCCATTCTTCACATAGTTATGTATAGCCCTTCGTGATTATCATAATTTAGCTTATGGTCATGATGTCAAAAATTCCACTAGCTGTCCTAAAAAGTTTGAATCCGCACCTCAAAATAGTTACAAGCCTTACAAGAAACATATTAGGGGATTTTTACAACTTAATTCCCCTCAACCAAATCAAAAATTTGATAATCAAGTGGCTAATATAAAGATGACAAATAATTTTGCCTTTGGGGATAGGAATATAAAATTTACCCCTCTACCTGACACCCTTCATAATATCATGATGCAGCTTGTGGAAAAGAATATTATTTCCTTACCTCTTGTCAGAGCTCCTAATCCTAATAAACCATTACCTTCAAGCTATAGATCAAATTCTTATTGCCATTACCACCAACAAAATGGAAATGATATGGAATATTGTAAGCATATTAAACATCTTGTGCAAGACCTTATTGATTCTAATCATCTTCTAATTGGAGGTGTGAATGATCAAGGTAATAAGTCTATAGATCCTCCTAACCAAAACTTAAAAATATTTACCAATCCCATGCTGAAACTGTTGGCAACACAAGGGTAGACAACTCAGAGGGGGGAGGTGAAGAATTTGAGCTAAGAAATTAGCATCTGCAAATGCCTGAGTACAATTCTAGTTAAGCACATAAACACTTATTCACTTTCTTTCACTCTTCTTCACACTTTGCTCTTTTTTCAAATGATCTAAACATTTTCTGCACATAGAACTTGCACACTTCGCATCACACATATCTCAAATGAGATAAGCAATCACTTATATATATCTGTAACAATAAATCACATTGCATTATGTCGGCTTCAATAAGATAATAGAATGAATGCAAACTGCCATCCCAAAACAATAAAGATTATCAATGCGCATCAACCAAATTTGGCCATAACATAGTACAGACCTAAAACAATATCCTCGAACACAAAACACCTTAAAATATTCTTCCTCGAAGATCCACAACATGCTTCAAACACCTTTTCAACCATGAACATGAAAAACATGAAAACGCAAGAGAAAATATTGGATCGCAAGAACAATGATCAATGCGGACATGCATCATAGATAGAACATGATCTAGAAAAATCCATGAATTCCATAGGAACATACACAACAACTCAAATTACCAAAATCACATTGTCTTCTTCCATGAACACCATTTGCAGTAACAAAATAGTTGTTAGAACATAGAAACTTATAACTTCCTCAAATATTCATGCATACCTTTGAAACTTACAGAGTAGAAACTAGATAAGCTTGCAAAAAAACCATTTAATCTACAACATCTAGTTTACAACATACTGAACTTTCTACATACTGATCTTCACTGCTTCATAGACAACTTGTAACTTATTTATTACAATTTTATTAATATCCTCGACATATGTAGTCTTAAAGACATTTATGCTAATGGTGTTGAAATCAATGACAACTACATATCAGAAACACAACCACAACATCCAACAATCTCTCCCTTTGGCATTGATGGCAACACATGATGTGAAAAATACACCATCAATGCAAATAAATATTCTTCCAATAGTCTCCCCTTTACGCATTGCTCTTCTCCCACTTAGTTCACACTATTCTTCTATGGTTTTTCACATTACTCTTCCCCCCTTTTGAAATCAATGGAAAAGGTACACAAGCTCTGAACCACATATTTGAATCATCTAACTACTCCCCTTGAGTACCAGCCACCACAACATCAATCTGGATCAAGATATGACTATGAATGCATAAATTAATACAAAGACTATGCATCTTAGTTCCAATTAGGAGGGGTAATTACCCTAACTTCCCTTTGAGATACTCAAAAGTATCTTTAGGAAAAGGCCTAGTAAATATGTCTGTAATTTGTTCCTTAGTAGGTACATACTCCAATCTGACTTCCTTATCACTCACTTTATCTCTCAAAAAGTGGTACTTGATAGATATATGCTTTGTCTTTGAATGCAGCACTGGATAATTAGAAATTTTTATAGCACTGGCGTTATCACAAAATATGGTAGTAGGTTCATCATACACAAATTTGATATCTTTCAACATCTGCTTCATCCACAATACTTGAGTATAATTTTTAGCAACAATAATATATTATGCCTTTGCATTAGACAAGAAAACGACATTCTACTTTTTTCTTAGCCATAAAATCAGTTTCTTTCCCAAGAAAAATGTGCCACCACTAGTACTTTTCCTATCATTCACATCTCCTTTGTTAAATCCAAGCTTCATCAAGTACTTATCCAATCTAGCATACCAAGCTCTAGGGGCTTGTTTGAGTCCATATAATTCTTTCTTCAACCGAAAAACCATATCTCCTTGATCAGTCAATTGAGATCCATCAGATTGCTCAATATACACCTCTTCCTCTAATTCACCATTTAGAAATGCTGACTTGACATTCACTTGATAAAATTTATAGTTTTTGTAAATAGCATAAGCAAGAAACAATCTCACAACCTTAATTCTAGCAACAAGAGCAAAAGTTTCTTGAAAATCAATGCCTTTTATCTGAGAGTATCCTTTACATACCAGTCTTTTTTTTTTTTTTTATAACTTCACCTTGTTCATTCAGTTTGTTTCTAAAGACGCATTTAGTTCCAATTAAGTTTTTGTCTTGAGGTCTAGGAACAAGAATCCATGTATTATTCTTCTCAATTTGTTGTAGTTCTTATTTCATAGATTCAATCCAAAATTCATATTTGCACGCTTCATTGGCATTACTTAGCCCAACCTTTGAAATTAAACAATATTCTTCTACTATTCTTCTCCTAGTCAGAACACTTTTGTTTTTATCTCCTATAATTTGATCTTTTGAATGATTTAATCTCACATACCTTAGATTCTTAGAGTGTTCTTGAATTTCAAGCTTTTGAGGTCTCTCTTATGTACTTTCACCAATATTCGCTTCTTCTTGTTCTTCTTGATTCACCAGAACGATATGAACTTGATTTTAAGTTTGACTCTTGTTTGTACTATCATTCTGATCATCAAAATCATATCCATAGGTTCTGGAGGGCCTGGAAATGTCTTCATCAACCTTAAAATTTGCACTCTCAACCATTTTCTTCAATCTCTTGTTGTAGCACTAGTAGGCCTTGCTCTTAGTAGAATAACCAAGAAGGATTCCTTCATCACTTCTAGCATCAAACTTTCCTAGATCTTCATCTCTTCTAATATAGCATTTTCTCCCAATGATTTTGAAATATCTAACAGTAGGCTTATGACCAAACCATAGCTCAAAAGGAGCCTTACCGGTATTACCTTTGATTTTTACATGGTTAAGAATATAGAAAATAGTACTCACAACTTCTCTCCAATGAATATGAGGGAAATTTCCTTCCAACATCATAGTTCTAGTAGCATATTGAACTATCATATTCCTTCTTTCTACAAATCCATTTTTTTGAGGGGTCCACAGTGCAGATAATTGTCTGTTTATCCCATGCTCTTCACAAAAAGAATTAAACTTAGCGGAAGTGAATTCACCACCTATATCTGATCTCAGACACTTAATATTCAAACCTGTCTCTATCTCAACCATAGCCTTAAAGATCTTGAACTTTTCTAGAGCTTCAGATTCCTCCCTTGAGAAAGTAACCCACATCATCCTAGAGTAATCATCAATAAGAAACATGAAGTACCTGTAATGTAGAATTTTGATTCTAGAAAGATCACACAAGTCAATATGCACAAGTTCCAACAATTCATTTGAATAATGTTGTTTGCTATGAAATGGAATTCTAGTTTTTTTTCCCAGTTGGCATTCCTTGCATATGATATTAGTAGGCTTCACCAATTTAGGAAGATCTCTCACTATCTATGATGAATTTATCTTGATAATACTATCAAATTTTACATGACACATTCTTCTATGCCATAACCAACTTTCATTAACTTGAGAAATCAAACAAATTTTACTACCAACATTCAGATGAAAGATGTTACCTTTTGTTTTTGTACCTGAAGCAATCAAATTTCTAGAACTTCCCAGTATGCTACACTTTCCATCTTTGAATTGAAGATCGTAGCCCTTATCAACCATCTATCCAACACTCAAAATATTATTCTTCAAACCTTTAATATAAAGAAACTCATCAATATTATGCTTACCATCAAAATAAATACATCCTCTACCATGGATTATACTACCATTATTATCACCAAATCTTACAACACCACCATCATACTTCTCCAAGCTTACAAATTTTCTTTTATTACTTGTCATGTGATGTGAAAATCCACTGTCAATTACCCATTCATCTTTTTCTTCAACCCGGGGAACTAGGACTTTCTCCACATTTGTACAACTAGTAGATTCAGTAGATATAGATATATTTTCTTTGATAGAAATAAACACAAAATCATCTTCAATTGCATTCCCTTTTTCAGATTCATCATTTGTCACACCTTCATCAACAACATAGTAACACTTCTTTTGAAATTTAGGCTTGTAAGTTCTTGGCTTAGGAACTCTTTTAGGGCATCTTGATGCAAAATGGCCTATCTTTCTGCAAGAAAAACATTTAATAGAAAAATTTCCTTTATATTTACCTTCTCCTTTGGCTTCCCTTTTGACAATAAGTGCTTCAAGCTCATTCAGTTCTCTTTCTTCTTCTTCAATTTATCTCATTTCTTCCTCATATCTAAATACCTTTCTAGAAGAACTTTCACCTGGATCATGTCTCTACTTGTCTCTCCCAAAAGTAGTCTATGGAAGGGCACCACCAAATTCACTCAACTCAAAAGTAGTAAGTTTACCAACCAAAATATCTCTGGTTATATTTGTCACGGTTTAGAGCTCATCAATGGCTACAACTTTAATTTTGTATGGATCAAGAAAAAATCTAAGCACTTTGGCAATAATCTCTTGCTCATCCACTTGTCCACCAACACATCTAGGACCACACACAAGTTCATTTACTCTCTACATGTAAGTAATAATATTCTCACCATTTTCCATCTTCAACAGTTCATATTTTACTTTCAGAAATTGTAGCTTGGCCATCTTCACATTAGTATCACCTTCATATAAAGTTTCTAACATTTTCTAGATCTCATAAGCAGATTTTAAATCCATAACATTTGTCATCTTAGTATCAATCAAAGCACTCAACAATGCTTCCTTAGTCTTGATGTTATATTCAACATCCCTAATCTCAACAGTAGTAGTAGGATCATTCAGAGGGATAACATACTATTGCATGTAATGTTCCAATAGGATTCACCAATGCATCTCAAATGACACTCCATTCGAGTTTTCCATAGAGAATAGTTTGTTCCATCAAATCTCAGACTATCCTTCTTCTATGTCACCATCCTGGATCACTTGAAGCTATTAAAATTCTTCCAAGGAACCAACTCCGATACCAATTGTTGGCTACACAAGGGTAGGCAATTGAGAGGGGTGGATGAATCAACTGTCACAGAATTTCAAACTTATTAACCTTAATTCTCATATTTGATTATTAACAGTGAAAGCATGAATCAAAAACACACATAACACTAATATTTTTACATGGAAACCCTATTAGGGGAAAAATCACGGTGGAGGTTAATCAACAAGTTATACCCTATTAAAATTCTAAGAAGAATATATGGGGAATTCACATGCATTCAAGCACACTACCTAGAGCTCACTGCTCAAAGGAAGACACACTATCTTACAAAAAAAATTAGATTAAAACCATCTGAAAAATTTGAACTGAAAAATTAGCATCTGCAAATGCCTGAGTATAGTTTTGGTTAAGCACATAAACACTTATTCACTTTATTTCACTCTTCTTCACACTCTGCTTTTCTTTCAACTGATCTAAATGTTTTTCACACATAACACTCACACACTTCACATCACACATATTTGAAATGAAATAAAAAAAAATGCTTATATATATCTGCAACAAGAAATTACATTGTATTATGTCGGCTTCAACAAGATAATAGAATGAATGCAAACTATCGACCCAAAACAATAAAGATTATCAATACAAATCAAACAAAGTCAGCCACAACATAATAAAGACCTAAAACAATATCCTTGAACATAAACACCTTCAAAGATTCTTCCTTAAAGATCCACAACATGCTTCAAACATCTTGTTGGCCATGAACATGAAAAATATGAACATGCAAGAGAAAATCTCAGACCACGAACACAATAATCAATGTGGACATGCAACATAGATAGAACATGATCTATAAATATCCATAAACACCATAGGAACACACGCAACAACTCAGATTACCAGAATCATATTGTCTTCTTCCATGAACACCATTTGCGGTTGTTAGAGTAAAGGTTTTAACTTAATTATATTCATTAAGTTACCTTTATTCCCTTCTTAAGATTTCATGTTAGTTTGCATAAAGTGACATTTAATAATTATATTAATTATTAAATGTTTTCCTATTAGGGTTTTATTAGGGTTTGCATGATCTCTTTTTTATAAGGATTGATCCCATTGTATTTCATATCAATTCATTCTCTCATTCTCTCTGATATATACATTTTCAGTTTTCAGAGAACCCTTGCTTGTTTGTCTCCATCTCTTCTTTTGTGATAGGTTATTTGTATGTAGGTGATCTTCGGGGTTTGTGAAGTTGTATTTTCTCAACTCCTACATGGTATCAGAGCTCCACACCTGCTGCTTCCTATTCTTGTTTTGAAGATTTTTGGAGCTACAAGAGTTTGTTGTAAGCCATTTTTTATTGGAGCCATCATCATTTTTGCTTCAAAAAATTAGTTTTCACTCATTTGCAAGAAAAACGATTTCTAGATTTTGTAGCCAGCGTCGAAATCAGAACTGGGTATCTTTTAGATTTTGCATATTTTGCACAAATCTAGAGAAAATCACTGTTGAAAAAATGACGCACGTCATTTTTCTCTTGACTGAAAGTAAAAAAAAAAATATTTTCTCATATTTTGCTTGTTGGATCAAGAAACGATTTCTGGGTTTCGTTTCTAGCATCAAAATATTTCTGGGTTTTTATTTTTGTCTAGAAGCAATGAGTAGATTTTCCAGAAATCAAGTTAGAAATAAATGTTTTTTTTGCTAGAAAATTCGTTCCCTACAAGCTAAATTCAATTTTTGAAAAATTCATAATTTTTGGCCACGGTGTCCGTTTTTGGCAAATGAGATATTGATGGAAAACTAGTTTCGAGCACTTCATAGTGGTGTAGATCATTTTTTTAGATTTGGTCATCTACACAAATTTAAGGTTATTTTTCATCATGGAGACATATGTGAACATTGGTTTATGCATGCACTCTTTTTTGTTGTCATGTAGTAAGTTTGTATTTTGTCCTTAATTTATGCATGTTTTGCATGTTCACAGAAAGCTAGTTTTGTCAACTTTCAGTGGTGTGGGTCTCATCACTTCTTTTTTTTGTTGGTGCATTCTATAGCCAGTTTTGTGGTTGTCATTCATGTATTTCCAGCATTTTGTCCTTTGAGGGAAATTTTGAGCATCATTTGTAAGCAATATTTTTTATGTAAACGCATTGAGATAAAATGTCACATTATTGTACTTGCATTTTTTGGGGATTTTGCACATAAGGTTGTGTCATATTTTTTACTCGCACTGATATTATAAAGTGTCATGAGGGGCTGTGTAGTTTGCCTTTGTTTTGTCATCACATCTTTGTCCGGTGAGTGTCCCTCTATGACGACAGTGAATCCACACCATTGGGGGTTATGTAGTTTACCTTTGTTTTCCATCACACCTTTGTCCGATGAGTGTCCCTCCACAATGACCATGGATCCATATGATTCCAGCCTCATGCATGTGTGCTTTGTTTTGCACATCATTTTTTCAGTTGCAGGTGCTATCTTGCACACTTTCAGATGTTTCTTCTTCTTCATGCACTACAAGGTGTTTCACATCATTTCACTGGATCTATCAAGCTCTCCTAGTTCAACATTATGGGGGGGTTATTATATTTTTTATGCTAATTCTTCCTTGGTTTTGCCTTGGAAGGGACCTTCCATTCTCAGTTGATCAGTGTTTCAGATTATTGGTTCTTGTGCCATTTGTATCTTCGTTTCAGGTGTTTGTCTTTGTTTACCATCTGATTTGAGTAGTGTCGTATGGGCACTTATGTAGATTGTTGTCTTCTTGTTCCTAATCATCTTATCTTTAGCGGAGGTTCTTCAGCACCATAGCATTCATCTTTCAGTAGTTGTTTACAACTTCTTCTGCTTCAGTGATATTTTTCTTCTTGACTTTCTGCATCTCTTTCTGGAGTAGAGCTTTTTCCCATGAGGTTTTCTCTATTTCTCCTTTTTACAAATATTTGGCTGTATTTGGGTACCTGATTTGGCCTAGTTGCCAGGACCCATGTTTGCCTTTTTGCATTGTAGTTACCTTTGCTTTTTTGTATTTGTTTGTAGCTACATTGTTGCTCATCTTAAGGGGGCATGTTAGAGTAAAGGTATTAACTTAATTATGTTGATTAAGTTACCTTTATTCCCTTCTTAAGATTTTGCATTAGTTTGCATAAAGTGACATTTAATAATTATATTAATTATTAAATGTTTTCCTATTAGGGCTTCTATTAAAGTTTTTCTTATTAGGGTTTTATTAGAGTTTGCATGATCTTTTTTTTATAAGGATTGATCCCATTGTATTTCATATCAATTCATTCTCTTATTCTCTCTAATATATACATTTTCAATTTTCAGAGAACCCTTGCTTGTTTGTCTCCATCTCTTCTTTTATGACAGGTTATTTGCATGCAGGTGATCTTCAGAGTTTGTGAAGTTGTATTTTCTCAACTCCTACAGCGGTAACAAAATTCCTGTCAGAAAACAAAAACTTGTAACTTCCTCAAACCTTCATGCACACCTTTGAAACTTACAAAGTAGAAACTAGATAGGCTTGCAAACAAACCCTTTAATCTGCAACATCTAGTCTACAACATACTAAACTTTCTACCATACTGATCTTCACTACTTCGTAGACAACCTATAACATATTTATTAAAACTTTTCTCAATATCCTTGATATATGCAATCTTAAAGAAATTTATGCTAATAGTGTTGGCATCAATAATAGCCACATATCAACAACACAACCACAACATCCAACAAAAGCACACTATTTCATTTTTCAAAGCTAGTGAAACAAAGAATGATGTGATGAATGTTGACATGGATGATGACAACACAAAATATGGCAATGAGTAAGAAACAATTAGAATGGTTTCACTTATTTAAGCTAAACCTTATATGGTCCAAACCAAAATTCCCCTTGATATTTCTTTCTCACAAAAAGATATACTTAAACATGCACTCGATGGTCCTCTTTACATAGCTAGAAGAATCAATAACAAGCCTACTAATGGGGCATTAATTGATCCCATATGAGTAGACAATGTAATCACTGAAGAATTCCTATTTGTGCATGAACTATATCAAGATACATATGACAAACCAAAATTATGGATCAAAACGCATAATGGTTTTTCTTGCCCTATGATTGGCTCGATAAATCTTTCTCTAAAAGTCAAACCAAAAATATTAAATGTCTCATTCACCATCATTCCATTGTCAGACCAATTTTATGTGAAGTTAGGCCATGCATGGCTTCGCTCCATGAATTTAATCACATTGGTTGTACACAAATTTCCAAAGTTTACCATTGGAAATAAAATATTTATCGTGCATCATAGTGGCTCTAATTATGTGTCTTCCCGTGGGAACTTTTCATTAGATTTATTTTAGCCCAAGCCTATTGAACCTATTAGACCTTGTGAGGACTACTTTTTCAAATCATATCAAAAGTTTAAGATGAAGTGCATAGAAAAATCATCCCTTAGAAATATGCCTCAACGCGTGATTGAGCCACCTATCCTTGATGAACCAATGATTGAACAAAAAGTCCTTCCAAATATCCAAGAATAACCTATGAAAAATCCTCCTACCATTTCATTTAAGAGACTATGAGACAATCATAAAAATCTCGTTGTGCCTCCTAGAATCAAATTTTTTTACAAAGCTAAAGAGAAAATGGTTGAAAAACCCGCTCCTACACAATTACAAATTGACAATATATTGAAATGAAATTGAAATTCTAGAGAGCGTAGGCATAGGCATTGTGCTATTTCTTGTATGTTATAAAAAGAAGAAAAAACCAACACAAAATATCAAAATCTGAACTTTCCTAAAGCAATTCAAGATGGCTCTATACCCTCAATACAACATAGACAAGAACCTTCCAAAGACATTATCATTTGAACCCCTATTGTGATTAATTTAGATGATCACATTGATATTGCAAAGATTGATGAATAAGTGCATAATGAATTGAATTCTTATGTAGACATGGAAAATGTACGATGTCAGTTGGACACACTTATTAACAACATTTCTTCTTAAATCATATTCTTGGTATTTCATCACATTCTCTCTTAATTTAATAAATCACTATTTATTGAATCAAGTCTTCCTCTGTCAGTGATTAAATTAAATCAATTTAATTTAATTAACCTTACATCCTTGTTTAATTAAATAAATCATTTTATTTGATTAAAATCTCTAAAGTCCTTTTATTAAATTAAATAAATTAAACCTTATTTGATGTAATCTAGCATGTCACTTCTTGATTAAATATATTAAATCATTTTTTCTCAATTTTTGACTTAAAATTAATTCATAAATCTAATTCTAAATTGTCACATCATTTAATTCTTCTTTAAGTTAATCAAATCTTAATTAACGTAATCCCTCTCCTTAAAAATCCTCTAGAGAATGCAAGTGGCACAATAAATCAAATACTTTGATTTATTAATTCTCCATTTTCCCTCACATAACATCAGAAAGGAATATTCCTTTGTTTGAATTCAAAAAGTCCAAGTAGACTTGTACATCCAACAAGGAATTCACTCCTCTTACATGTCCTTGTGCATTGAGCCAAGTGGCATTTATTTCATTCTTTTTTCCCTCTCACATGTCATTTCTTAAATTTGAAATTCCACCTAATGGCATTTATCATGCACATTGACCAAAATGTGCTCATTCCTCAACCATTCACATCTTGACAAGTGGCACTTGGCCATTGGATGTTGAATGATCCCACATTTCTTTATTTCACTCTCTATTCCATTTTGGAAATCTATAAATTAGAGACTTCTCTCCTCATTTCTCATCCACAACCTTCATGCAAAGTTACTCTTTTCAATTGAGAACTAATTTTTTTCATTTCACACAACTTTGAGTAAGTTTACCATGCTCAAATTCACCTTCACTTCACACACTTCAAGAAAGGTTATTCTCTTCATTTGAGAATTAATCTTATTCCTAACATCATACAACTGGTTCAAGGATTGGGAAATGGTTGCTTACTACACAACATGGTGGCACCAATCCACTATGAGATAGAGTTTAATTATATTTCTTATATGCTTCTAGTTAACCTGTTTTCTACTCATTAGTTGCATATTTAGATATGATTAAATATTTCATAGGGATGTTAGATTTTCTAATTTAAACTAACTTTCATGCTAACAACATGAAATGGTTTGAGTTGATTATTTTGTAGGTTTTAGCAAACACATTTTGGTGTTAGAAGGAGGGCTTTGCTTCTAAATTCATTTTTATAATCTTACTAAGCATCCCCGTTGCAGGAAATTTATTTTGCATAGATGTGTTAACTATTCTTTTAAACAATAGTGTCGCTGTTATTTATGGTTAAAATATTTTCACAGAATACGTGTCTTTGATTTTCTCTTTAACAAATGCTTACTGTTCAACACATCCTGATATTTTTTTTTTATATATAAATCAAATCTTAATCTGAGCAGGTCTTGCTGCGAGTTGTTTCCCAAGCTTTCCTTATGATTTTGCTGTGCAGCCAAACCAATCATCACCCGCATCACAGTGCCCCTCAGTTTTCCAACCCATTGTTCTGCGGTGTCAGATGGTTGTTCCTCGAGCCTTAAAACCATCCTTTACCGCTTCACCACGTGGTCATCAACTTCCATTGTCGCTATCTTCATCCCCCGTGTTACCGCCACCTAGTCTATCCCTGTCCATGGTAGTTCGACTAACAGTGTGCTGCCACTTCATTATCCACTGCGATCACCGAGCTAACCGCTAGTGGTAGTGCGGTAACCGCCTCCTCGCCATCACCGCAACACTGCTAGTTTGGTATCCCTTACCTGTGGTTGTGAGGTAGCTACCACTTAACCATCCACCGTTGACCCATACTCACCGAGCTAACTGCCAGCGGCAACATGGTAACCACCTCCTCATTGTCACCACATCACCGCAGTCTGCCGCCTAATCCTCCACGGTAGCACGGTAACTACCTACTATCTTCACCGTATCACCGTGGTCTACCAGTTAACCCTCTGCGTTGGTGTGGTAACCGCCTCCCTCTCTCTCCTAACCATTGCAGCATCACCGCAGTCTTCCATCTTGCCGTCCACAGTATTACGGTTAACCGCTGCTTGACTGTCACTTGACCGCCACCACATCACCGCATAGATTGTTCCAACAACTCGCGGTACCACGCTGAACCTTCTATGACTGTCTATGCAAGCTGCCAACCGCAATACTGCAGCCTACGATAAAACAACAAAGGATTTAATTCAGAAAATAAACACTGAGGAAGGAAATTTTTTACGCTCATAAGGCGGTTAAATTTTAAATTTTTATTTATTTTTAGATGGTAAAGTTTTTTCAAAAATAACTTATGATTAGGGAATTAATACATGAGATATTTTTATGAAATATTTTATTAACTTTGTATTTTCTTTTGAAGGTTGAACATTGGAGTCGAGCCAAGACAAAACAAGATTGGAGAAAATCACAAAAGCATTTTTTAATGCTTGTTGAGCTAGATTTTAATTTTAATTCCAAACCATCTCACATCTATTTTGGAGCTTAAAATTAACCATTTTGATTTATTTTTTTTTGGTTAAAATTCAACCTTAGACATATACTAGATTTCAATTTGGGTCTAAAATTGAACAAGGCAAACTCACACTTCATTTGGTGCTTAAAAAGAAGTCATCATTGCTTTGAGGTTTAAAAGGAACAAATGTTTTCTATGTTTTGCAATAGTTTTTACAAACTAATATCATTTAAAATGTCTATGTGCTTCTCTCGTGCTTCATTACGATTTTGAGAATCAAAAACATTTTGGTGATATTAGGTTGTTAAAAAGATTGCCTCCACATTTCAATTTGGGCACTTAAAATGAACAAAACATGCGAGTGTGAGTAAAATTTTTGTGAGCGTTCTCTCTTTGTTTCTAAACGAAGGTTGATCGAACTACAAATGAGTTTATTCACTTTTCTTTAACTTAGAGGGCCTACCTTGTGAGAAAAAGTACTCACCCAAGGGAATGACCCAACCGGGAACATGCTAGAGCCAAGCGACTTCCAACCAGTATATAAGTATGGATTCTTGAGGAAATTTCAAGAATCACGAGGATTATTCTGACGAGATGGACAAAAATGGACTCTCGCCAACATTGGATAATCCCCCACGAACGGAATGCCCACATTAGAACCCTTTGTTTAGAAAGAGTCCAAAACCTTGTCTATCTTGTTGGTGCAAAAGGTTATGTCCTTTGAAGCCGCCCCATGTTATACATGCGGTCTTGTTGTGGAAATGGAAAGTATGTCATGGGAGATTCATGGGTACTAATGCTTGGTTGACCTGAATAAGTGAGTGTCATGGAGGGGAGCTAGTGTGGTCAAGCATTTAGCCATTCACACAAGATATGCGCAGCTGGATTTATCCAAGTGGTAACCCAATAAGATATTGCCTCATCATCCTAGGATTGTAAAAGTGCTTGAAAGGAAAAGAACACATTGCTTGGTTCTCATAAACGCTTGAAAACAAACATTCACAAAACCTTCAAATTTCAAACCCCTTGTGAGAAACAAATACTCTTGATGAATTTAGACACTCTTGCTTTCCCTAGGGATCATATTCGTAGAGGTTTCTAAGTGGACAAATTCTACCGTAATTTGTTTTCAACAAGGTTAAACATAAGGAAATTTTGCCCTATTTTCTTCGATTTCCACACAATGGACCTTGTGGGATGACAAAGAAAGTGGGACACTAGACATATAGTTTGAAACCCAAGCAAGCAAGTGATTTCGATAAAAATAATACAATAAAGAAAATTAAAAGACAATTAAACCACACATGTGCTTGATCTCTTTTGGGTCATTGGGTTTTCATGCAAACATTGGTCTTTTGGTTTGAATTACTTCTAGGAAAAGCATGTTCTTCATCACCTTGTACTTGTAAGTAAGTCCTCATAGGGTCATCTAGGATCAAAATCAACACTTCATCCATCCAAAAATTAATCAAATCCCATCTCACCAACAACTTTAAAAACTTTTCAACATCACTTATGCTAGACTTTTGGAGAATCAACATCACCTTGTTTGACTTAATGCACCTAGTCAAATTATCAATCTTCTTGAACAAATTTGCCTCTAGGATAACACAACTTCCTGAGGTCTACTAGTTCATGATCACTTTCATTGGCTAACACACTTATCCAACTCATTCTCTTATGTGAGTTTTCCCTAGGATAAAACAACTTCCTATGGGTTACAAATTCACCATCATCTTGTTTGGCTTAACACAGCTAGTCAAACTATCCCCAAAATCAAATCGAACCAAGTCCTAAATTCTAGCATTGATCAAAAGTTTCTAAAAGGTTCAAACATCCATATCACTCACCCATTCATCTTTCATCTCATAATTGGTCCTAAACACCTTAAAGGTTCTCTTTCGCAACAAGATCACAACACAAGAAGGACATGGAATATAAACTTGATCCATACATCATGAGTAATCCAATTCAACTAGACTATCCAAGTCTAGCAACACCAATTGATTATCAAAACTCACATTTAGGTATGGCATCATTATCTCCTCCAAACCTCAAAAGTACAATGAACGTGAGTATGCCCAATCCAAAGTTTGCAACACCTTTCCCAATGGTAGATTTAAATCCAAGTCCAAATTTGCAAATCTATCAACCAAACGCTCAATGCATGAGTTTTCCAAACAACATTATCACACCAAATCCATACATGCCAAGTGCAACTTTACCAAACATGACCATTTCAAATCCATACTTGGTAAATTTTGGGATAGATACGATTGCAAATCAAATCAATGTTGCTCAAAATCCAAGCAATATGTTGACGACTCTAGGTATTGATCCAAGTCAAGGTAGCACCATGCAAAATCAAAGCCACCTAAATCAAGGCAATATGATTCTCAACCACAAAAATATTCAAAGTCAACCTACAAAGCCAAATCAAAACATCATACCAAATCATCCCATTTTGCCATCCATATCTCAACAATAGGTGGCAACCATCCAAGCAATCCCAACAATCAACACCATCCCCAACCCACCACCACCACCACCACCAAAACACATGACAAATTCGTTCTCCATTATGTTGCAAGCCACACAATAAGCTACCCGTCAAAAGGAACTCCAAGCCCAACACCAGGCTCAACATGAGCAAACACAATTCAGGGAATTATTGCAAGCAATCCATCAACAAGTAGCTCAACAAAAAGCCAAACAAAAGGCATTTTTGGCACAACAACATGACCAAAAACAAGTGTTGTTGGATCAGAAACAAATGCAAGCATTACTCGCTCAACAAAGCTTGCAACAAGTTCCCACCAAAATTGTTGAAAACAATGATCAATAGCTATCCATCGATGAACACCTTGATGATGTTTCTACCTCATCCAATGATCAAATTAGCATACATCAAGAGAAATTTTTTAGTCATGATCAAGACCCCTTCTACAAAAATCTATTTCAAGGAGTGTTGATGTTATTTGATGCTATTGACATAAACCAAGATCCATCCACCAATGATCGCATTGAAAATGTCTCTACATCACCTAACGAGTTAGGACATATCCCAAGAATTTATTCAAAAGCATGATCAACATCTTTCACCAAATTCTAGCAATGGACCTTTCCAAGACATATTGACATCCTTTGACCTCATGGTTACAGATATTGAAGAAATCCTCAACTCACCATTTGATCCAAGTCCACTCAAAGATCAAGGGGATATTGAGCCACTTCCAATGCCTTATGATGATGTCCAATAACCCTTTGAAAACAATCCATCCTTTGAAATTGACCCATGTCAAGAACTTGATCCAAAGCATGTTGAAAGCAATTCCGACATTAACCAAGATCAAGAATTTTTATATGCAAGATACTACAATGAGGTGATGGCCACTCTCCTACAAGATGTCACAAATAATGATCATATCCATATAGCACATGCCCCTCCATCTACCCATAAGATTCTTTCTTTGGATGGACATGCAGATGATCATCATTCAAAACAAGAGTCTCCTACTCTTAACATTTGTACACATGATCAATATATAGAGAAATCCATAGACATCAGAAATAAATCATGAAGAAGGCTTCTACATAAGTCGAGAATCATAAACATCCTATGAAGTGAGTAGTGAGGAAGAATTTTGTGTGGACAGTGAAGCATCAACACTTCTTGAAGAAGCACTACAATCTGATATCTCACAAGATCAAGCCAAAGATATCAATCAAGAATTCATCCCCTATATGGAGGATCTTATCACTTATAAACTTGGATCACCCACCTTTGTAAGGAAAAAAAATCTTATCAATGAAAGAGCTATGACCTTTGAAGATCTGCCATAGAGCAGAGGAGTAGCACCTTGTCCCTAAGGTAAATCATATCCTATGGCAGATAATTTTTTTCAGAAGATGAATTATCAAGGCAGAGGATTAGGCCTACATGAATAGGGTATCCTAGAACCAGTTTAGATTGTTGGCAATCCTAAGCATCAAGGCCTTGGTTATTCGACAACCAAGGGATCTCAACATATTAGTAATACCTCCACAATACAGGGGGAAACTGCATCTCGAGCAAACGTCAACATAGGGAGCACGAAGAATCCTTACGATGAAACCAACGCCAATACTACAACCTGCCACGTCATAAATATTCATCCACCCATCACCCCATCCACAAATTGGGACCAACATCAAAATAAAGATTTGGATCAAAGGATGAAGAATGTCATCAAAGAAAAAGAAATGAAGCGCAAAGGACAAATAAAATACAAGTGGATACCAAAGAATACAAAGAATGACTATCCCTATCAAACTCCATTAGTCAAAGAAACTATGGGAAAAAATAAAAAAGGAAAAAATATCCATCAAAGATTTCCACAAAGGAAAAAGAAATCTTCTCAAGTGACATACAAAGTGTATCAAGAAGTTGGTCCTAATTCCATGCACACTTTTTTATCCATCCATCATTGCTCATCTTCCCAAGTTTGGAGATTCAAAGGCTCCAAACTGTCGACTAATGCATCTTCTATTCCTGAACACACTTTATCCACGCCTCCATGCATGATATCCAATTCTCACATTGACCATGTGTTGGCAATGACCCTTCATCACAAGGATTCAAAAGGCACTCTATCACGATGTGTGCACAAAGACAAAGTTAACTCCGGTATCAAAAAAATAGATTAGGGATCTCAAAAATTTCTTACAAGTGCACGTATCTTGGCAAAACAACTTCTTCAAGCAGGATACCAATGGCACATTATGAAAGAAGCATCTACATCAGCACCACTAGGTGGTCCAACATTAGCTTAAAATCTCTCAGAAAATACAAAAAGAAAAAAATCAAAAAATATAAAAATCCAAAAAAAAATAATAAATAATAAATACAAAAAATCCAAAAAAGGATTGAAAACAGTACAGAAAAAATCATTCTCTAGCGAAAACCATTTCAGTGGCCCTTTGTAAGAGTACCATGATGAAAACCTGGCAAACAGGCACCAAGTGTAAATAAAGCACCCCCCCCATCTACCATGATTTGCACGGCTCACTCATTCCATTGCATCTCAATAATACATCCATCCACTCATTCGCTCGCATCCATACCATGGCCTGGGTTGATGCCCACATCATAGTCCATCGTAGTACCACTTGGCATATTCCTAAGGTTAGTTTGTTCCACCTTTATTGACATAGTCTATCACACCATGCTGGGGGCATGTTCTTGCATGCATCGGATCAGATTTGTGTATATTCTTGAGATCTTCTTCAAATTCATCAAAAATCCAAAAACATCCAAATCTAAAAAAAAATCCAAAAACATGTCAAAATATCAGAAAATCTTCAAAAAAATTCATCATTAAGTCTTGTTAGTCTTCCACCTTGTATGAACTACGTCGTCTTTGAGCTTGAACCTAGGCAAGGTTGATCTTTAATCATCCCCCGAGACAGTAAGGCCAGTCCTTTAGGCATCCGTCACATTGGCAATCCGTTTGCCCATCACGTCTACAGTAAGGTCAGTCCTTTAGGCATCCATCATATTGGCAATCTATTTGCCCATCGAGTCTATAGTAAGGTCAGTCCTTTAGGCATCTGTCGCATTGGCAATCCGTTTGCCCACCTAGTCTGCATCTTAAGTCAGTCCTTTAAGAAATAAAATGACAATCTATTTTTCCATCTTATCATCAAGTTAGTCTGTCGCCAGTCAAACAATGTGGTCTCTGTGTGTATAACGTAGGTAGGGATAATCTATGGATCATCTCCCGAGACCCCTAGGATAGGTCTTTAAGTTAGTCTGTTCATCGTAAATCTTGAAAATACCAAAAACATTAAAAAATGTGAAAATACCAAAAACAACCTCAAAACATTTGAAAAAACCAAAATGGTGCATCCATTTCATCTCACTTTCACCTGTGATTGTCATCACTCATAATAAAACAATCGTCGCTTTCACCCTTTGGTGAGTCAGTCAGAAGCAAGTTTAGCAAGTTCCAAAGTGAACACCTAATTGTCAGAGTCTTGGAAGTCTAAGTCAGTAAGCCAGTAAGTTGGTCAACTCAGAGTATCAATAGCTTATCACCCAAATCAGTCCCATCAAAACCCTGATTGCTACATGTCCTAGGATGAAGCTTTCCTACGATGGACATAGGAATCAAGTACCCCTCATAGTAGTTAGTCTTGGCTAGCGGTACGAAGAACATTAGCTTGTTTGTTTGCTTTATCTTGGTCTTGTTTTGACTTATCTTATTTTGCGCTCATTCCAAGGACCTCTCCATGATACCTAAACAAATCAGGTTTAGAGAGAAAGGAATGGGGCAATGATCATTATCTTTTTATCTGTTATGCTTGTTGGATATCCTTGTAAAATAACTTCTTCATGCATACTTTATTTTGTTTGTAGGGAGGATGTTTTAGGTATCTTGTTGACCACATAAGAAGGCTTTCCTTTTTATGTTTTGGCCCGAGATGTCTAGAATATCTGAACTGCATTCTAAATAAGGTTATTTTTGTCAAAATGTGAACAAGAATACTCCTATCTGATTGTCGAGTCAAATTCCATTGCACTAGGTACCACGCCATCTTGGTCATTTATACCTTGATGCATCATACCTATGTGTGCTATCAAACATAATGTAATTAACCCTTTGAAAATCCCAACTCCTGGCAAACAATACATCATCAATCATCACCTTTTGTGGATCCTCCTTCCATTCCTCTTCTTCTATCTTTACTAACATTTCTATCTAAAATCGGTGTCTGGCATCAAAATATACATGAGGCTACCCATGGTCAATGGCTGTCTATACATCATCAAATTTGTCTACATCAAAGAATTATATTTCATCCTCTAATCAATAGAACCCCCCCTCTTGCATTTTATCGTGATCTCAACCGAAAAATCGTACATTTCTGCTCGATCTCTTGAGGGGGCAATATACCAGCGTAATTCTTCTCACTGGGGCAATAGTGGGGCATCTAAAAAATTGATAAATTTTAAACTTTGATCACAACAGTTTATTCTTTGAATCAATGCAACAAGTACATTGCTTCAAAGAGGGAAAAAATGTAGACATGGAAAATGTACAATTTCATTTGGACACACTTATTAACAACATTTCATCTTAAATCATATTCTCAGCATTTATCACATTCTATCTCTTAATTTAATAAATCACTATTTATTGAATCAAGTCTTCCTCTGTCAGTGATTAAATTAAATCAATTTAATTTAATTAACCTTACATCCTTGTTTAATTAAATAAATCATTTTATTTGATTAAAATCTCTAAAGTCCTTTTATTAAATTAAATAAATTAAACCTTATTTGATTTAATCTAGCATGTTCCTTCTTGATTAAATAAATCAAATCATTTATTTAATAAATCATTTCTTCTCAATTCTTGACTTAAAATTAATCCATAAATCTAATTCTAAATTGTCACATCATTTAATTCTTCTTTAAGTTAATCAAATCTTAATTAACTTAATCCCTCTCCTTAAAAATCCTCTAGAGAATGCAAGTGGCATAATAAATCAAATACTTTAATTTATTAATTCTCCATTTTCCCTCACATAGCATCAAAAAAGAATATTCTCTTGTTTGAATTCAAAAAGTCCAAGTAGACTTGTACATCCAACAAGGCATTCACTCCTCTTACATGTCCTTGTGCATTGAGCCAAGTGGCATTTATTTAATTCTTTTTTCCCTCTCACATGTCATTTTTCAAATTTGAAATTCCACCTAATGGCATTTATCATGCACATTGACCAAAATGTGCTCATTCCTCAACCATTCACATCTTGACAAGTGGCACTTGGCCATTGGATGTTGAATGATCCCACATTTCTCTATTTCACTCTCTATTCCATTTTGGAAATCTATAAATTAGAGACTTCTCTCCTCATTTCTCATCCACAACCTTCATGCAAAGTTACTCTTTTCAATTGAGAACTAATTTTGCTCATTTCACACAACTTTGAGTAAGCTTACCATGCTCAAATTCACCTTCACTTCACACACTTCAAGAAAAGTTATTCTCTTCATTTGAGAATTAATCTTGTTCCTAACATCATACAACTGGTTCAAGGATTGGGAAAGGGCTGCTTACTACACAACATGGTGGCAACAATCCACTATGAGATAGAGTTTAATTATATTTCTTATATGCTTCTGGTTAACCTATTTTATACTCATTAGTTGCATATTTAGATATGATTAAATATTTCATAGGGATGTTAGATTTTCTAATTTAAACTAACTTTCATGCTAACAACATGAAATGGTTTGAGTTGATTATTTTGCAGGTTTTAGCATCCACATCTTCTCTTCTTCCATGAAATTACATGATGATAAGAGTATTGAACTTAGTGTTTCCCCTAGTTTGGCAATTTTCATTGTCCCTTTGACTAGTTTTCCACCTTATGTATATATTGATCAAGATTGGTATGTGAACAACTGCTATAGGTTGACTTGCATGTGCCTTACTAGTCTTTTGCATTGTTTTCTTTTTCATGTTTCTTGATGTGATTTTATGTGCGTAATGTGATCCCTCGTGCTATTTCATTTGATTTATCTCTCTCTTTTTGTGCATTCCTCTATATGTATCTACATTCTTCTATATGTCATAAATATTTTATCTTTTTCATTTGTCTTGTGTTTTCATTTTGAGGATTATGCAAGGTGTAGAGAATTTTATTTCTCTTTCATGTTGACCCAAAAGGATTTTTTTTTCGCTTTTTATGTGCCATTCTTCCAATTCTATGAGTATTTGAGGAATGATGATGTTTTTGATCTCTATAACAACATTGTAGCAAAACATACTAACCTTGAATCCATAGATCCTTTATGTATTTTTGGGGGCAACCCCTCTGAAAGGTTGTCATTAGGTCTTATCTCTTTATTTTGAAAGGTGCATCAAATATCAACCATGTAGTGTTGAAAGGTTGTATGCAATAGGAAACTCCTTAATTGTCTCTCTCAAATTTTTAAGTGGTTGGAATGACTGAAATGAAACTTAACTAAAGCCACTAAACGAGAAAGCAAGAAATGGTTAATCTAAAAAGAATGACAACTAAACTAGAAATAATGGAGATAATTAAACTAATAAGCATGTAAATTTTTGAAGAGGAAATTACTGTAAACAAACTATGAAACATATGACTAACAAAATATAGCAATCTTAAATTTAATAGAAAACAACTTAACAACTTGCAACTAACAATGAAATTAGGTGCTCTGAAACTTTAGATAACATAATTAAAATATTACAGACTAGATTTACAACTTGCAAGATTGAATTAAACGAGATCGACACATGAAAATAAACCTCACTCACAATTATCATTTACAAAATGAAGATAACAAAATTAAAAATAGAATACTTATCTATCTACTTTGTAGTTCCTTGAGTGGCCAACTCTCAGGTGCTTCTATGCTTAGCTCAGATAACACAAACTTTTTAACTCCAAGATTACTCCATTCAAAATGGTTCCATTCATAATACTTAATAACTCAAAATGAGGCAAGCACAACTTTCTTGATTCATATTGAAAATATAACTTAGAAACATAGTTTAGAAAAACATTACGACAACATAATGATATCTCTTTGTATCATTGCTTCTGATGGTTACATATTTATACAAAAAAAAAGTTAACAAAATCCTATAGTTTATTTGGTAAATATTTCCACTGAAAAAGCCTTCAAATTCAACAAACTAACGAACTTAATTCCACTACATGAAACATTAAAGGGCTCAACATGAGCCATAAAGTCTTCGAACTAAAAATAACAGAAATCTTCAAAAACTCGATCCACCATGCATTATCCTAAAGTTCTAGTGCCTATTGTTTTGGCACTTGTCTTCAATTGTGTTGAAGTTTTCATTGAATACACTTGGCTAGCATGGTGACTGATTATTCTTTTTAACCTATACAATACTTAGAAACTAAACCATTATGTTAGTGCGGGTTAGCTTATTTCAATTAATTTTAGGAAATAAATATTATACATATCTATACAAAAAGAAAGTAAATAATAATCCAAAAGATAATTAATTGGCGAGGTAAATGTGACTGGAAAATATAAGGAAATTTATTTAGTTCCTCTTAATATTTATCTCCAATCTGTTGGATTTATTACGATATGTCAACCTAGTAGAATCCATTACTAGCAAAGTAGTTAATGAGGAGTTTCTAAAAAATGGAGTACTCACCAAAGCATGTTAGAGGTATGATCTTTGGAAGGGACGTGGTTATGTTGGAGGCTTATTTCCAAGGCATTTTTTTCTTCATAGAATGGCATTTCCAACATTGTTTATTGCATTAAACAAATCTACGTCTCAATGAACTTCCATCTTTATGTTGAATGCACTCAAAAGATATGCAGCGGAGTTTGATACAAATTTAGTAGAAAAAGTAAAGGTAAGAGTAAAAGCTATCATGGTTCTTCTAACTCATGTTCATGAAACACCTCTACCTTAGGTTCCACAAGTTGCAAATGAAAACAACCTTCACCAACCATTGGAGGAATAAGATAATCAGATGGTTCCAGTAGATCAAATTCAAACAGGGGGAGAATTCATTGATAGAGGGATTAATCTTAATGATATGCATGTGGTTCCTCTTGGTGAAGAAAACATGGTGGAAGACCAGGGTGAAAATGATCTCCTAGTGCAAATGGAGGAGTAACTGGTTGTGGATGGAAGTTTTTTTTTTTTTTTTGTGTCTCAATGTAGAATTTTGGGTGTTAATAGGTTCTTATAAAGCCTTCAAGTCTACTATTAGTTTATGTCAATTCATAATATGGAGTTATAATATTCTATAATAGGGAAGCTAAAAATGAATTTATTACAAGTGATATATGAAGCATTATTGTAACAGGTCTATAAGACGAATATGACACTTCTATTGTACATATTATATTATATCAATATATATATGCAATATTCCTTTTGCTTAATTTTTTTTATTTAGTTCATTATATTGATGAGGTTATTTTTAACTCATCATTTCCTCCCCTTCCTAAGATTGAGCAGGTCCTCCTACTCTTTGTTGTGCCCCATATCCTTCATTTCCCCTATTTCTATTCAAATCACCATACTTGACACTGAGGTCATAAAAAGAATCTGCTTCTATGTCCAGATCCTTGGGTTCTCTCAAAAACCCTTGATGAAGCTTAACCCTTACTGTCTGTCTTTCAAAATTTTCTTTGCTCTGATCTGTGTTGAGGTGTATTGTAGGGGGTGGTGAAAGAAGTAGAGGAGGTCTATATCTCATGCCAATCCATAAGTTTTTAATTGTTGTAGGATACCATCCAAGGTTTATGCTCTTCTATAGGACCACCTAATTTTAAGAGGTGAAATTACCTCTCTTCTCCTAAGATGCATAGGAAGAGGATTATATCTCTCTTCACATGCATTCCAAGCTCTACCTATCAATTTTGGCCCCTGATCTCGAAAATGGTTAAATAAAATAATAAGGTTACTATTGTGTTTACTTTGTACAACCTCGTTAATCTTAATAATCAGAAATTATTCTTTGAAATCATAAGGCTTCCAGTGAGGATACCTCATTTGTAGTCCAACAATTTTCTTTGCCTATGAATATTACCTTGTATGTTCCTACCATTGGATTTTATTACACATGGTGGATAGAAATTACCTCAATTGAACTTCACCAACAAATAAATTGACATAAAAATATGTGTATCTTTCCAAGAACAAATTATGAGTAAAGAATTCACACAAAAATTCATATTGATCAGGGATTGATTCTACAAATATTTTGACAAATTATTTGTCATCAAGATCATGCGGTTGGTTGTTGTAAATTCTGAGTAATTTCCATCTCAAAAGTTTCTCATTGAGGAACATAGAATATAGCTTGGATGGTCTTCTACAAGCTAACAACAATTCACCTATTTGAAAAGCATCTTGTTTAGCTCTATACACCCTATTAAATGATTATTTTAACATAAATAACTCCTTTTTAAACCGAGCATTTTCAATGCCTACCTCCTTCAAAAAATAGCATCTCCCTATCCATTTCATTAGTAATGGATGTATTTGTACTTGGAAGCATTCCATTACAGTGGGTTCAACTTGTGTTCCTTTAGACTCCATTATAGGCTTGGAATCACTTTCTTGCAAATCCTATTCTAACTCAACAATTATGTTCAAAGAGGCATTAATTTTAGTTTCTTGTTTATTCCTTTCTTCTTCAAAATTAGTAAAAATTTGCAAAAAAATACTTTTTAAACCTTTGATATGCCTATCTTTTTCAGACAAATCAGCCACATGTTTTTTGCTTTCTTAATTCCACTATTGTATCTGATACTACAATTGCTCAATAACCTTGTCTTTATGTTCCATCTGCATTTTCAAATCCACAATTTATTTATTTATTTTCCATATGATTGTAGTATGTGCCTCTATTTTCTCTTGTTGTTGAGTAATTTGTTCCTATTTCCTTGCAACTGGCATCTCAATTCAATAATTTCTATTTTTTATTTTTTCTAATTCCACTCCCCTCTGATTAAATTTTTCATCCCCTATATTAACATAAAAGGCATATCAAATATTTTCATATTATCATTAATTACATTTTCCTCGACACTAGGTACATTACTTTTATCAGACACATCAAATGAACCTGGCTCAGTAAATCTATCATTTAAAGGGGAAAACTATCTCAGAGGATCATCCTCAACACCCACACAAGGTGGTGATTGAAACCTTTCCTCTTCTTGTCCTATTGGAGATGGAATATTCTCTTGTTCAGTCTCAGGGGATTGTTCGGCCTATTTTTCACGTTCTTTTGGGGTCTCCTTAGGGGGCTGATTTCTAGTTTCCAGTGAGTGCGCATTAGTTTTTCATCTTCTCTTTTTGGAAAAACTCAATGTATCACAACCTATAGTTTCATTGGTTTCATCTGATATTATTTTACTTCTCCTTAAGGGAGGATTTGTTACCTTGGTTTTCCTTTTCCTCTTGTGAGGAGGCTCTTCTTCATCTCTTGAATGCATAATTTCTACATTTTTGTAGTATGAGGTAAAAAAATTGGCGCTTCACCGCCAAAAGTTATTGTGGTTTGTTGAAGTTTAGGAGCATCTAAAGCTTTAGGAGAATGTTCTCTGAAAGGTTGAGTTACTTTCTTGGATGACTCTCCTTCCTCAAATTGTCCTTTAGGCTCCGAATTCACAAAATTTTGTAGAAATTTCTCCCATTTATTTATGGTTTCTTTTGGAATGATATTTATATATCAATTGTATAAGGCCATGGCGTTTGAGTGGCCCTATTCCAATTTTATACTTTTCTACTATTCTAGTGATAGATTCACACATGAATGTTGGAAAATTAATCCTAAGAGAAGGGTCTTTGGCGCCATGGCGCAAATGTGTAAGAAGTCAAAAAAGGGGACCTACTATCATTGCTACTTGTCCTTCACAGGTAAAATACTTAATTATCCAAGCTACAATAGTTCTCCATGGTTCTAGGATAGATATTTTTTCGAAACCTTTATTTTGTCCCCTAGTACTCATAGTTATCAAAGGTTGAGGTTCTCCTTCTCTATGAAATAATTATACCATTCTTTGATAAGTGATATGAGTAGTTTCCATCAAGTTAATGCATTTATTTTCAAGACTCCAAATACGGGAAATAATTTTAGGACTTACCCAGAAATGCTTGCCATGCACAATAGTTCGTCCATCCACAAAAAACATTGTAAATTCCTTTACTAACTACTCATTATGCCCTTCAAAATTATTCATAAATTCTAGCCACCCAAATTTTGAAACAAGCCTACAATGTTGCCCAAAGCCAACAATTTATCTGTTGAAGTTGGTTCAGAATTATTTTTAGCTCCTCCCATTCTATTCTTCCCTCACTTCTCTACTCAATTCTGCGGAAGTGTTATGATGATCAAAGAAACCTTGTTTAAACAAGTGAATCACAAATGGAAGATAATATAATTTTGATACAACCGATGGGAGAGGAATTAATTGTCTTACTTGAGCTCTTCTATATAATCATGATGGCTTTGCATGGGAAAATGCACAAATATTTTTTTACTTCAAGAAATCACACAATGGCACAATTTACCAAATTGGGAGAGGGAATTTTTTCGTTCCAATTAATTAATCCTTATTCAAAAAAACTACCTAATTTAAGTAAAAAATGTACATACCTTACATCCTGTCATTAATCGAACATCACTTACCTTTTGCTGACGTAAAAAAATGGTTGCGTGATTTGGCAAGGGTGATGAAAAATTTATTATGATGTGGATGGGACAACTAGTAAATGGCAAGATTATCATGACAAAAAAGTTGTCATAATAATTTTAATTATTATAAAAGGATATGGTAATGTAGGCGAAAGGGTTGGATGACAATATAGGGCATGGATTCCAAGGTGATGATTTTTTTTTGGAATTGGACATGTGTATGGCATTGAGAAAAAAAAAAAAATTTACAAAAATCAGGAGCATTGTTGAAAGATGCAGTTGGGGTGAAGGATGAAAAGTTCATGTAGTTAGAGTAAAAATATTAGAGAAAAATGCATAAAAAAATTATAATGAAAAACCCTAACAAGCACAAAATAACATGAGAATCAAAACAAGAAAGCAAAGCAAACTGATCTCTAAGCTACATTTGATTTATCTCCATTGCTCTTCTTCACCTGCATGAGAATGCAAGATTTTGAAGGTTTGATTATTTTGATATGTTGATTGCTCATTTTCATAGCATAATGATAAGATAGAGATGATAGAAGAAAAATAGATAGATAGATAAGAAGATTGAAATAAATTTTGGCAGAGTAAGGATGCTAGAAGAAGATCCTCCCAAATGTCCTGTGAAAGGCTTGATTTATAGGAAATAGTTTATATGATTTGATGGCGAAGATTAAAATTCAAATCTGTGATGTGTATGTCTAGGATTAAAAGTTGATTTTAGTGTCTATGACACACATTAAGTGGGTTATGACATGAGGCTAAAATTAGGATGTGAGGAAATAAGTGGGATTCTTTTATTTATTTTGGAGAGAAAAGATGCCTATGACACACAATGAATGGGGCTAAAAATAAGATGTGAGTGGGAATCACATAATTTAAATAATAAAATTATTTAAATTATGTATGCATGTGAAGAGTTGTAGCCCTTTGACACATGTTGCAATGTGACAATAAGTGAGGGATTAATTCAAATATTTAATTTGAATTATTTTGAGATATGTGAAGGAGGAATTAATTAAATAAATGAGATTTATTTAATTAATTGGGAAGGTGATTAAGTGAAATAAATGGGATAAGGGGGTTAATGTAATGGCCTAGGAAAAAATATTACAAGATGTTTTACAAGGTGATGTATCACCTAGGTAATGTTATGGCATGGACAATTTTGGGTGTCTACATTTTTCCCCTCTTTGAGATGATGAGATTTATGTCGAGTAACATCATTTCAAAGAAGCTAAGGTATGGATAGAGGAAAGAAATATGATGCCCCACCCACTTGAGGAAGTGAGAAGTAAGATGAATGAAGAAAACAAATATTAGAAGAATACGATGATGAAAAAGGTATGAAGAAATGGGATGATGATCTAGGATATGATAATGATGATGATGCCCCCTCAAGAGGATAGCCGGGTTGGACAAACATGATTATTCTCTCAAAATAAATGAAATGATAAATGAGGGATAAGATGAATGATACAAGATAGGAAGTTAATGAAAAAGAAGCAATAACATGTTATGTTGCAATAAAGTGAGAAATCATATTTTTGAAATAGCACTAGACGTTATGCACCAAGGTATAAAGACCAAGTTGATGATGTGTCAAGTTGCCCAACATAATACGAATTTGTCTAGATATAAGATATGATTATTAGTTGGGAGTGAATCAGATTTGATGCAAAAAAATGATAACACACACAATCAAGAAAGCAAGCATGCACAAACGATACAAAAACAAATAAGGTATTGCCCCTGTAGGGAATGATATATCCCTAAATCAACTCAAGGATGATTGATTAATCGATTGATTGATTTATTGGGTTTAAAACAATACTAGGATCAAGACCATTGATGCAATTGGATAATTTGGCAAGATTGATTAACTTGGTTGGTATGGATTAAGGATTGAATTACATTCGAATTATTTCTTGGAATGAGTGAAGATTATTGATTTGAAGATCTGGATGATGATTGATGAATTAAATTGAAGAATGATTTTGATGGATTGGATTGATGAAGAAATGATTTAATTTGATGATAATGATTCTATTGATTATAATAATGGATTTGATTGGAAGAAGTGATGAATTTATTTATGGAATTTGAATATTCAATTTTATTTCTTGGATTTTTGTTGTCTATTTAATTTTTTTGTCTTTTTTCAGGACTCTTTTCCATTTTTTAAAAATATTTTTTTGGGGATATTTTGATTTTTTTGGATTTTTTTTAGGACCTTTTTTGAAATATTTTGAGATGTCAATGGATGCAAATTTGGGAAGCCTTTGTGCTAGATACCAATGACAAGGGAAAACCAAGTCTAGGTGTCAGGTGATAGAGGGGATTGATGAATGAAAGGGATGGGTGATAGGATAAGGGATAAAAGGCTCATGATAGAGGGATGGATAAAAAGGATAGGTCATAGTGAATAGAATGGATGTATGCATCACACAAGAACAAGGATGTTATCTCCAAAGACTATGTCACATAGGAATAACATGCCCCATTCAAGGTACAATACTTAGGAATTTTCATGACAAAGGTTATGACAATAGGATAATGATAGGCTTGTTTGGATGGATGGGGTATATCAAAAGATATTCAAAGCATGTTTCAATTTTTTTTTCCATATGTCTTCATCAAGATCAAAAGGAGAAGGGTTGATAAGTGGACTCAATATGATAGGTATGTATGATGGCTAAAGATGGTAGGTTGGATGGAAATGATATGATAAGAAGTGACATGATAAGATAGATAGTGTGAATGAGACAAAGTTCCCACAAGTGTAAGTGAAATAGAAGATCAACCTACACATGATGCTTTTTTTCCATGTTTTCATCATGGTACTTATGCAAGGTGCCACCAAGGATGGTTTCCATGGTTGGATGAAATGATTTCTCTTTAATTTTTTTTCTCTTTTTTTTTTTTTGAATAGGAGAAGGATTGGAGGGACTCAAATGTCTAGTTTTATGAAAGGCGATAGTCCTGCTAGATGGATGTCATCGCATGGACCATGTCAAGTGTGCTCATAGATTTTGGTAAAGAATTGAATGAGTGTGAGATGGATTAGGTAGATAATGGATTATGATGTGGATTATGGAGGGATTGGTGGATTATGATATGCATTATGTAGGGTAGATGAAGGGGAGGCTTACCCAAAAGCATGGACCATAGGAAGGTGATGGGGGAGATATGTTGGATAATGATTGAAGGATGTGAAGATGGAAGTAGGTTGAATTGTTATGAAATGGAAGGGAACCATGACCAATGGTTTCACATACTCTGATAAAAGTTGAAGATTTTGATGTGGAGGTGGTGTAGGAAGCAATGGAGATTTTTTCTTAGGGGATGGGTGATGAAGCGCTTTAGGTACCCACATAGACTTAATATTTTTATGACTTTTATTTTTATTGTGGGATGGAATATAAGATTCTTGAATAGAGTGGGAATGTGAGGTGGAAGTGGATGGTTGGGATTTTTCTGATGTAGGTGTCTCATTTGAATTGCTTTCCTTTTTCTTAGGGACCCAAACCATTTTTTTTTTAGACTCTTCTTTTGAAATTATGAGCTTATATTTCTTTTTGGATGGATTTTTCTTTGATTCTTTGCTTTTGTGTCCTAGGGCAAGAGGACCCTTCAAATTTTTTTCTTTATAGAGAGAGGCATCACTTCTTTTTTTTTAAATCCCATGGCTATGGTAAAATGAGTGAAAGCTTCATGTTTAAACAATGTGTGCATTGATTGGTCATGATTAGGATTTTTTAGAAGATTTGTGGATGGATGGATAAGGAGATTGTATAATGGTGATATTAGGTGTTGGGAGTAATGAAGGTAGATTAGATAGAGGGATATTAGGATTTGGAAGCAATGGTGGCAAAGTTGATGGTGGAAGCTGTACAATCACATGCTTTTGGGATTTGTAGGGTGATGGAGGAGGGATGTCAACATAATTTTTAGGCATATGATAGGATTTATGGTGGAAAGAGGACTTACGATGGATGGAGGAAGTACCAACATCTTTAGCTTGTTTTCCTTGGGGTGAGTATCCAAGGCCAAATGAGAATGGAGGGACTTTGACATGGATGGGCTCAAAAAGAGCTTGTTTGTGAAGGCCTAAACCTTTACCTTGGTAGTTCATGTTTTGGAGTATGTGATGGAAAATAGGACTATATGCAGGTATAACACTAGACACGAGTTCCTTATTGGATGGGGAAAATGAAGCAACAAAAGATAATGGTTATTGTTGTTCTAAGGAGGAACATTCATGAATGAGGGTGGAATGACCAAGTGGAAATGATTGATTTGATGATGGATGTGGAAGGATCATTGGGATTTTCATTAACATTGCATTAAATAAGATCAAAGATATTTTTTTGATCTTCTATGTTGACTTGGGAGGCATATGTCTCATCAAGGGAAGTGGATGTTGGTGGATAATGGATAGGACTAGGTGAAGGTGTATTTGGGATATCTTGCTCATGGGTGGATACAGGATCAAGTTGCTCATGGACAAGCTCTTCATCATTATGGATATCATCTTGATCATAGAAAATATATAGATTATGGATAGGTTGGATGAAAGTAATTTGATCTTGATTAGGAGTAGGACTTGATGTTTCCACATGCTTAGGATTAGGCTATTGATATTGTTGAGAAATTATGTCTCAACTTCTAGCTTAAAGCCCCACCCTTAAAGTCTTGGTGTGGAAAATTGTTTATTTTGGCCCCACACCATGGCGGTTAAATCTGTTTCTGGCGGTGCTTGGCCTGGCGATTACCACCTTACCATGGCCACTCAAGTGACTAACTGTGGTGGCCATGGTAAGCCACCTACGGCTGGCTTGGTGGTTACTGCCATACCATGACCATCCACAGGGCTGACCGTGGTGGCTACAGTAAGCCACCTACGGCTGGATTGGCGGTTACCACCATACCACGGCCAGCCACAGGGCTAGCCATGATGGCCGCGATAAAACCGCCAATGGTCAGGCTGACGATTACTTCCCTACCGTGGGGTGGCTTGTCGGCCCTCGCGGTAGCGCAGTAAGACCATCAGCGGTCCCTTTGACCGCCTACCACCATACTGCAGGGTGATCATGAGGAGGCCACGGTAGCACAATAAAGTGGATGGCGAGCTCGGTAGGCTTACCGTCATATCGTAGGGTGAGCTCGGGTGGACCGCGGTAGCGCGGTAAAGGCTATGGAGAGCTCGGTGAGCCCGGTGACCTGGTTTGATCGAGTTGGACTCGAGTTAGAGCTTGACAACGAATTAGGTGGGGACACGTGGCTTAGTGTCATGCATTTATTGGCTAAAGTCCAATGCAATAATTGCAGCAGGTGTAGGTCAACTCAGGGTGGCGTAACTAAACCTGATTTGAGTGAAGACAGTTATGGCCTGGGTGGCTTGATGTAGAAAGGTCGACATGGGTAGATTATTGGTGTGATTTGATCAGGGATGATTGTACTTTGTGATCGCCAATTTTCTGATAGAATTGAATGCAATGTATGACTTATGTAAGTCGAGTATGTGATTGCAAAAGTGAGTTTGAACTGTATGTTGTGTGAGGCAACATTGTAATAGTGAGAGGTAGAGTGTGCTGTTGTGAGCTAATCAAAGATGACTATAAATTGTATGTAACTATTTTGTTACTGAAATACAATTAGTCTAACTTTGTGTGGTGGGTTTTTTACCTGTAAAGGTTTTCCCACGTATATCTTGTGTCAACTATGAATGCTCTCTTTGTGTGATATTTTATTTTACTTGCATGTATTCATCTCAAGTAGTTTGTGAAGCTATTGAAACTGGTTTATGCTTTACTCCTTTGTTGTATTAGTGTTAAGGGAATGTATTCCGCACTATTGGGTCTCTAGATCCATGCCTATTTTCCCTTCAAGTGGTATCAGAGCTTGGCCAGTTGTGTTATCCTTGTAGGAAAGATTAGTTTTTTGTGCTAATGCTGTTTTAGTGGGAGTCTTGCATTGTTGAAACTTGTTTTTGTTTGAGATGGCGAGTACATCTGGTAGAATAGATATTGAAAAGTTCAATGGCAGTAACTTTGAGTTATGGAAACTCAAGATAGAAGACTTGCTTGTGGATAGAGACCTCTGGATTGCTATCTCTAGAACTAAGCCACAAAGTACAACGCAAGAAGCTTGGGATCTTGCTGATAGGAAAGCAAGAGGTTTGATAAGACTGAGTCTAGCCGATTCTATTCTCCTAAACATTCATGAGGAGTAGTCTGCAACTTCATTGTGGAAGAAGCTTGGGGATATTTATCAGGAAAAGTCTTTGGTAAATAAGTTATTCTTGAGGAAGAAGTTGTACTCCTTGAAGATGGACGAAGGTGCATCAGTTGCAGACCATTTGAACTCGTTTAATATGAGTGTTACTCAGCTGACGTCTATAGGTGTAAAGATTGAGGAGGAGGATCATTGCATGCTCCTGTTGTGTTTGCTACCTGACAGTGGGGATCACCTTGTGATGGCTATTGGAAGCACAACCATTGCTTTCAAGATGGATGATGTGGTTTCTTCGCTTCTATCTGAAGAAATGCGAAGGAAATCTTCTGAGATGGCCAAAGAGGCTCTTGCTATTCGAGGTAGACCAAAGGAGAAAGACAAAAAGAAAGACAACAAGTCAAAATCCAAGTCTAAAGGGAGATCAAAGTCTCTTGGTAAAAATTCCAAGGTAAAATTTTGGAACTGTGGGCAACCTGGTCATATCAGGAAGGACTGGAAGGAGAAGAAGAAGAAGAAGAATGTCTCTAACAATGAATCTTCTCAAAGTGATGCAAATGCCTTCATTGTAGTAGCCTTGACAACCCAGGCATCAGATGATGTCTCGCTAATTGATTCAGGTGCTTCTTTTCACATGACATCCAATAGAGATTGGTTCCCAAAGTATGAGAAGTATGATGGTGGAAAGGTATACTTGGCAAGTGATTCAACATTGGAGATCATTGGTAGAGGAAGATTCGGAATTCAATTTCTTGAAGGGAGAGTCAAAGGTATTGGTGGCGTACTTCACATACCAGGTCTAGCTCAAAATCTTCGCTCTTTCATTAAGTTAAATGATGCTTGTGTAGAATTTTCATTCTCAAGTAAAGGTTGTAAAATGGCTAGAGGTGCAATGGTGTTGGCTAAGGGTGTTTGTATTGGCACTTTGTACAAGCTAGATGCACGACTTGTTCTTTGTAACAGTGCCTCTATAAAGTCAAACATTGTTGCACCTATAGAGAAAGATGAAGACTCTTCTTTGGCTGCAAATGCTATGGAAGTAAAACTCCCAACTGAGAAGACTATGCTATGGCATCATAGACTTGGTCACATTGGTGAGAAAGGTTTAAAAACCTTGAAAAATAAAAACCTTGTAGAAGGGCTTGATGATTGTAACCTTGAGTTTGATTTCTGTTAACACTGTATCTATGGAAAAAAACACCGTGTTTCTTTTTATTCTAGTCCTCACAAATATTTTGGTATACTGGATTATGTTCATTCTGATGTGTTTGTTCCAGTTAATGTTCTTTTGTTATCAATGTCTAGATATTATGTTTCTTTTATTGATGACTATTCAAGAAGGGCATTTGTTTACTTCATTAAAAGTAAATCAGAAGTGTTCAGTCGGTCTAAAGAGTTTAAATCTTTGGTAGAAAATTAGACTGGAAGGAAAATTAAGTGTTTGAGGACAAATAATGGTGGTGAATATTGTTCTGCAGATTTTGAGAGGTATTGCACTAATCATGGGATTAAAAGGCACAAGACAACGCCTCATACTCCACAACAAAATGGAGTTGTTGAAAGGTTAAACATGACACTGATGGAAAAGGCAAGGAGTATATTGAGTAGTGCTGGTCTAGAGTAGAAGTTTTGGGTTGAGGCTATTGCTACAGCATGTTATTTGATAAATAGATCTCCTTGTTCAGCTCTTGTTGACAAGACACCTTTGGAAGCATGGTTTGGTAAGAAGCCCTCTCTGAGGCATGTCTGTGTGTTTGGCTATGAGGCATATGTTTATGTGCCAAATGAAAAGAGATCTAAATTGGATAACAAGCCTATCAAGTGTATCCTCATTGGCTATGGAGTTGGTGTGAAGGGATACAAGCTTTGGAACCCTGTTACTGAGAAGGTTTTGTATAACAAAAACATGATATTTTGTGAGCTAAAACCTTCAGTTAGTGATCAACAACTTGGGACAAATCAGAGTGACAAGAAGAAGGATGTAGTTGAGATTCCCCAAACTCCTGAAAGGGGAGAGCTGCATGGTGTACCTAAGACTGAGGAGAGCTCAAGCAGCTCTAGAAGTTCTAATGATGAAGATCAACCTCAACCTATAAGAAGATCTACACGAGAAAAGAGGCAACCTAATAGGTATGGTTTCTCTATGTTAGATTCAAATTTTTCCTATTCTTTAATTACTAGCACTGATGAGCCTAGGACTGTCAAAGAAGCAATCAACATGGTTGATTCAAAGTCTTGGCTGGAAGCCATGAATGAAGAAATGGATTCTTTGAAAAAGATTGATACCTGAAATCTGGTACCACTTCCTAAAGGGTGAAACCCTATTGGCTATAAGTGGATATTCAAAAAGAAGATAGGTCTTGATGGCAGTGTTGAGAAGTATAAGGCTAGACTAGTTGGAAAAGGTTTTTATCAAATTGAGGGAATAGATTATGGAGATATTTTTTCCCCTATAGAAAAGCTGACATCCATCAGATTTCTATTGTCTTTAGCAGCTGTGTATGATTTTGAAATTGAGCAGATGGATGTGAAGACAACATTTCTCCATGGTGAGCTAGAAGAAGAAATCTACATGTCACAGCCTGAGCATTTTTTTGAAAGAGATAAACAAAATTTGGTTTGCAAGTTAATTAAATCTCTCTATGGTTTAAAACAGTCTCCTAGAATGTGGTACCAGAAATTTGACACTTTTGTGTTGTCAATTGGGTTTGTGAGATCAAAGTCTAATCATTGCATTTACTATAAATCTAAAAATGATCCTGTGCTTGTTATCACCCTATATGTGGATGATATGTTATTTATTGGAAATATCAAGACTATGATTTTTGATCTTAAATCTCAGTTCTCTGCAAAGTTCAAGATGAAAGATCTTGGTGCAGCTAGGTACATTATTGGAATGAAAATAACCAGGGACAAAACAAGCAGAAAGCTTTGGGCCAGTCAGAGTAAGTATGTGAAGACAGTTATGGAGAGGTTTAGCATGGATGACTGCAAGCAACTTGTTGTTCCAATCATGCATGGAACTAAGCTGTTAGTTGAAGACTGTCCTAAGTCTGCTATTGAGATGGAGGACATGACCAATGTGCCCTATGCAAGTGCTGTTGGAATTTTAATGTATGCTATGGTCTGTACAAGACCAGATATCACCCATGCAGTGGGAGTTCTAAGCCGATTTATGGAAAATCCAGGAATATCACATTGGGATGCTGTGAAGAGAGTTTTCAGGTATTTGAAGGGGACTTCAGATTATGCTTTGTGTTACCATGGCAGTATGGTTGCATCACATAAATCTCTTAGCATCCAAGGATATGTTGATTCAGATTGGGCAGGGGACATTAACAGTAGATGATCCACCAGTGGATACACTTTCATGCTTAATAGTGGAGCTATCAATTGGATGAGCAAGCGATAGGTTGTGGTTGCTTTATTGACAACAGAGGCAAACTACATGGCTGCAACTTATGCCTATAAGGTAGTTGTTTGGCTGAGGCATTTGTGCTTAGACATTGGTTTTGATGTTGGGCAGATTAATATCTACTGTGACAATCAGAGTGCCATTTATTTGGCAAAAAACCCAACGTTTCATGTCAAGACCAAGCACATTGATGTGCAGTATCAATTCATGAGGGATATGGTTGAAGATGGAAGGGTCTGTCTGGAAAAGGTGGACACCTTGAAGAATGTTGCAGATGCTTTGACAAAGCCTATGAGTACAAACAAGTTCAGATGGTGTGCATAATCGATGGGCCTTGGGGCCTATGACAGATAGTGATTTTTCATTGCCATGGGGTTAGCTGGAAGTGTTCGCCAAGTGGGAGCTTGTTGAAAAATTATGTCTCAACTTCCATCTTGAATTCCCACCCTTAAAGTCTTGGCATGGAAAAAAAATTATTTCGGCTTTTACCACCATACCACGACAGTTAAATCTGTTTCTGGCAGTGCTTGGCCTGGTGGTTACCACCTTACCATGGCCAGTCAAGTGACTGACCATGGTGGTCACAGTAAGCCACCTGTGGCTGTCTTGGCGGTTACCGCCATACTGTGGCCAACCATAGGGCTGATCGTGGTGGCTGTGGTAAGCCGCCTATAGCTAGCTTGGTGGTTATCGCCATACCATGGCTAGCCATAGGGCTTATCGCGGTGGCCCCAGTAAAACTGCCAACGGTTAGGATGACGGTTATCGCCCTACTGCAGGGTGGTCTGTTGGCCCCCATGATAGCGTGGTAAGACCATCAGCAGTCCCTTTGACCACCTACCGCCATACCGTAGGGTGATCATGAGGAGGTTGTGGTAGTGCGGTAAAGAGGATGGTGAGCTCATGTGGACTGCGGTAGCGTGTTAAAGGCTATAGAGAGCTCAATGAGCTCAACGACCTGGTTCGACCAAGTTAGATTCGGGTCAGAGCTTGGCAACGAATTAGGTGGGGACACGTGGCTCAGTGTCGTGCATTTATTGGCTAAAGGCCAATGCAGTAATTGCAGCAGGTGCAGGTCAACTCAGGGTGGTGCAACTAAACCCAATTTGGGTGAAGAAAATTATGGCTTAGGTGGCTCGATGCAGAAAGGTCGACATGGGAAAATTATCGGTGCAATTTGATGAGGGATGATTGTAATTTGTGATCAACGATTGTCTGACAGAATTGAATGCAATGTATGACTTATGTAAGTCGAGTATGTGATTGCAAAATTGAGTTTGAACTATATGTTGTGTGAGGCAACATTGTAATAGTGAGAGGTAGAGTGTGTTGTTGTGAGCTGATCAGAGATGATTGTAAATTGTATGTAACTTTTTTGTTATTGAAATACAATTAGTCTGACTTTGTGTGGTGGGTTTTTTACCTGTAAAGTTTTTCCCACATATATCGTGTCAACTGTGAATGCTCTCTTTGTGTGATATTTTATTTTACTTACATGTATTCATCTCAAGTATTTTGTGAAGCTATTGAAACTGGTTTATGCTTTACTCCTCTATTGTATTAGTGTTAAGGGAATGTATTCCGCACTATTGGGTCTCTAGATCCATGCCTATTTTCCCTTCAGATATAACTCCTGGGTTGCTTGAATGGAAGTGGAAGGGGATGACTCTTGAATAGGCTTGATATGTTCTAGATGGTCAACAACATGGAGACATGATGGAGGTTGACTTGGGCTCAATGTGGGAAACTCTTGAATAGGATCAAGGGGGAGACTACATGATAGGGTTGTAATAATGGGTATGGTGTTTTCATAATATTTGGTAGGTTCAAACATATGGGTTGGATGACATGGTGATGTTTGATTCCTTTCTAGTAGACCTTGGGTCACATCCTTTGTATGTGGATGGGTGCATTTGGGTAATGCCATAGGTTTACTTTTGAAATGTTTGAACTTAGGTTGTGGATTTGATGGAGGATTAGATGATGGTGTGGGTAATAAAGGGTTTGATGGTTTGGATTGTATGGGGACCAATGGATTTAGCCTAGGACATGGTAGCTTTAGGATAGTCCTTTAATTATATGGTTGTATAATATATTTATAAGATGCATGAGCTAGATTGGCATTTCCCTTGTCAAAGGTGGAATTAATTCTTAAAGGATTTTGATCTTGTTGTGAAGGTGGACTTTGGCTCACATGTTCTTGTTGCGAAGTGAATTAATATGATGATGTGGCATTGAAATGGAAAGAGGTGGGATAAGATGATCTGGAATTGTTTTGACAGGTGGATGAATTAGATTGATATATAATGGAGGGAGATGCCACATAGGAATGGGGTGAAATTGATTGGTGTTGAATGAATATAGGATGATGTTCTTGTTGGGTTTGACAAGTAGCTATGAGATGTTGCATTTGAGGTGATTGGATTGTTTGAATTTTTTGGATCATGTCATGGATTCCTTGAATTATTTTTTGGTTTCAAGGTGATTGACTTGTTTGAGCTATGTCTTATAATGTTGGCATGGTGTCACTTTTGAAAAATATTTGATTAAGATTACGATGATGATTTAAAATGATGTGATTGCTTAAATGACTAGGATGATTTGGCTTGGAAAGATTAGATGATGTGGAAAATGTTTATTGAAAGTTTGACTTGGGAAATATCAAACACAAGATCTCATGTGTAAGTTCATGAACACACACACCAAACAAAATGATGAATTTGTCTTTCAAGATTAAATTTTATGATTAAACAAACATTTGAATACACAACAAGCCTAATATTACTCAAGTGTGTATGGCCAATTAGGTCTTAATCTAGGATGTACGAGGCTGAATAGGGATGATTTAAAAACAAAATCATGCCACACAAACAAGAGAAAGGGATAACCCACCCTTCACCTTCACTTCCCAAACGTATAAAGTTCTTTGGGGCTTAGCCAAGAGTGACAAGATTTAAATTCCCAAAGAAGTGTGTCTTTTGATTCACACCTTGATTGAGGTCATCCCTGGGGGTGATGAAATCCCCTAGTAGGCCTCCTATGAAGGGTTTAAAAAAATAAAACCAAGTGAGGTGTTTTGATCACATACGCACTTGATTCACACTCACAATTGTTAATTTCCCTTTAGAAAATCAAAATGTGTGTAAAATAGTTCAAACACTTGTGTTCTTTTTAACTCAAAGAAAAAAATGTGTGATGGGAAGACAATGGTTCTTTCTTTTCCTTGTCCCAATTTCAATGTGTGATTGCAAACAAGATGTTCATTTTAAAGCCGAAAATTGAAGTGTTTTGCAAACAAGATTGATTGATTAAATGAGAGATACAGATAATAGAATGAGTGCACCCGGAAGTTTTAGCTTTCCAATATGTTGTGTATGACTGATATTTCTACTAATAAATCTCCTTATGATCATTCATTATTTGTGAGCTTTCTAGAAATGTAAAGAAATTAGAAAAATTCCTTGTTTGGCACCCAAAAATGCAGATTTATGACAAACCTATAGAAAACAAAGATTAGATTTTTTCACATTGTATTTGGCCTCTAAATTAAATCTGTAAAATAGAGACCCCCATTAAAATTTTAAGAGATTTCTAGAAATATAAAAAATTATAGACAATTTTCTGATTTGCATCTAGAAAGTTAATTTTATGAAAAATAAAATAATGATAACTCCTACTAAAATGGTGATAAACACTCAATTTTTTTACTATAGCCCCTTTATATGATTTTTAAGCTTCTTAAAAAATATTGTAGAAAAATGCATAGTCCTTTGGAAGATATGACAAAATTTGTAAAACCTAGGGTTTTGTCCAAAAACTAGCAGATATGCAACAAAAAGTTAATGAAACTTGCATAAAAAAGAAAACTAGATCAAAGGATTCACGTCGGGTTCACCAATGTAGTTAGGGTAAAAATATTAGAGCAACATGCATAAACAAATTATAATGAAAGACCCTAACAAGCACAATAGAGCACAAACTATCATGAAAATCAAAACAAGAAAGCAAAACAAACCGATCTCCAAGCTAGATTTGATTTATCTTTATTGATCTTCTCCACCTGCATGAGAATGCAAGATTTGGAAGGTTTTATTATTTTGATATGTTGATTGCTCATTTTTGCAACATAATGATAAGATGGAGATGATAGAAGAAAAATAGATAGATAGATAAGAAGATTGAAATAAATTTTGGCAGAGTAAGGATGCTAGAAGAAGATCCTCCCAAATGGCCTATGAAAGGCTTGATTTATAGGAAATAGTTGATATGATTTGATGGCCAAGATTAAAATTCAAATGTGTGATGTGTATGGCTAGGATTAAAAGTTGGTTCTAGTTTCTATGATGCACATTAAGTGGGTTATGACATGAGGCTAAAATTAGGATGTGAGGAAATAAGTGGGATTCTTTTATTTATTTTGGATTGAAAAGATGCCTATGATGCACAATGAATGGGGCTAAAAATAGGATGTGAGTGGGAATCTCATAATTTAAATAATAAAATTATTTAAATTATGTGTGCATGTGAAGAGTTGTAGTCCTGTGACACATGTTGCAATGTGACAATAAGTGAGGGATTAATTCAAATATTTAATTTGAATTATTTTGAGACATGTGAAGGAGGAATTAATTAAATAAATGAAATTTATTTAATTAATTGGGAAGGTGATTAAGTGAAATAAATGGGAAAAGGGGGATAATGTAATGGCCTAGGATAAAATATTACAAGATGTTTTACAAGGTCATGTATCGACTAGGTAATTTTATGACATCGAAAAATTTGGACTAGCATGGACTAAAATCTATGGTTGATTTCCATGTTGTGTTATAAGCCCAAACGGCTTCAGGTAGTTTTCTAGCCCAGTCTTTCCTTCCTAATGACACTATTTTTGTTAAAATATTTTCTATCTCCCTATTAGTGACTTCCACCTAACCATTTTCTTGAGGGTGATAGGGTGATGATTTCTTATGGCTTACCTAGAAATGGTTGGTGAAGGCTAACAAAACCTTAGACATAAACTAAGAACCCTAATATGTGACGATCATCCTAGGGGCTCCAAACATGAGGAAATATTTTATTGTATAGGATATCAACTACCCGTTCCTCCTTGGCAAATCGTAGAGCTTGAACTTCTACCCACTTAGTCAGATAATCGGTATAGACCACAATGTACTCTTTTCCTTATGAAGTAGGGTCTGTAGGATCGCTAAAATCCAATCCCCATTTTTCAAATGGTTCAAGGACTACCTGGGGTTGGAGGGGAATTTCATTAGATGCATTTGGTCTCCCTACCCTTTGAAATTCATCACAATGGTGAACATATCTCTTGACATCCCTATGCATAGAGAGACAATAATATCCTATACCTAAAATCTTATGGGATGTCCTCTTAGCAGAATAATGTCCTCTAGGAGGATCATCATGGAAAGCTCTCATAATACTATAGGTCTCATATTCCCTAACACATCGTCATAGAACCATATCAGGCCCGCATCAAAATAGGATCCCATTAATCCATTTGAAAGGGGTGATTTCTCTCACATGGAATTTCTTTTATTTTGATGTGAAATCAAGTGGTACTTCTGAGGTGGCCAAGTAGTTGGAAATATTGGCAAACGAAGAATTTTTAGTAGAGATGGAAAATAGATTCTCATCTCGGAACTCATCTTATACCGAGGCACAATCACCATCATCTTATTTAATTCAAGATAAGAAATCCATAACTAAATTGAATTTCCTTGGTTTTTCAATAATTGTTATGTCGAATTTCTAGAGAAGCAGCAACCAATTGATTATCCTCCCATTCACTACATGTTTGTTCATGAGGTATTTGATGGTTGAGTGATTTGTGTACACTGTTACTTTATATCTTGTAATGTAGTGTTGAAATTTCTTAATTTTATGTATTACAACTAAGAATTATTTCTCTATTGTTGTATAATTATTTTCTATTGAAGTCAAATTCTTACTAATGAAGTATATAGCAAACTTTCCCCCATTCTCATCTTCTTGCCCTAACACCGCTCCAATAGCATCATCAGATGCATCAACATAAATATGGAATGGAAGGTTCCAATTAGTTCCACAAAGGATAGGAGCAAAGATGAGTTTCGCCTTGATGATTTCTAATGATGACTGACACTCAAGTGTCCAAATAAACTCCACATTCTTTTGGAGAAGGGAGAACATAAGGGTTGCAATCTTGCTGAAGTTTTCTATAATATTTGATAGTATCCAACATGCCTTAAGAAAATTCTAACATTAGTTTGGGATTTTGGGTCACAAGTTGTTGTATCACTTTTATTTTCTTAGGATCATCTTTTATACCTTCAGACGATATGTGATGTCCCAACACTATTCCTTGTTCTATCATTATAAAAAAAAATAATCATGGCTTAGGGACAATTGATGATCCTCACATCATTTCAACACTTTGTCTAGACTTTGGAGGGCTTCATAAAAAGTGGACCCATACATAGTAAATTCATCCATATAAACTTCCACACACTCATTCACCAACTCAGTAAATATGGCCAAGATAGCTTTCTAAAATGTTGTAGGAGCATTGCATAGCCCAAAAGGAAGAACTTGATATTCGAATGTTAACCAATGGAAAGTAAAAGTAACTTTACCCTATTCTTCTTCTACTACCTGTATCTAGTTATAACCACTGAATCCATCAAAAAATGAGAAATATTTTCTCCCAACCAAGTTATCCAAAACTTGATCTACAAATGGTAGGGTAAAATAATCTTTGTGGATTGATTTGTTAAGCTCCCTATAGTCTACACACAATCTCCACCTCCCATTTTTATTTGGAACCATAACCAAGGGTGAAACCCATTTGCTGTCAAAAATTGGATGAATAAACCCCACTTGTAGGAGTTTCTCAATTTCAATTTTAACTATATCTTTCAAGGAAAGATTGAGTCTCTATTGGGGTTGGCGAAAAGGTCAAACATTATTCATGTAGATATGATGAGTAAAAAAACTTGGGTGTATTCCTCTCATATATGTGTATGCCCAAGAAAAAGCTTTAGATCTATTTACTAGGATATCAAACAATTTGTGTTCTTCTAGCTCGGTCAACCAACTATTAATCTTCAAAGTTTTTCTTGGCATCATCATAATGGATTTAACACCCGAATGGTTGGATGTGGCATTATATATTGTTCTTTTCAAAGTGTTAAGGGGACAACTATAAGGTATGGTTATGTGAATTCATGCAATATCTTGAAATAAATGATCTATTTTTTGAATGATATTAGCCAGAGGACAAGGTAATCTGATGAAACTAGTGTTATTGAATTTAGTGTGGCCTATGTTGATGGGTTGTCCTAGGATCTCTTCTACATCCAACATCTCCTCATCACTTGAATCCATAGTAAGATTTTCCATGTTGTTTTCCAATTCATCCTCCAATTCTTCACCATCTTGTTTGATGACCACCATGGCCAGTGAAGCTAAATTTTCCTATCCATTGGGACCTTCTAGTTCATCCACCCATACTTTATTATATTTAGCAGGCTTGGTGGGAGGACACGAGAATAAAAAAATTATATTAGGACCATGTGAAATGGTCATTCCTCCCTCTCTACAGTCAATTTTGGCTGCAATAGTAGCCAGCCAAGGTCTTCCTAGAATTATTGGGTAACTGTCTTTTGGTATAAGGTACTGAATTACTTGAAATTCCACTGGATATTCCCATCCATTGACCTTAACAAGAAAATTCTCAAGGACACCCTTCAGAATGGCTTGTTGGGTTAAAATAGCTCTTGGGTTAGAGTTAGTGAATTAACCATAAGTGGTATTAAGCACATGGTTTTGAGCCCATGGTTTTGCATGTATGGAAGTCTATATAATGACTTGGTGACTCTATTGTAGGCATGTCTGGTTGAATCCTCCAAGCTTAGCCTAGTTGGGGTTGAGGGTTAATATGAAGATCTTCATTGCTGGTTTTTACCTAGTTTGGGGTTTTCCAAGGTAAATCACTTTGTTGTGATTGTGTTCTTGTTCCATGCTTGATTTTTTTATTTTTGTTTTTATTCTTCATCTGGTTCCTAACAAGTGGTATTAGAGCAACGTTCAAGGATTTGCATTTTTCTTGCATGTGCAAGTTTGTGAGTTGCATGTACTTGCATGTGTGTTGTATGTACTTTCATGGACTTGCATGTGGCTTGCATGTCCTTGCATGTTGATGCATGTAATAATTCTTGATGTTTAAGGTTATGGGTATTTCATTTGTGCAGATTTCTTAGCCTAACAAGCTTGAGGAAGTCTGAAGGAATCGGTTGAAGATTGATCCTTTGCTCACAGTGTGTGGATATAAGGAAAAATTTATTTTTTGATTTGATATTCTTGTTGAAACATAAAGTTTGAGCATGTGACTCAATTCTCTAGCTCCCATAAGAAGGTTGAGCAGGTCTGTGTAAGATTGGTCATGGTTTCTCCTGTAAGCATGTTGGTTGCAGCATGAACAAGATTGTAATGGAGTTGTATGTAAATTTTTATACTTGTATATGGGTTGATGGTTGTAAGACCTAGTATTGCTTGCTTTATCCCTAAAAGTAAATTCCTTGTATGTGCTTGTGGAAGGGGGGTTTGGTTCTAACCCCAAGACCAAGTTTAAAGGGGGAATTGTTGGGTTAAACTAGCTCTTGGGTTACAGTTAGTGAAATAACCATAAGTGGTCTTGAGCACATGGTTTTGTGCTAGTTGTATTGGTCCATGGTTTTGGAGCTCATGGTTTTGAGCCCATGGTTTTTCATGTATGGAAGTCTATATAATGACTTGGTGACTCTATTGTAGGCATGGTTGGTTGAAGCTTCTAGGCTCAGCCCGGTTGGGGTTGAGGGTTAATATGAAGATCTTCATTGCTTCTTTTTCTTCGGTTTGGGGTTTTCCAGGGTAAATCACTGTGTTTCAATTATGTTCTTGTTCCATGCTTGATTTGTGTTTCTATTTTTATTCTTCATCTAGTTCTAACATGGCTATGAATTGGTTTTCCACTTGCAAGAATGTAGTTGTGGGGCGTAAATCAGTGAGCCCCAACTGTTCCATTAAATCAATAGTAATCACGTTAATGGTTGCTCCTAGGTCCACTAGTGTATTAAGTATATCTATCTCATTGATTTATACTATTGTAAGTGGGCTACCTAGTTCATCATATTTTAGAGCACTGATCTTTCTAGCCAAAAATTCAGCTAGATAACCATTTATGTGAACGGTATTTATCCATTTTGGTTTCCTCCCTAGAGTTTTGTTACACAACTATCTAATTAGTTGGTTCAACACATGAATCTCCTTAATTGATTGTAGCAAAGGAACCTCAATTTGTAATTGTTTTATTTCATGTATCACCACAGTTATAGTGGACAAGGACATTTCCAGAGTATCTTTCACCATGGTTGGTTTCAGATGCTCCAAATAAGGTTCTTTAGCTTTGTCTTTAGGAGTGGAATCCCATAAAGAATTAGCTGGAGACTAACCCCCATCCTCTTGAGGTAGGTCGAAAGCTCTAGCTGAAGATGGTGAAAAGGTCTTGTCTTTGGTAGTTTATGGGTTTTTCTCTAAGGATGTGGAATTTTCCATAACCATCTCAGTAGATTCCTTAATAGGCTCATCCATAATTTCAACAATAGTAGGTAGCTGAAGTGTTTTTCCAAATCTTAATTTCATATTTCCATAGTGGATAGCATTGAGTCCAGTAAAATTATCATGTGCCATGGAATATACTGGGGTATTATAATGATTGTTCTTTGGGTTCAGAACAGGTTGTGCCAAAAGTTGTGGTTGATTAACTTGCTCATTTAGTTGAGTGTTTTGGGGAGCTAGTAACAGATTATGTTGTTGATTAGGCATACTTTTGGGACTAGTATAAAAATAATTCTGAGGTTAATTCCATTGAGGAGGAGGATTCTAATGATACCACTAGTGTTGAGTCTATTTGGTCCATTGAGGGTTTCCCCGGGACTGATTTTCCCACTCAGGTGGTCCCCAAGGGTAAGCCCCTCAATTAGGTGGTGGTTGAGGTGGTGCCTGAGGCTAGGGTACTACCCATTGATCATTACTATAATTGTTATGAGGTCTCCAAGCAGGGTTTGAATTTTGGCCATAGGAAAAATTCCCTCCAATTCTTTGATTTGGAAAGTTGACTTCCTCCTCAACCTAAGATGTCCTTTTCTTAGAATTCTTGATTGCATTCAAGATCTCACATTGGTCAGTGGCATGACACGTCTCACAAACTTGACAAACATCTATTTTTTCCAAGGGAAAATCTCTCAATAGATGTTTGTTGTGACACCTAGGAAAATAGAGGATAAGGTCTCAAGGTTTCATGTTTTAGCCTATATTCCATCCAACATTGTATTTAACTAAACAAGAATGTCAATTTTAGGATTGGCTATCTCCTCACACAATTTTCCTATCTCATTGGAACCTTTAAAAATAGTAGAATTTTTGATACCTCCTTGAGTACAAGAGAAATTCCAACATAATTCAATGATATCATCAAGTCCCAATTGGGACATGTCTCCTTTTCCTATTAAATCCACACTCCTTTAGGAATCTTCATCGAGACCTTTGATAAATATGGTCTTTAGAATCTCCAAACTTATGGCTTCTCTGGCACATCATTTAGATAAGAAGATAAACCTATCTAGGTAATCTTCTAGGATTTTGTCTTTGTTTTTCCTTACTTTGAACAACTCTTCCTTCCTATCACTGAGGCTACAATAACTCTGGTATTTTTTGGAAAGTGTGTATACAAGAATGGATTCCGCAGTACTGAAATGGAAGAAATTGCTTCCGGTAATCAAAGAAAGGTACCAAAAAGTTTTTGAGGTGAAAATAGTTTTTTCTGGTTTGAGGGATTGGATGTTTGAAAGTTTGATATATTTTTTTGGTTTGATATTTTTTTCTAGCACCCTTTGTAATTGATGTCAAAGGGGGATAGATATTGAATTGAGGAAGAGATATTGGAGAACTAAAGTCAAGGGGAGAGATATGGATCTAAGAGGGAGAGATATGTTTTGAGGAGAAATATGGAATGAGAAATTATTTTGATATTTTATTCACATGTTTCCATCAATGCCAAATGGGGAGATTGTTGGAAATATGTCTTATATTTTCATTGATGTCACCATGTTGGTTTGGTACCTTGTATCAGTGTGCAAAACTATTTTATCCCATCCAATATTTGCTCCGGTAATTCTGGTATTTCTAGTCTGTATATTCTCATCGGTAATTGGTATGATCTAAGGTTTTGAAAAAAGGCTTATAATGGCTGGTAGTGTTTACGTATGCATTCTTAGGTGTTCATATGTTTTAGATGATGCATTGGCATCAATTTTTGTGGTTCATTTTGATATTAGGTTGATCATGGCTGACCTAATATTTAGTCAATAATGAATTGTGAATTATATGAAAGATTTAGCTATGGTCTGATATGACATGATGATGCTAGACATAGTTGAATTAACCTTAAAGACAATCTAACTAATGCATATAGGTATATATACAAGATGTTTAGAAGATCTAAAAAAGAGCGGAGAGGTATGAGAAGTGAAGTGGCGAAAAGTAAGTAGTGTGTGAAGCAAGTGTGAAGAAGAGAAGAAGTATATATGTGTGAACTAAAGATCAGTTTATGAATGAATAGCCTAAGAATATAAGTAACTCAATCTACACTTGTGGTGCATATTCATCAGTTCAACCTTGGCGGTTAGCTAATTTTTGTTTACACAATTTCTATAGGTAGTGAGCCTCTATCTTTGGACAACAAGTCCTTGTAAGCAGTGAGATTTTGTATCTGGTAATGAGCTAGTCCTTTTATTACAACTATATATTGTGAACTAATCCTCACCAAGGTTTTTCCCTCGTTGGGGTTTCCACGTAAAATTTGGTGTTTTATGTGTTATGGAATGTTATGTTTGTTATTGCTCTTATCTTCTCTATGATGAAATAATTTAATGGTGATTGTTCAATAAGTTTTAGTGGATACTGATTCACCCCCCCTCTCAGTATCCAATTTATTCAACAATATTTATTCAAAAAGGAAGACTCCATGTCATCCTAGGAGGTTATCGAACCTGAAGCTAATCCTATGGACCAACGCATTGTTGAGTCCTTCAGCTTAGAGGGAAAAATATTTAGTTTTTGGTTATCATTCATGTAGTCATATGTCTAACATAGGAATTTAAAATCAATTAGAAACTGGTCAGGGTCTTTAGAAGACAAACCTCAAAAGGTTGGAAAAATATTTTTCACGGTTACTTCATCATTTGCATCGATAGAAATAGGATAAGTGAATGTACGCGGTGGTGGATGAGGAAGGTCATTTCTATGGTCACCCATGATGTTGAAGGGGATTTGTTCCTCTTCAAAAAAATTCTCAAATGGGTGAAGCTCTAGGGTTTGCAAAGGAATACACTCCTCTACAAGTATGTGTTCTCTTTCTAGGGTATGCGGGTAGGTCTCAGGTTGATCCTACTTGATCAATTCTTCAATAAATTCTTGATCTAAGACTTCATCGTCTCTACTTATGGTTGGTATGTCGATTGGGGTTGGTTTTGGTATGAATCTTTTGTGGGGGGGCTCGTTTCCTGACCATGTAGATAAGGAAGCCTAAGGACTATTTTGTCCCTAAAAGAGGTATTCAAGGTATCTCCTACTAACACTATAAAAGGAAGGTCCCCAACAATGGTGCCAAAAAGTGATAGGTTGTCATTAGGTCCTATCTCTTTAGTTTGAAAAGTGCATCAAATATCAACCGGGTAGTGTTCAAAGGTTGTATGCAATAGGAAACTCCTCAACTATCTCTCCCAAATTTTCTAAGTGGTTGGAAAAACTAAAATGAAACTTAACTAAAGCCACTAAACTATAAAGAAAGAAATGATTAATCTAAAAATAATGACAACTAAAGTAGAAATCATGGAGATAATTAAACTACTATGCATGTAAATCGTTGAAGAGGAAATAATTGTAAAGAAACTATGAAACATCTGACTAACAATGGATAGCAATCTTAACAATTAACATAAAACAACTTAACAACTTGCAACTAACAAAAAAAGTAGGTGCTCTAAAAAGTCATATAATAGAATTAAAACAATACAAAATCAATTTACAACCTCTGGGATTGACTTAATTGAGCTCGAAACATGAAAATAAACTTCACTCATAATTATCATTTACAAAATGATGATAACAAAATTAAAAATAGAATACTTATCTATCTACTCTACAGTCTCTTGAGTGGCCGAATGTCGGGTGCTCCTATGCTTAGCTCAGATCACATACATTTTTAACTCCACGATTAATCCATTCAAAATACTTAATAACTTAGAATGAGGTGGGAAAAACTTTCTTTATTCATATTGAAATTATAACTCAAAAACATAGTTTAGAAAAATATTACGATGACATAATGATATCTCTTTGTATCATTTCTTCCGATGGTTACATAGTTATACAAAAACAGTTAAAAAAATCCTATAATTCAGTTGGTAAAGATCACCACTAAAAAATTCTTCAATTGAATTCAACAAACTAACGGACTTAAGTCCACTACATAAAATTTGAAAGGGCTCGAGATAAGCCATAAATTCTTCGAATTGAAAAATAATAGAAAGCTTCAAAAACTCGATCTACCATGCATTCCCCTAAAGTTATGACACCCATTCTTTTGGGGCTTGTCTTCAATTGTGTTGAAGTATGTGTTGAATCCACTTGGTCAGCATGATGACTGATTATGTTTATTAAAATGTACAATACTTAGAAACTAAACCATTATGTTAGCACAAGTCAGCTTATTTCATTTAATTTTAGGAAATAAAGATTATACATATTTATACAAAAATCAAGTAATTACTAATTCTAAAGACAATTAATTGGCAAGGTAAAGGTGACTGGAAGATATGAGGAATGGTATTTAGTTCATTATATTGATGAGGTTATTTTTACCTCATCACCCTCCTTCCTTTTTCATGACGTAGCTTTATTTCAGAAACATATGACTTGGCATAGGGATTTTTGAGGAAGCTCTCATATCTTAGGATTGAACATTGGCTACTCTAAATCTATTTCTCACAAAAATGGTGTTAGAAACTGCTTTAAAGTGGGGGCATACATCGATGATATCTTTCAATATTTTTCATGTTTCATTGTGCGATTTTATTTTTCTTGTGATGTGTCCTTTTCTCTGTGGTTTCATTAGGTTTGATGCCCTCCAAGATTGTAATATTTATTTCCATACAACTTTCCTCTTAGTGGTTATGTGGTGTACTGCATTCCCTATTTTGTAAAAAATTTACTCTTGACTTTTCCTCTCTTGGAGACATTAGGCATGATGTTCCCTAATAAGAAGACCTTATGCCAATGAAGCAAGATCCCCTTGAACAAAAACCTACATATGTAAAATGTTCATAAGTGTTTGGCATAATGCAGGTTGCTAACCTTGTGAAGCTCAAACCCTAAAATAAAAGGCCACCTAGAATAACACACCTTGATTTTCTATGGAGCCTTTCTTAACATTGTGGTGCCTTATTGAAGGTATTAGGATGATAGCTTTGATAAGGTATGGAAGCCTAATATGATTCTCTCATTTTCCACCACTTTTATGTTTTTGTTGTTTTGTGGCACCTTATTGAAGTTATCAAAGGGATAGATTTGATATGGTTAGTACAATGAGAAGTCGACATAGAGGCATGAATTTATCATTGTACGATGAGAGCCTGTAGACCTAGTATGACTTTCTCACTAAGCCAATTTATTGGAAGACTCACCTAGTGAATAGCTTGAAATTTTTCTACCTCAAAGTGAGCACAAAATGATAGCTTAGATGTGTTCCACATCACATTAGAAAATCTAGGCTTGATTCTTGTTGTTCTTTGATGTTGTATGATTGTGTATCTTTGTCATTGTTGCATACATAGAATGTCTACTTTAGTGTGATTTTGACATGGGGTCATACTCCCACTAAAGTCGGGGAAAAATATAGATTTGGAAAAAGTATCCCTTTTCACACTTAATTTGGGAATAATTAGTAATAAGATGAGCCTAATGTTGCCTTAATTTAGTGTTGTAATATATTTTCATATTCGCATTAAGTTTAGGGCCATTTTTAATAAAATGGACTTAATTGTGCCTTATTTAGGGTGTTGTAAGGTGTATCTTTACACTTTCACACTAATATAGGGCTTTATTAATTGATTGAGGTTAGTTTTCCTTAGTTGGCCACTTTAATTCAAATCCAAGCCTAATTAAATACAAATTTTGAGAGATAAAACCTGACATTCATAAATTGCATTTTTCAACACTTAACTTTAGAAGATGTGTGTCCTAGGTAAGTGGCCTAAGACCCATTCTCCATAGGGTGAATGGGTCCTCACTTAGTCTTATGACCCTATTTTTACATGATATTTCACCTTGTCCAATGTGTGTCCTAGGTAAATGACCTAAGACCCATTTTCCATTGGGTGAATGGGTCCTCACTTAGTCCTATGACCCCGAGTTTGCATAATTTTTTAATATTGTCCAATGTGTGTCCTAGGTAAGCGGTCTAGAACCCATTCGCCCTATGGCGAATGGGTCCTCACTTAGACCTAGGACCCCTCTTTTGGATATATTTTTGGTAGTATTTTAATGATTTCAAATCCATAATTCAATGTTGGCTTGTGATATTTGAATTTCAGGAATTAATCTTAAGATATGTATAAATACAAGGTTATTTCATTAAGTTCAACCTATATTTTCAAGCTAAGACACCTATCAAATTGAAGTTATCATAAGAGAATTCAAGAGAGTATTCAAGAGAATTTTTAAGGTATTTAAGAGAAAATTTATAGAATATTATTGTAGCAATCAATATTTCATTGTCATGTCAAAGATGTATTGCATTGTAGAGTCTAAGCTAATGTATTGTAAACTTGGTAGAATCTACTCAATTCAAAGGTTAACTAGCTGAACAATCCACTTTACATTGTTTAAGACCACATTAAATTATGAACCCAAGGCTTGTAATATTATTATGGTGCAACATTATTTATGCCTTCATGGACTTAAAACTACCTAAAATACCCTACTTGAGGTATCCTACTTGGTAGAAATTCATAAAACTTTAAAACAACAAAAGCATAAACCAAAGCTAGATGCTACAAGTACCTATAGTAAATATTGTAAATGAACTGTTACTAATGAAATAATATTGCATCAAATGAAAAACTTAATAAAAACTAATGACTCAGTTGAAATATCCTGTGTAGTGCTACCAATAACAATTACATGCATAATCACAAGTATTTATTCACAATAAGCAAGAATTGGAATTCTAATTATTTTGCATATAATTCATGAAACAATGATAAACTTATGAAAACTACTTCAATAAAAATAAACGACTTAAAATTGAAGTGAAGAATAATACCTTGAGTGGACTACTCAAGTAAATGCTCCCACTTAATTGAACTCAAATCTAGCTAATACATTCTATGCATCCCATAAGATTAACTCCATTCATTGCATATTCTAAAATATTACAAAAGATCTTTCCACAAATTGGATTCAATCATTCAAAAAAAAATTCATGTCTTTTAAACTAAAAGTAACTGATAACATAAAACTTAGAAAAACCAATTAAATGTCTTGTGGATTCAACCAACAACTATATACAAGCTTGAGGGAATCTTTATTGAAAGAAACAACTAATATAAATCATTAACTCCACTCCCAGATAATAGAGCATAGAATTAAGACTTGAATTAATCAACTAGAACTTTGTCAAAATAGAATTGTATGAAGACATACAACCACTTGTCAAAATCTCATAGGTGAAGGAGACATATTCTTCAACGTTTATTAAACTAGTTATAATAACACACATCCAACATTCATTAAGTGTCTTTGATCAATGATCACCACATTCATCTTAACCTGGAGCTTCCCTTATTTTGATGTCCAGTCAGTCCTTCCACCATGGTTCCTCTCTAGCTACAAACAAGTTAGTTCCACAAAAATGTACATGAGGATAACTATCATAATTAAATCATAACATTCCATAAAAATTCCATACATATATTAATATAAACCATATAATACTAATATATTATAACCATAATTCTATCATCATAATTAAGGTTCAAGTCTGCATAATAGGTATGAAAGGATAGTATGGTGTAGGAAATTTTTCTAGAGAATGTATCTAAAATTATATTGAAACATGTATAAAAAAAAATAGAAAATAAGCTATTATATGGATTTATCATCTCTCCCCAACTAGCCTTTTTCTTGTACTCAAGCAAAAAACTAGGGATCTTGATTGTACTATTAAGGAATTTGTCTTAATTCCATAACTATGCTAACACCCTAACCTGTCTCAAATAAAAACCTTGATTTTTTGAAAGCTTCTTCATCCTGATAGTTCCTGACCTTTCACATTCATCACTTCTCTCCCTTTTCCAATGTGGGCTTAGATAAAGGAGAATAGGTGGATGGAAAGTGAGTGGAATCCAATGAATTCCCTTATTAATACCGATTTCCATGTAATTGTGTGCCCTCTAAAGCATAGAAATGAAGATATGCATAGAATGTGACTCTTTCTTTTTTAGTTTAGGTGTTAGATTGTTCCATCTATCTTGCACATACTTATAACATTGTCATCCTACAACCACAAATAAAGTTTGCATTCTATCATAGTCTACCTCCTTGAGCTTCATGATTTTCTTACCTAATCCATTATGTATAAGAAGTTTCATCCATTCATCAATGATTGCATAAGGATTCTTAGCCTCTCTTCTGACTAGGAGTGCAATGTATTTTTCTTTCTCTTCATACTCCATAATCTCATCTCTAAGTTGTTCATTCCTATAGTAAGAAGCAAGTGCCCTGATCTGAAGATCCCTCGCAAATATTAAAGGGTTCCATTATATTTCATCAGATATCACATAGTTGTACAAATAAAATTAACACAACTGATATTGTTCTTCGGGTGTGGAAGCAACAAAAAATTCAAGAAACTAAAAATTTTGACTCATGGCAACTAAATGCTTGCTAACTAGCCTACTAAACTGAAAGCATAAAAACCTTTCATGTAAAAAGAGTGCATAATTTCTCAGTGGAGGCCTACACCTAACTATTTGTCCATCCTTATCTACTATCTCCTCCAACCAAACTTTTGTTTTATTCAATTCCATATCTTTATTCTCCAATTCATATTCATATTTTTCCTTTTCCTTTTTCCACTTATTCCCTTCCTGTACAAACTTATCAATTACCTTCCATAATTGGTAGCCAAGTGAGTAGGTTGTATGATAGTTAGGATTTTTGAGAGGAGGGGGTTTCTCATCTGGCATTGCTAGCTCTTTGTCCCTTGTCCTAGTAACAACCAACTGTACCAGAGCATCCAATTTAGTGCCATGACCATATAGCTGCAGTTTCTCCTCCATCTGCTACATTTTTGCTTCTCTTTATTTATCCCTCTGCTCATAATTTTGTACCAATTCCTCCAAGTGTTTAATTCTATCCAATGCATCTCGAAGTTCCTTTCTTACATCTCTATCTTCAATGTAAAGTTTCTCTACATTTTCAAAATGCTCATAACTTTCATCATATCTCCAAGAATGGGGAAGGTTTCTATCAGGAAGTTTTTGACATCAAATATATATCTTTTGATTCAAAATCAGAAGTTTTCACTACACACCTCTTTTTCGATGATATATTCTCATTACCAAGAACATTCCCTTCTAATTCAGAGTCAGTTTCTACAATCATTACATTTTCTTGAGGTTACTCTTTCTGATGTTGTTCTCCCCGAGTTGTTCTTCCTAAGGTTATTCTTTACCCATCTCTTTTCCTTCAAATTCCCCTATATTTTCCTTTGTGGTACTTTATTTCCTAAGCCTACCAGAGCATCTAGGTGTTAGTAATTCTTTCTCAGTTTCCCTCTTTTCCTTTTTAACACTATTTTTATTTTTAAGAACATCTTTCTTTTTTCTATTTTTTTGTATCATTCTTTCCCTTTGAAATGTCTTCTTTTGATTTTGAGGCTGTAGTGGAGGTAGATACACTTCCTCTCCAACTCTTAGATTTTTGTGACTCAGAATAAGGTAATTCCTCATTTATGGGTGGCATAGAATTTGGTTCTACAAGTTCTTCATGTTTGCCTTGGTTACAGGTAGGTGAGGCCACAGGAGAATCATGAGGGTTTTCCTCTTCAGGTTCATTTTGGTTTTATGTATCCTTGAGCACTACGAGTCCATCTAGCAAACTATTAATGTCTATGCATTCCTTAGCCCTCAAATCCTCCCAATTAACTTGTGGGTATTAAATTATTATACTCTTTTTTATCAATAAGGTAACTAAACAATGATGAGAGAGAGAAGTATCACATTTCTCTTTATGGTATTTTGAGGCCATTTGATTAAAAAAATTGTAAAGAAAATTTGGCACATTTACTACCCTATTATGCCTAAGATGACTTTAAAATTTGAAATGGGTTATATAGAAAATATTTTTTCTACCATCATAGGTAATGTATGAGGCACATCTTGCCCACAACTAGTGGAGATAAATTCTCTTCATACCTTGTGATGAGGAATCCAATTCCTCTCCTCATATGCAGAATTCTTCCCAAGTTGTAACTACATCAGACTCAGATGGGAATTATGTTCTCCTTGGTAGTCCTATGACTTGTGCAATGGAGGTTTTTGATGCATCAAATGACAATCACTTTACCATTGCCTCATCATATTGAAGAGTTTTTGCAAACTTTCTCATTAAATCATCACTAAATTTCATCAATTTCAAGAAGTATTCAAGCCAACCAACCCTTGTAAAGATGGATAGGACTATTGCATCCTTTAGAATTTTTTGGTAAGCCATTGGATCTATTCTTATAACATCTCCTCCCATCCTTGATTTATTCTCTGTTCAATATACAAAATTTAGCTCTGAAAATTCAATTCAACCTTTTCCTACCACCTTCAAACTTCTCTCAATTCAAAACTTTTGTTTCCTCGGATATCCTCACAGTTATACCATACTACAACTGCAAGTTCCTTTGTAAGTTCAACTTTTAGTCTAAACTAAGTTGAAGTTCTCATAAGTTCTCTAGGATTCAAGTTTAGCAATTTTGAAAATGGGAGCAAAAATAGCAGAAAAATAAAACATAACTAAGGGTTTTTCATGTCATAATACTCATTAAATTTGATTTAGGTGGTAGATTCAGAAGGACTAGCGAAAAGACCAAGTAAAGTGTACCGTCCCCACAACTTAATTGGTGAAGTGATCTAAATTCATGTGTATAATTTAGAGGTGGTGTAAACATGAAATGATGGTAATTAGTGATATAATATTTCACATGCATGGTATTAAATGAAAAAGTGAATGAAATTTTAAAGAAAACTAGATTAATCATAATAGAATACCTTAAGTATTGCTTTGTAGAAATAACCATCCACCACATGTGGAAACTAAAAGAATATATTTTTTCATTGATTTGATGTGACAGATATTAACTGCAAGATAATGAATAGTGTTTGGTGAGTGGATATGATGGGATAGATAGGAGCTAGTGATTTGATAGCTCAAAAATTTGAAATGAAAGCGGGCAATAAAAAAATTACACTATTGTAATTATCATGAAATGACGGATAGTATATGTGGACAATTTGGAAATTAATGTGCATAACCTTGCAATAAATATGGCACCAAATGAGTTGAATATTCTTTCATTCATCAATTTCTACTATGGGCACCTGCATTGTCAGGCCCCATTCTAAACATTGACAGTGTTAAGCTATAGGTCCCCTCGACATCAGGACCCTTATGAAAAATACTAATAACAGGTCCCTTTAAAAATAATAAAAACATTATTAAAACATGCAATGTGTTCTTGTGAGAAAAAAACATTAAAATTTAGTGCCAAGGGAGCTCAAGGAATGAGTTCTATAACTCAATCTTTGGGCCACCAAAAGTGTTGGGTATGTCATGTATTACTGAATCATCATTCGTTGTGTTTGATTCTGTATTGGGTTCACTAGGAACACCATATTGTTGGAGTAGTGAAAAGATGAAGCCATCCTTCTATAATGTATTTTTATACAACTTGAGTCTATGACCATTGACAAGAAGGGAAAATCAGAATGCATCAATGGTGTGTAATTACACTACTCCATTAGGATAAACTTTACTAATCTCATAAAGGCCTAACCATTTGGACTAAAATTTTTCCTTAAAGTCTTTACCCTGTGAATCATATAATAGGGCCTAGTCCCCCACAGTGAAATCTTTTGTTTTAATGTACCGATCGTTCCATTTCATACATTCTTGTTGTATTAACTCTGTATGATGTATTTCTTCCATTCTTATCTCATCTAACCCATTTAAAGAATGCAACCTTTCCTTATGTGCTTATGTTAAATCCATTCCCAATTCTACTGTTGTCCTCAATTTTTTATATTCAAATTCAATAATAAGGACGGTTGTCTTTCCACAGACTAACTCATAGGGTGTAAATCTAGTGGTTGTTTTCCATGTATTTTTGTATGCCCGAACTACTTCGGGTAATTGTGAAACCCAATCTTTCCTATGCAATTGCACTATCTTGGTGAGAATACTTTCAATATCCCTATTAGTGACTTCCACCTAACCATTATCTTGTGGATGATAGGGTGTTGATTTATTGTGCCTAATTTGGTGGTCTTCAACCAACTTGGCAATTAGATCATAAGTAAATTAGGGCCCTTGGTCAGTGACTATTTATCTAGGAACTCTATACCTAGTACAAATATCTTCAAATAAGAACTAAGCCACATTACCATCTCTGGAAAACTAGAGGGCCTTGAATTCCACCCATTTTGTCAAGTAGTCAATGCAAACAAGGATATATTCCTTGTTGTTAAATGTGGGGGAGATTGGTCCAATGAGTTATAAACCCTATTTTTCAAAAGGTACCAATGTCAATTGAGGTTTTAAGGGCATCTCATCACTCTTGGTTTCCCTTCCGATCCTTTGACACCTATCACATCTTGTGTATTTAACATATTTATGCAAATTAGGTCAATAATAGCCAATTGTGAGGATCTTAAAAGCTATTATTTTTGCTACAAAATGACCTCCACATGGCTCATCATGGATTGCTTTCATGATGTCAAAGATTTCATCTTCCTTGATACATCTTCTCATGATGTTATCAGGCCCTGTATAAAATAGATAACTAGATAACCGAGAGTGTGGAAAACATTTTTGAACCAACTATCTTTTCTCCCTTGGTGAAAAATGTTGTAGAATCTAGAAATGAATCATCCACCACTCCTTCATTGGATTGTGTTGCAAATCTTGATAAGAAATCTACCACCACATTTCCTTTACCATTTTTATCAACTATGGTGACGTAAAATTATTGTAAGAGAAGTAGCCATCTTACCAATCTACCTCCAACTACTGGCTTGTTCATTAAATATCTAATCAATGTGTGATCTATATGGACAAAGATTGAATAGCCAATAATTTAATGCTTGAATTTATTAATAGCATATACTACAACATGAATCTGTTTTTCTCTTATAGTATAATTTGACTCTACCCCTTGAAGATTATTGCTAATATAATAAACTGCATACTCCTTGTTGTCATCCTTCCAGCTCAAGATTTCTCCAATGGAAAAATTTGAAGCATCTACATGTATGTAAAATGGGAGTCTAATTAGGCCCTCTCAACATTGGTGCATGAGTCAGAGCTTTCTTTAGTTCTTCAAATGAGTGTTGGTACTCGAAGGTCCATTCAAATTCAACGTCCTTACTCAACAAGACAAATAATGGCACAATAATCTTACTAAAATCTTTGATAAACCACCTGTAGTAGCCTACATGACTAAGGAAGCTTCTGATATCTCTTTGCTTCTGAGGAATAGGTAAGGTAGATATGATCTCTATTTTGTGTGGATCAACATGAATTCCTTCATTGGATATAAAGTGTTGCAATACAATTCCATATGTCATCATCATGAAACACTTTTGATTGCTAAATGACAAGTTGTGTTATTTACAGCTTTTTAACACTTTTTCTAGATTACTGAGAGCTTCATCATAACTTTCACCATAACTAGTGTTCATCCATGTATATCTCCATGCAATAATGTGCATAATCAGAAAATATGTTGAGCACTACTCTTTGAAAGGTAGTTGGATCATTGCATAATCCAAAGGGTAGAATAGAGTAAGCATAAATCCCCCAAGGTCATTTAAATGTAGTCTTATCCTAGTCCTTTGGAGAAAATTTAATTTGGTTATAACCACTAAAACCATCAAGAAAGGAAAAGTACTTCTTACCAACTAGAGAATCAATTACTTGATCTATGAAGGTAGAGGAAAGCGATCTTTCCTAGTGGTTGTATTCAATTCCCTGTAGTCTACATAGACTCTCCATTTCCCACCTTTCTTGGGAACAATTACTAGCAATCAGACCCATTCACTATTTCATATTGGATAGATAAAACTTGCATCAAGGATCTTTTGTATCTCAAATTTCAAAATCTCCCTAAGGGAAGGATTCATACGCCTCTTTGGTTGTCGAATGGGTCTATAGCCATCATTAATATAAATCTTGTGCATACATAAATAAAAATCTGTCTTCCATATCCTTGGAGTCCCATGCATATGCGACTAAGTGTGCTTGTAGCACTGATTTCAGATAATTTTATTGTTCATGTGCCAAGGCATTATTGATATTTAACTTTTTTCCTCGCATGATTTCCAATTCCTTTAATGACTCATGAATTGATGAGACATCTAGACTTGGTATGATGGGTAGACATTTTTGAGGTAGAAATGAATGAAATACCTATAATATTTCCTCTATAGAATTGGTGGGTATAATACTTTGCAAGGGGTATTGTAGGAATATGAGGCAGTCATGTTGTTGTGGGCTCTTGTCATGGTCATTTTAAATTATGTGAGAAATGAGATAATCTTCATCTTGGTCATCCAATAAGGGGTTGCACTCTATAGTTAGCAGTGTCTACAAAGAATAGTTATCCTCCTCTTCATTCAAATTGGGCCAAACAGTTTTCTCAAGTTCAACATATGATTGGGTTGATGGATAAAGTACCAAATTCTTTGTAACTGTCCCATTTGATATTATCAATCTACCAGATCTACAACTTATGAATGCATTAGCTATAGCTAAATAAGGATTGCCTAGGATGAGTAGGTAACTTGCAAGATTAAATTTGGGATGTAACACTATGAAGTCTATAGGGTATTCCCAAGAATCCAATGCAATGACTAGGTCTTCAATAATACCCTCAAGTTTGATCATGGACCTATCAGCTAGCTGCTAAATAGTTTGTGTGGGCCTAAGGTTGACCAACTGAATCAATTGTATTGTTTCTTTTGTCATGGAATTGATTGATGCCCCTAAATATGTCAAAGTATTCTTAATTAGAGTCCCATTAATAATAACGTCCAAAACTAGACTACCAAGGTCTATTTACTTAGGGACTGTAATATTCCCCAACATGATGTCTGCAAGATTTCCAAGACATGGATTGTCTGAGGATATTTTATTTTCCTACTTGTTTTCTTAAAATAGATATTCCTTATAGTTTTGGTGTAGATAAGAATGTATTTGATAGCTTGGATAAGTAGAATCTTTATGTTCACATCTTTCAATTTTCCTAAAAGATCTATCTTAGCCTTGTTGATGGTGTTTTATACACTTCACAACACAGGTAATACATAAGTGCATTACCTCTATTGATAGACAATATTCCACAATCAAATTGCAGAACACTATCCCAAGGTCTCTCAGATGTCAGTTCATGAAGATGCTTGGAATATATCAGTTGATTGATGTGATTTTCAAGAATCACAACGTGGCCTTACATGAGTTAAATTTGAAGGAGAATCAGATCTGTGGAGTTGTTTTGATAGGAAATTTTTGTACTTTACTACAGGTTGAAACAACAGTCTTGAACTCCATTGTTTCATTCGATTTGGCTTTACAATGTGCAATGAACCTTAGCATAGGCTATTTCTATAAAAAAAGGAAAATGGGAAAGGAATAGGGAAGGCTCTTGGACCTGCAACTACCCATGAACAATGATCATGGAGGTTCTAGTTGTGGACAATTTCCTTAAAATAGGATTTCACTTAATCATAATTCTCACAAATTCATGAAATCTATGCTATCTTCTAAGGACTACAAATATTCATCATTCATTTGCCATGTAAATGTGAACAAGACAAATTTTAAAGAGCAGCTATGAAATTATAGTCCAAACTAACTTTGTATAGTCACCTACCAGCAGTAAATGACTAAAAGTATGGACAAGGAAAGAATACAAGCAACAAAAAACTTCATAACCAAAGACAACATCACTAAATATACCAAGAACAACTTAAAGGACACTAGACAAACAAAGTAACTTAAACTATAATTTTAACTAATGGGAGAAGAATCATGAAACATGTGAAGAAATCTAAAATACACCAATAAATCACTGTATTTTCTATTGTAATTTCTTTAGCATGCCTTTACAACAACTCAACTCTCTGAAAATGAGAGGAGGAGATCTCTATTTATAGTTTTCAAAAAGAAAAATGAGTGGCCAAGCTTAAATTCTATTGTGTGGCTAAGATGCACTTTATAGTAGGGTCTCACCTGCCCCCAAATATATTACATTTTAAAAACCTCTTTTGTCTTTCTCCTATTTTCTCTTCTAGTGGCAGCACTATAACAATTTTGTCTTTTGTTGATTGCTCTTTGTTGTAGCTACTCTTTCAGAAGTTCTTCATCAATAACAAGATTACCTTCCCACTTTTTCAAATCTATATATTCTATGAATCTCAAGATTACCGACCAGATTTTTTTGACCTCAATGATATCAGACCTTCACACCTGGTAAATCCACTCCTTGGAATTGTTAACAAGCTTTTCCAAGTCTTCATCATATTTGGCAGTGTTGTCCCTAAAAATCTTGAATTGGGTGAAAGCTCAAGAATAAAATCTCATAAAGTTCGTCGTAATCTCGGTTGTCATTTCCTTCTCCATCCTTGTTCAGAAGTGAGGCTTAATACTTTTCGGGTGTATATTAAAGACTATACTTTTCGGGTGTATATTAAAGACAATCATTTTGTACCCTATCATCAGCTTGAGATATTTGATGTTATCTCCTCTGGCCTCTTTGGTCCATTCTATATCCAGAATTATTATTTCTAGGATCTATTCTAGCCTCCCCTTTTAGTGATCAAAATCACGCTTCCATACAACCATCAGCCAATGGTCATTGTCCTTGAAGGCGAGGTCCTTTTCCCAAACTTCGCTCGGCAGTGTGAGGATAGCCTCAATCTTTGGATAGGAAACCCTATACTTCTTTGGGAATTCCTCACAGATTTACCTTAAGCCTTCAAGATATCTTTGTACCTCAAGGAACTTGTTTGTTGTTTGGACAGCCAAGTTGATGCTCGTGTTCCCGATGTCCAAGACCTACTGGAACCAAGTTTTCATGGTCTTATCCAAATTTCTTCTCCTTTCCTGCTTGTGAATTTTTTCCTAGGACAACAACTGCGGTGGGGCCAATGACGTGGTAGGTTGCTCATCCAAAGATGACCATTGTTGAATGTAGGTTGTCAAATCAGCAACATGTGCCTTAAGCTCTTCCTTTAATACCTTATCCTATTGGATAAGGTGCACCACTGTGGCAACTGATTCCTAGAGGTGGTCAACCTTTTGTTCCAGTGTGGCCACTCTGAAGTGGAGATGTTATAACTTACTCCCTATTCTCCAACCATTGGCATATCTATCTACACTGCCCTGGATCCGAAGACATCCATTGTTATCCTAGACCTGACCCTTGGCTTCTTCTCCTTCTTTGTCATAATTTGAGCTCTAGCTAGTATTGCCTCCGAATGAGTGTTATGCGCTTGACAGGAGACTTGGTGAGAAGATGATCCTTAGGGTGCTCTTCCCCCTCAGCACCCCTTTCTTCTTCTTCTTGGTCGTGCTCACTTTCCTTGGGCTTGTCTTCTTGTTCATCCTCGTGCTTCAAGGTTTGATTATGCCTTTCCATAGGAGATCTACTGCCTTCATTCCCTGAAACAAAAATTCTTTCTTCAACTATAATTTTTTCTTCAACCTCTTTATCCTCAATTTCCTTGAGTTGCTTTTTCCACTCCTCACCAAGCTTTGGATCACCTGATGCTCATGATATACAAATTCTTCATCTTTTGGTCTCACGGCTACCTCTTTTTCTTATCACTCGAGCTCATCTAAGATTTGCATTGTGGCCTCCATCCTCAGTGGCTCTATAGGAGGAGGGAGAGTTGGGGTGTTAACCATTGCTTGGGCTATTGTAGCTTGCACCATTGGATTTTCAAGCATTCTCAAAAGCTCGGAAGGCACATTTTGCATGTATTTAAGGAAGGACTCTGGGAGAGTGAGGGTAGGCATTGCAATAGTAGGTGAAGCGGGTGGAAGGGAAGGGTACATGGACGATGCTAATATTGGTAAGGTCATGGAAGAGGATGATTCCACCGATATGACCTGCATGATTGGAGAAGTGGAGGTAAGGTGGAAAAAAATGTCCAACGCAGGTGGAGAGGAAGCAACCATTGTAAGTGAAGTGGGTGGAATGGTAGCAATGGCAGCAACTGTTGCAGAAGCTGATGAAGTAGTTGGGGACCTAGGTGGATCAGCTTCCAACTCCTCACCCTCATGGAGTGGATCCTTAGGTATCACAGGCATCTCCGTGATGTTGCCCATTATTTTATGTTTCTTGGGAGGCTCGCCCTCCGAGGCCTTTCTAGCATACACCTTTGGATTAGATTGTTGCTAGTCAACCTCTTTCCTCTTTCTTGATTTGATAGATGACAGAGACTTAGAGGTTTCTCTAGTTGTAGTAGCAATCACCCCACTGTCAGAGCCACTTGTCTCATTCTCAAGTCCCTTGAATGTCAAAGTGACTCCCTATTGTTTCAATCGAGCGATCTACCCACTGACCCATGCCTTTGTATGAGCCTCAATGGGCTTGGTGAGACTTTCAAGGTCATCAACCTCTTGCTTTTCCCAATCAATCAAAGGCAGTGGAAGATTTGTGATAGCATTGCCATGCTCTCATCTTCTTCTAGTTGATCTAGAATTTGACACAAGTTTACTCTCTTCACAAAGTAGGTGGTCATACGCATGTAATGTTGTATCTGCACTTCAAAATCATCCTTGAAATTTTCCAAAAATTCCTCAACATGGTGGAGGTGGGCATACTCAAGTCCAAGTAATTTTCTGATATGATTGTATGGTTCCATCTGTGGCCTAGCTGTATGCTACCTGAAGTGGTACTCGGCCAACTCTTTCTCTGAATTACCCACACACTGGGAAGTATGAATCTGATACAACCCTTGGCCAAGTCTGAGGAGATAAGGAGTGCCTGCTAGATGTTTACTATTAAGGATATGGTGTATATGTCTCAACTACCATGTGAGCTCCAATAGTATAATTCAGTTATTCGGGTATCGGGGCAACTTATTCGGACTCTTTGTGAATCCTTGAGCACGAATGTAGGTGAACTTCAGGAATTTTATAAACAAGGATTCGTAGTGCTTGAGAAGGGCCCTAGCACTATGAGAGACTCTTCTCTCAAAATCACCTCCCAGAGACCAAATGATATATGCGGTGAAGGCATCGTTCACTCGATAGTAGTCTCGCTTGAAATTTTGTATTGTAGTTGTGGGTATGTGTCATATGGTTTAGGTTCTCTTCTAGGTGTTGCATTGAGCACTGTCGACAATCCATGATACTGTAGCCTATTAGAAAGCAAGTAGAATAGGTAAGATGTCATGTAGAACTTCAAAGTTTTCCTAACATTGATGAATTGCTCATGAAAGCAATCGCTGATTATTTCCCCCCAATAGAATGCAACTTACTCCCATAGAGGATTTGTTCAACAAAGTACAACATCCATTCTTGGAAGAAGGCCATAGTAGGAAGGCCCATTACCCTAATTAATAAGGTGACTAGGTCATGGTAATCTTCAAAGAAATCATTGTGGAAGAGTTCTTAGGGAACTTTAGAAGCACTGGCTTGTTTGTCCTTCAACCAATATTGGTTAATCAACTTCTTGCATCTCATGGGATCCTGATCCCATAATGTTTTACATTCCTTTATTCTCGGGGTCTCCATGCTCTCGAAGGTGGGGATGTGAAATGTGTTTTTTACCCCAACAGGGAATATATCAGCCAGGATATTTCCCTCCTTGTCCATAATGGTTCTTGTTTCAACTTGATACGCCTCTTAGCAAGCCATTACCAGCTTGGGTGCCCCCAATACGGGAGGGAAACCTATAGCCTTGGCAAGTCCGCTTCTTCTAATTAGCTTTGCATTATCTGTCTTTGGGTCCACCCTGACCCTTTAGGTAAACTCATCAATATTGACTTGCCTGATATTGGTGTCTGTTATGTTTTGCTAGCTAGTCGTGATCTTTTTATGCAAAGGTGCCCCCTGGAATTGATACCTCGTCAAATCTTTGTCTTCTTTACCTCGAGGGGCTTTTGTAGTTATTTTCCATTTGTCCTTAGCCGTCCCAAAAGCCTTTGCACCAAATTCCATAAATCTTGCATAGAGATATGGGAGTTAGCAACATCATCATGAGAAAGAAGCCTTAGACAAATCCCTTTATCACAATATTCACATTTGATAACGTCTAACACTTGATAACAACATCATTCAAAAAGAAAAACAAGTAACCCAGGTTCCTAGGGGTCAGACTTCCTCTAGAAGAATGTTGTTTGGAAGGGAAAATGAGGCATGGAATTCCTAATGACATTTCCCAATGTTGGATGTGTTCATTAAAGGATTGGTGCGAAAGAAGGCCAAATTTCAGCCCGTGGGTCGAAGACCATTTTGGATATAGAGGTCATTTGAGCCCTCATTCTTACATTCACTTTTTAGTTTTCAGAAAGCCGTCCAAGGTTGGTTGTTCAGAACAACATAGGGAAAACAACATTCCAGGAGTCAGGTTCCAAACTCTAGGTTGAAAGGGTTGGAAAGTTATCGCGGGATAGCTGTTCAAAACGGCGAAATACGAACGAAATTTTGGGGACAAAATTCCGAGGACGACGGTCTAAAAAGTATATTTTTCAGTTTTTGAAACCTTAGTGGCAAGTGGATGTTCGAGGTCTGACATCCAGAAAGATAGATGGGCTCGACCATTTGGATGGCAAAAGTGACACGAAATTTTTGAGATGGAATTCTAGAGTTTGGGGTTTGAAAGGAGTTTGGATGATTCATGTTTCTGTTTAAAACTATTTGGCGAAAGGATGACCAGGGTCCAGGAGTCAGAAAGATGTCCCGGGATAGCCGTTCGAAATGGTGAAGATGCCACAGAATTTCAGAGATGGAAGTTCGAGAGTCAGGGTTTGAGAACATCCTAGACATTTGATTTTTCCTATAAGTTTTTAAGATGGACTTCACAAGCTCGAGGTCCGAGGTTTGGAAGGATGCTTGAGGAAGGTTGTTTGGAATGACGGAGGCACAACGGAAACCTGGGAAGGGAATTCTAGAGGTTAGGACCTAGAGGCGAGCTTGGTCACTGTCATTTTTCTGTTTGAACTTGCGCATGGCGATAGAGAGGTTCGGGCCTAAGGGGGTCGGTCGCCTGCTCCAAAGAACAACGATGGGAAGGTTCAACTCCGGTTTTGTTTTTGTGTTATCAATCTCACATTTTTCAATTTTTTAAATCATGGGTTTTTAAGTTGGGGTGTTAAAATATCAGTTTCCAAATTCATTTTATCCCCCACTTAGATTTTTAGTTTAAATTCTCAAAAAGAAGGAAGTAGGGCTGACGACGAACCTACCTTGAATTCCCAGAAAAATTGATGTTGAATTCTTTCTGAATAGCAAAGCAAGGGCTTGAGCGTGAAGGCAAAAAATTTTGGGGTTAGCAAGCTCATGAAATTCCTCTATGTCATGTGAAAATGACAGGTTGGAATCCGTTTATATAACCCCCAGTGCCATTAATATCCAACTAAATTCCTGGTACGATGGTAAGTAAGCTAGGTAAGTTCAAATTTCTCGAGTGGCGGCAGGTGATATGGGGTCTGATGGGTAGAAAGTTGTTGAGCCATGACCATTTTAAAATTTGTGAAATGTCAAATCAAAAGGCAAATGGGAATCTAGGGCCTGAGGTCCGAAAAGATATCAGTCAGCGACCGCACAAAATGGCAAAAGACTGATGGAATTTCGGAGAAGGAAATCTGAGAGCCAGGGACCGAAAAGACACCAGGGTAGAGCCGACTAGTTTGAGTAGAAGTTCAGATGGCCAACGAAGCACCGAAATTTGGGGGTCGCAGATCTATCAGGCGCCAGCCCTGCAAAATGGAAAAAATGACAAGGAAAGCCGCAAAGGGAAACTCGAGAAGGGAAACTTGAGAGTCTAGGCCCAGAAGGTGCCACAAACGCCCGAAAGGCTAATAGATATAGGAAACCCAAAATGGCAAAGACAACATTTTTCCAAGGGGAAAATTTAGGTCAACCCTAAATTGAGAATTTTTTGAGAACATGTTGGCCTTTAAGGACAAAAAAATGGGCACACAAAACAAGGCAAAGAAAAAAGGACCTGACAAGAAAAAGAGGAAAGAGAGGGTCCCCATTCTGAACAAAGCTTATATGATAGTCACAAAAAATTGTGACTCCGCTAGGAGAACGCTCCCGGTGCTCTAAAGATAAATATTCATTCTGAACCCATGACCTCTAGTTTCGCACTCCAAAGCTGATTTTTAAAGATAAACTAAAAGAAGGTTAAGGAAGGGGATATTGAATCATGTCGTGCCATCATCATGGAGGTCTGTATGTGGTGAGTTAATTTACTTTCCTTGGAGATAGCATGAGCATCCACTGAGCAGGATGGATAACCTACGTAGTTCACCCCAAAAGTAACCTAAGCATTGCTCTGCTACTAGTCAAGCATTTATTACCCCAATAGAGTTGCCCCTATGACCCCACAAACATAGCTCTACTACCAACCAGCTATCCATAGCCCTGGTAGAGATATTTGCACACCCATACGGTTGTTATTTTCACTTTGTCTATTCTTTTCAACATTTTCCTCTTTTTCTTTTCGGTTCAATCGTGTAAGAAACGAAGCTTACTATGGGCTTGGGAATCATAATGGTCACTAGAGTAGACTTTCGATTTTTCACTTAGCCAGCCTTCTCAGTAATCACCATAACATTCTTTGGAAATTTTAAATTGTGTTTTTGTGTGTTCCATGATAAACGCAACAAATTCAAGAAAAACGCCATCCTAGGTTAGCTCAGAGTTTGAAAGTTTAAAACCAATGCCTAGGGGCTTTCAGAGGTTAGCAATATGGAATGAAGGCTTATCTAGAGACTGACACAAGAGCGAGTAGTAGGGAAAACCGTTTGTCAAGCCTAGCACGACCACCACTACAAAACAAGAAGACTCTTCCAAGGTCAAAAAAAAACAATCGGGAAACGAGCAAAATAGAAGGACAAAGCAGGAAAACCTACCCTAACCTACACAAACAAATCTTAGAAGAGCTTAGACCTGGAAGTAATGCTTAAGGTGTTTCCCATTGACAGGCAATGAGACATCTTTACCAGTCAAATTCTTTAAACAAAAAGCATTATCTCCAAGGATTTTAGCAATTTGAAAGGGGCCAAGCCAAAGCTTGTCAAATTTTTTGTGTCCCCCTTTCTTTTCATGTTCCTTGTCCCAATAAAGGACTAGATCAAAAATTCGAAAGGCCTTGATTGTGGCTCAGCGATCAAACCATCCTTTGACTACGCCCTGATGTTTGGAAAAAATTTATTTTGCATGGTCTCGTACTTCTTGTAGGTATAGTAGCTCAGCAAGGTGAGCTTCTTTGTGGTCTCCTCCTTCATAAAAAAATATTAATGAAGTGGAGGGTAGGCATTTTCAAATGTATGGGGAAAATGGGCTCCAAGCCATAAACGAGATGGTATGGGAAATCCCCAATCGAAACCTTGTGACGGATGTGATTTTCCCAGTGGGTGAAACAAAGTTGGATGTGTTAGTCCTTGGGATTCCTATCTAGTAGCTTCTTGATCACAGTGATCAAGTTCTTGTTGGTTGACTCAGCAAGCCCATTTCCTTGAGGATAGTAATTAGAGGAAAAATTAAGGGTGATACCATAATCAAAGGCCCAACTTGTGAATTTTAATGAAACAAATGTAGGGTCATTATCACATACCAGAGCATAAAGACAACCAAAGTGATTTAAAATAAAACTTTCCAAAAAATTAGTTACTACATCAGTTGTACATTGCCTACAAGCGGTTGCTTTTATACACCTAGTACAATAATCACTAGCGGTCAGAATGTACTTTTGTCTAGTAGATGATGGAGTGCTTACCAGACCAATGAAGTTAAGACCCCATTGCGCAAACGACCTTACCTCCAAACCAGGTTGCAATGGGACAATAACATTCCTTTCTTGGGTGACAGTGTTCTGGCATACATGGTAGGTACGGACATGACCATCAGAATCCTTGAAAACCATGGGCCAATAGTACCCAATTCTTAATATCTAATGTGCAGTTGAAAAACTAGAACCATGGCTAATCCTGAACTTATCATGGAATTCTTTGAGAACACGATCAACTTCTCCTTTACCAAGGCATCTCAAGTAGATACCTTCATGATTCCTCTTGTACAACATGGTGCCTAGAAACATGTAACTACTACTTTTAATTCTAAGGGATTTCTTTTGGACTCCCTATAGATGAGGCAGAAATTTATAATTCAATAGGTAATATACTATATCGTCGTACCATTCCCCTGGAAAGACATCTTCTAGCTGGTACTGCTACACTGTGAGTTCGGGCCCAACCTCAATAACTACCTCTTCCATTATTTTGGTAAGTGCCTATCCTCTCACCAAACTCATCACCTAGATTTCCATATCATAATCTTGTAGTAATACAATCCATTTTGCCCTTCGCTCCCCCAGCTCATTCCGCATGAGCAATGTCTTCACCGTGGGGTCACAAACTATAGCAAACACTTTGTTGCACAAGATATAATGCCTAAAATTCTTGACCCCCTTAAAAATGGCATAATTTTGTTTTTCAAGATTATGATACTGTAGCTCAGAATCCTTCAAAGGGGTACTCATGAAGGCGATCAGATGCTCGCTCCCCGCATCATCCTTATGTGTCAAGATACTGGCACACAAATGATCTAAAGCAAATGAGTAGATGTATAAGGGCTTTAGGTAGCTAGGTTTAACCAGAATAGGGGCATCATCAATTGCCTTCTTGATTTCCCCAAAAGCCTTCTTTTCTTCTGGGTTCCACTTGACCTTAACATCCTATTTTAGCATAGCATTGAGTGGTTTGACAATTTATGTGAAGCCTATGATAAACTTGCAAAGAAAGTTAATCTTTCCGAAAAAAAGATTAATTCCTTTTTGTTTCCTGGAAAATGAATCATCATGATTTATTGGATACGTTTGGGGTCGATATAAATTCCCCTTTCTGATAGGACATGTCCAAGGAGCTTCCCTTCAGTGACACTGAAGATACTCTTCTTCGGATTAAGGGAGACCCCAAATTCACGGCATCTTTCAAATACTTTGCATAGTTCAGTGATGTGCTTACCCTATTGCTTTGAGAACACTGTCAAATCATCCATGTAGATGATTATGCACTTTCCAATCAGGTCCTTGAATGCAATATCCATGGAACACTAGAAAGTGGCACCAATATTGATTAGTCTGAACGACATTCGTCTATAAGCGAAAGTTCCCCATTTGGTGGTGAATGTCATTTTATGTCAATCTTCGTATTGTACCATGATGTGATTGTACCTTGAATATCCATCCAAGAAGGAAATCATTTGAGAGCCATTTACTATCTACAACACCTCATCTAATGAAGGCACAAGATAGTTATCCTTTTTGAAGCTTGGTTCAGATTGCAGAAGTCGACACAATTTGATTTCTCCATTTTTATTTCTAATAGGAACTGAATTTTCCACCCATGTGGAATGTCTAATCAAAAAAATGATCTTGCCTGACAACAACTTTTGTACTTCCTTGTATATTATTGGTTCCAACAAAGCATTGACAAGGTGTTTCCACTGTTGAAATGGCTTCACATCTGGTCTATGAGGGATGGTGTGGGTAATAATAGGTGTATCATACATCTTGAGATCCTCATAGCTCCAGTTGATGACATTGTGGTACTTTTTTAGGGCCTTAAGTATACCCTTTCTTTCCTCAAGAGTGCACACCTTCCCAATGAATACGTTCTTAGCATTCCCAGTCATTTCAAGATTGTAAGTGTCACATTGGTCGCTGATGGTATCCTTCTTTGCCTAATGATCCTGATCTTTGATCTAATGCACGTCAAAGATTCATTCTAATTGGATGGTGTTGGTCTTCAAGTTGATAATCCTCTCTATATCTAGGTTAGCCTCTTGAAGTTCCACCTCGTCGATTATCTGGGTAGCAAACACATCTGAATTGGTGATAAAATCTAGTATGTGTTTATCATCATTGAATACCTAGAAATTGGTTACATTATCCACACTGATGGGACAGAGGTGAGTTCCACTGTGAATCTTTTGAGGCCAGATAGGGATAGTGGTTTTAGCGTATTTGTTGTCTGCACCAAAGCATTGGTAGTATGATTTTCAACGTGTGGAATCAATTGGATATTGAATGCATCCATCCCTTCCATTAGATCCCATACGCGGTGCCTGTAGTTAGTGAGTCTTCAATCATAACAAGAATAGATCTTCCTGACTTGCTTTATGACCAACTTTGAATCTTCATACACTTGGAGCATTTTGAAACCCTTTCTTAATGCCATTAAGAGGCCCAAACTAAAGCCTCATACTCTGCTACATTATTGGTATAGTAAAATTGAAGTCTATGAGAAAAAAAGTATGACTTGCCTCTAGGACTGATCAATTTGAAACCTACCCCAGCTTCGTGCTTGAATTTAGAACCGTCAAAGCGCAACATCCAGAATCTAGGAGAATCCTTGAACGTAGAACCGACAGATCTGAATTTCACCATCAGTGGGGCCTTCATTTTAGTAACCATTTGGGGAGGTGTAGGGATAGAACATTTTTGTTCAGGCAGTACTGACCCAACTTTCTCCTTTGCAGTGACTTGTCTTTTCACGTGTTTAATTCCCATTTCACACAAACAACAGTCAAACTCTGAGTGGGAAGCATTATGTACTCTACACCAATTAGGGAGCAAGAGTTCCTAAAAGTTCATTCAGGTTCCCAGACTAAGCTGGTCTTGTACACATTTTTCTATGGAATCTTGGAAACTGTCCAATAACCCAAGACTGTCATTCTCTCCTAACTCTTCATCATCGTGTTCAATCAGCACTTTAGTGCTCTGAGAGGAATTGGCTAGATTTGCAGGTCGGTTGCATAGTATGAGGAAAACATCACTTGTTCCTTCATCTTCGTCGTTCAGATATGATACCAGGGAATAATTCCCCAAATCAGTTTTAGCATACAACACCTCATTCGTGTTGTTGTATTCGGTGATCATGAATCTCATTTGTGGTTCTTGATCAATCTGAATATGATTCGACATTCCTTTCCATGGAAGCCACATGTGGGAGAAGTCAGTCATGGCATATCCATTCAATGCCCTTGTGAAATCCCTTCCTAAGATTATACCATAAGTATCTGGGATGTTAGCCACTTGAAAGTCTATGTTTTAGTGGATTTGGGGATCAACAACAATCTACATAGGTATTCTGTTAATTTCCCCCACTATGTTGATCTCAATTTTGTCAAGTTGTGTCACCTTCCACCAAGAGGGAGTTGGTGTTATTCCAAGCGCCTTGCACATGCTCAATGGAATGACATTGGCCAAAGCTCCTCAATCAAGAAGACAGTTGTGGAGGTTCTTCCTAAACACCCAGATGGTGGTCAGAACGGGAGGAGTTTCAAATTTCCCCTGAAATAGTCGTCTAGAAATGTGCACCTGGGTGACTTGGCCCTTGTCTTTATCATTTCCCTTGCTTTGGTTTGGTTCTTGATTAATTACTTTATCGGACTTCTTATTTTCTTATTGGCCTACAGGTGGGTTAGCCTTACTATTGAAGATTTGTCTAACAATTGGTTCACCTTGCTGATCGTCAAAGGAGACCCTCTTTGTTGGAGTTTCTTGAGTTGACCCCAGAGGCGGAGTCCCATTTATCATTTTAAAAAATTCATTCTTGATGGTAGGAACCTTCAGTAGCTTTAAGGCAAACACGCTTAGCTTCACCTTTTTGAATTCCTCAACAATATACTCCCCCATTTGCTCAACTTCTTGATCATAGGAAATGTTTTGGGAGGAGCTAGTGGCCTGGATTTGGCCATTTTTTCTGATGTTTATTCCTACTGAGATACCATGTGGGTGTGTGGGCAAAACCCGGGTTATTACTTGCATTTGGATCAGGAGGGGTGCTGAAATTATTTGGCAGAGTGGGGGTCATAAAAGGACCTCCAGCATGACCATCGAATTGTCTATTCTTGAGGTTGTAAGGGGTAGTCTGTTGGTGAAACATCTAAACTTCATCTTCCCTAGGCTTGTCTTCATCCTCTTTAGGACCATTATCTACTGAATCAAAAAGCTGAGCCAAAGGACTTTCAGAACTTACCTCTTCTGCTTTGCCGTTTTTGTTCTATTCGACACCCTCCTGCTCTGGTGTGTTGCACTCTGTCTTTGTGAAATGAGCTTGATTCACCACCAGCACCAAGGAATCATATGGGTCAAATGGGACAATTTCTTTGCACCTTGAATTGTCCATAGCATTTTGGACCTAAACCTAAAAGATGTCGGTAGCAGTTTGGAATTTCAAGCAATCTAGCTCAGAGTGCCAACTTGTTTTGTGTATGTGACACCAATGAGATAAAGCGACCTCAGCCAAGTAAAATATTCTTGGAGGGTTCTCATTGTTGTTGGGCTGATCAAGGGATGTGGCAATTCTGCCATTGTTGGGTCTTGTGTTCCAAGTCTGATTTTTCCTTTGGAAAGGCCTCATGTCAAAGTTCTGACCTAAATTCTGATCTATCATAATTCTGCCTAGATGACATGTTGGCACTACTCTTTGAAAGGTAGTTGGATCATTGCATAATCCAAAGGGTAGAATAGAGTAAGCATAAGTCCCCCAAGGTCATTTAAATGTAGTCTTATCCTAGTCCTTTAGAGAAAATTTAATTTGGTTATAACCACTTAAACCATCAAGAAAGGAAAAGTACATCTTCCCAGCTAGAGAATCAAGTACTTGATCTATGAAGGGTAGAGGAAAGTGATCTTTCCTAGTGGTGTATTCAATTCCTTGTACTCTACATAGACTCTCCATTTCCCACCTTTCTTGGGAACAATTACCAATAATGAGACCCATTCACTATTTGATATTGGATAGATAAAACTTACATCAAGGATCTTTTTTAGCTCAGCTTTCAAAATCTCCCTAAGGGTAGGATTCATATGCCTTTGTGGTTGTCGAATGGGTCTATAGCCATCACTAATATAAATCTTGTGCATACATCAATCAAGATCTATGTCTTTCATATCATGAGATTCCCATGCATATACGACTAACTATGCTTGTAGCACTGATTTCAGATAATTTTATTGTTCATCTATCAAGGCATTATTGAAATTTAACTTTTTTCCTAGCATGGTTTCCAATTCCTTTAATGACTCATTAATTGATGAGACCTCAAGGCTTGGTATGATGGGTAAACATTTTTGAGGTAGCAATGAATGAAATAGCTATGATATTTCCTCTATACAATTGGTGGGTATAATACTTTGCATGGGATATTGTAGGAATATGAGGCAGTCATGTTGTTGTGGACTCCTATCGCAGTCATTTGAATTATGTGAGAAACGAGCTAATCTTCATCTTGGTCATCCAATAAGGGGTTGCACTCTATATTCATCAGTGTCTACAAAGAATAGTTATCCTCCTCTTCATCCAAATTGGGTCAAATAGTTTTCTCAAGTTCAGTATATGGTTGGTTTGATCGATAAAGAACCAAATTCTTTGTAATTGTCCCATTGGATATTATCATTTTAGTAGACCTACAACTTATGAATGCATTAGCTATAGCTAAATAAGGCTTTCCTAGGATGAGTGGGTAACTTGCAAGATTAAATTTGGGATGTAACACTATGAATTCTATAGGGTATTCCCAAGAATACAATGCAATGACTAGGTCTTCAATAATTCCCTCAATTTTGATCATGGACCTATCATCTATTTGCTAAACAGTTTGTGTGGGCCCGAGGTTGACCAACTAAAGCAATTGTATTGTTTCTTTTGTCATGTAATTGATTGATGCCCCCAAGTCTATCAAAGTATTCTTAATTAGAGTCCCATTAATCTTAACTTCCAAAACTAGAATAATAGGGTCTATATACTTAGGGACTGTAATATTCCCCGACATGATGTCTGCAAGATTTCCAAGACATGGATTGTCTGAGGATATTTTATTTTCCTACTTGGTTTCTTAAAATAGAGATCCGTTATAGTTTTGGTGTAGATAAGAATGTATTTGATAGCTTGGATAAGTAGAATCTTTATGCTCACATCTTTCAATTATCCTAAAAGATCTATCTCAGCCTTGTTGATGGTGTTTTATACACTTCACAACACAGGTAATACGTAAGTGCATTACCTCTATTGATAGACAATATTCCACAATCAAATTGCAGAACACTATCCCAAGGTCTCTTAGATGTCAGGTCATGACGATGCTTGGAATACATAAGTTGATTGATGTGATTTTCAAGAATCACAAGGTGGCCTTACGTGAGTTAAATTTGAAGGAGAATCGGATCTACAAACAAAGTTCTTTTGATAGGAAATTTTTGCACTTTACTACAGGTTGAAACAACAGTCTTGAACTTCATTGTTTCATTGGATTTGGCTTTACAATGTGCAATGAACCTTAGCATAGGCTATTTCTATAAAAAAAGGAAAAGGGGAAAGGAATAGGGAAGGCTCCTAGACCTACAACTACCGATGAACAGTGATCATGGAGGTTCCAGTTGTGGACAATTTCCTTAAAATAGGATTTCATTTAATCATAATTCTCACAAATTCATGAAATCTATGCTATCTTCTAAGGACTACATATATTCATCATTCATTTTCCATGTAAATTTGAACAAGACAAATTCTAAAGAGCAGCTATGAAATTATAGTCCAAACTAACTTTGCACAGTCACCTACCAGCAGTAAATGCCTAAAAGTATGGACAAGGAAAGCATACACACAACAAAAAACATCATAACCAAAGACAACATCACTAAATCTACTAGGAACAACTAAAAGGACACTAGAACAACAAAGTAACTTAAACTATAATTTTAAATAATGGGAGAAGAATCATGAAATATGTGAATAAATCCAAAATACACCAATAAATCACTGTATTTTCTATTGCAATTTCTGCAGCATGCCTTTACAACAACTCAACTCTATTAAAATGGGAAGAGGGGACCTATATATATAGTTTTCAAAAATAAAAATGAGTGGCCAAGATTCAACTCTATTGTGTGGCCAAGATGCACTTTACAACAAGATCTCACCTACGCCCAAATATATTACATTTTAAAATCATCTTTTGTCGTTTTCCTATTTTGTCTTCTAGTGGCAGCACTGTAGTAGTTTTGCCTTTTTCTGATTTCTCTTTGTTGCAGCTACTCTTTCAGAAGTTCTTCATCAATAACAAGATTACCTTCCCCTTCTTCAAAGCTACATATTCTACGAATCTCAATATTATCATCTGAAGTTTGTCAACCTCAATGATATCGGCCCTTAACACCTGGTAACTCCACTCCATGGAGTTGTTGATGAGATTTTCCCAGTCTTCATCATATTTGGCAATGTTGTCCCTGAAAAGCTTAGATTGGGTGAAATCTCAAGAAGAAAAGAGCATAAAGTCTGTGGTAATCTTGGTTGTCATTTCCTTCTCCATCGTTCTCCGAAAGTGAGGCTTTATGCTTTTTGGGTTGATCTTAATGATAGGGATTTCGTACCCTGTCATCAGCTTGAGATATTTGATACTATCTCCTCTGGCCTCTTTGGCCCATTCTATATCTAGAATTATTATTTCTAGGATTGGTTCTAGCCTCCCCTTTCATTGATCAAAATCATGCTTCCATACAGCCATCAACCAGTGGTCATTGTCCTTGAAGGCAAGGTCCTTTTCCCAAACATTGCTCGGCAGTGTGAGGATAGCCTCAATCTTTGGATAGGTAGCCCTGTTCCTAGGACAACAGCTTCGGTGGGGCCAATGACATGGTAGATTGCTCATCCAAAGATGACCATTGTTGAATGTAGGTTGTCAAATTAGCCACTTGTGCCTTAATCTCTTCCTTTCAAACCTTATCCTGTTGGATAAGGTGCACCGCTGTGGCGACCAATTCCCAGAGGTGGTCAACCTTTTATTTTTGTGTGGCCACTCCCATGTCGGTGGTGGAGACATTATAACTTACTCCATGTTCTCCAACCATTGGTGTAGTTATCTACACTACCCTGGATCTAGAGGCATCCATCATTATCCTAGACCCCACCCTTGGCTTCTTCTCCTTCTTTGTCATTATTTGAGCTCTAGCCAGTATTGCCTCCAACCTTGCTTTAGATCCTTTAGGACGGGAGTTCTCTTTTCAAGCTTCTTTTGTAGCCAATCAAGCATCTAAGGCCCTACCTTGGGTGATTCCTATTGACCTTTGTTTTCCTCCACCCTAAGCTCAATGTCCTTGACATTAATAATCCCCTGCTTAGCCATTGCATCCTCTTTCTCCTCATTAGAATCTTGGGTGAGCGTTATGCACTTGACATGAGACTTGGTGAGCAACAACTCCTTGGGGTGATCTTCCCCTTAAGCACCCATTTCTTCTTCTTCTTGGTCACACTCACTTTCCTTGGGCTTGTCTTCTTATTCATTCTCATGGAGGGATGCTTCTTCCTCATGCTTTAGGGTTTGATTATGCCTTTCTGTAGGAGATCTATTGCCTTCAATCCCTGAAACAAAAACTATTTCTTCAACTATAAGTTGTTCCTCGACCTCTTTATCCTTAATCTCCTTGAGTTTCTTGTTCCAAGAAAGAAAACAAAAACTATTTCTTCAACTATAAGTTGTTCCTCGACCTCTTTATCCTTAATCTCCTTGAGTTTCTTGTTCCACTCTATGTTGATCTCTGGATCAGTTGTCTCTTGGAGAATTTTCATTCCCCGATCCTTGCTGCCCTCACTGGAAGATTCATACACCACCTCATCGATCACCTGATGCTCATAGATGGGATGCTCATGATATTCAAATTCTTCATCTTCTGGTCTCGTGGCTGCCTCTTGTTCTCGTCACTCAAGCTCATCCAATATTTGCATTGTAGCCTCCATCTTAGGTGGTTTTGTAGGAGGAGGGGGGGCTAGGGCGTTAATGATTTCTTAGGCTATTGCAGCTTGCACCATTGAATTTTCAAGCATTCCTAAAAGATCGGAAGGCACATTTTGCATCTATTTAATGAAAGACTCTGGGAGATTGAGGGTAGGCATTGCAATAGTAGGTGAAGCAGGTGGAAGGGAAGGAGAAATGGAGGATAATGATATTGGCGAGGTCATGGCTGAGGATGATTCCACCGATACGACTTGCATGATTAGACAAGTGGAGGCAAGGTGGAAAGAGATGTCCATCGTAGGCTGAGAGGAAGTAGTCATTGCAAGTGAAGTGGGTGGAATGGTAGAAATGGCAACAACTATTGTAGTAGTTGATGAAGCAGTTGGGGACCTGGGTGGATCAACTTCCAGCTCCTCACCCTCGTGGAGTGGATCCTCAAGTATCACAAGAATCTCCCTGACATTGCCCGTTCTTTTATTTTTCTTGGGAGGCTCGCCCTTTGAGGCCTTTTTGGCATACACCTTCGGATTAGATTATTGTTCTTCAACCTCCTTCCTCTTTCTTAATTTGACAGATGGCAAAGACTTAGATGTTTCTCTAGTTGTAGTACCGGTCGCCCCACTATCAAAGCCAGTTGGCGCATTCTCGAGTCCCTTTAATGTCAAAGTGACTCCCTTTTGTTTCAATCGAGTGATATGCCCACTGACCCATGCCTTTGTACTAGCCTTAATGTGCTTGGTGAGAATGTTGAGGTCATCAACCTCTTGGTCCTCTCAATCAATCAAAGGTAGTGGCAAATTTTTGATAATATTGTAACTTGGGTCTATCACCCTACTCTCATCTTCTTCTAGCAGATCTGAAATTGGACACAAGTTTACTCTCTTCACAAAGTAGGTGGTCATATGCATGTAATGTTGTATCTGCACTTCAAAATCATCCTTGCAATTTTCCCAAAAGTCCTCAACGTGGTAGAGGTGGGTGTACTCTAGTCAAAGTGCTTTTCTGATATGACCGTATGGGTCCATCTATGGCCTAGCTATATGCTACCTAAAGTATTACTCGGCTAGCTCTTTCTCTGAATTACCCGCACACTCGGAAGTATGAATTTGATATGACCCCTAGCCAAGTTTGAGGAGATAAGGAGTTCTTTCCAAATGTTTACTATTAAGGATATGGTGTGTATGTCTCAACTACCACGTCAGCTCCAATAGTATAATCTGGTGATTGGGGCACCGGGGCAGCTTATTTGACCTCTCCATGAATCCTTGAGCATGAATGTAGGTGAACCTCAAGAATTGTATAAACAGGAAGGCATAGTGCTTGAGAAGGGACCTCACACTATGAGAGACTCTTCTCTCAAAATCACTTCCCAAAGACTGAATGATATATGTGATGAAGGCATCGTTCACCCAATAGTAGTCTTGTATTGTAGTTGTGGGTATCTGTTGTATGGTTTGAGTTCTCTTCCAGGTGTCGTATTGGGCACTGTCAAAAATTTGTGATACTTCCACCTATTGGAAAGCAAGTAGACCAGGTAAGATTTCATGTAGAACTTTGAAGCTTTCCTAACATTGATGAATTGCTAGTGAAAGCAATCACTGATTATTTCCCCCCAATAGAATGCAGTGTCACTCCAGCGGAGGATTTTTTCAACAAAGTACAACATCCATTCTTGGAAGAAGGCCGTAGTAGAAAGGCCTATTACCTTGCTCAGTAGGGTGACCAGGTCGTGGTGATCTTCAAAGAAATAATTGTGAGAGAGTTCTTGGGGAACTTTAGAAGTACTGGCTCGCTTTTCCTTCAACCAATACTGGTTAATTAACTTCTTGCATCTCATGGGATCCTGATCCCATAATTCTTTATATTCCTCCATTTTTAGAATCTCCATGCTCTTGAAGGCGAGGATGTGAAATGTGTTTTTTATCCCAACAAGGGACATATCGGCTAGGATGTTGCCATCCCTGTCCACAATGGTTCTTGTTTCAACTTGATACGCCTCTCGGAAAGCAATTACCAGCTCAGGTGCCACCAATGTGTGTGGGAAACCTACAGCCTTGGCAAGTCTGCTTCTTCTAATTAGCTTTGCATTATTTGTCTTTGGGTCCACCTCGACCCTTCGGGTAAACTCATCAATATCAACTTACCCGATATTGGTGTATGTTATGTTCTGCCAGCTAGTCATGATCTTTGAAAGAAAAGGTGCCCTTAGGAACTGATACCTCATCTGATCTATCTTTTTTGCCTCGGGGGGCTTTTTCGGTTCCTTCCCCTCTATCCTTGGCCTTCCTAGAAGCCTCTACACTAGATTCCATAAATCCTGCATAGAGAGACGGGAGTTACCAACATCATCATGAGAAAGCGTCCTTGGAAAAATCCCTGTATATCAAGGTTAGATCACAATATTCACATTTGATAACGTCTAAAACTTACTAAAAACATCATTCAGAAAGAAAAAACAAGTAACTTGGGTTCCTAGGGGTCAGACTTCCCCTGGTAAAATGCCATTTGGAACAGTAAATAAGGCATGGAATTCTCGATAACCTTTCCCAATGTTGGATGTGTTCATTGATGGATTGGTTTTAAAGAAGGCCAACTTTTAGCACTGGGTCGAAGTCCATTTTGGATTTGGAGGTCGTTTGAGCCCTCATTCTTGAATTCGAGTTTTAGTTGCCAAAAAGCCGTCTAGGGTTGGTTGTTTCGAACAACATGGGGAAAACAACATTCTGGGAGTCGGATTTTAGAATCCAAGTTGCCAGGGCCATAAAGTTGTCGCGAGATAGCCATTCGAAATGGAGAAATTTGGATGGAAGTTCGGGGATGGATGTTTGGGGACGGGAGTTCGGAAGGCAGATTTGTCAATTGTTGAAACCTCACCGATGGGTAGACGTTCGGGGTCCGGTGTCTGGAAAGACAAACGGGCTCGACCGTTCAGGAAAACGAAAGAGACAAAATTTCAGAGATGAAATTCCAGAGGTCGGGGTCCAGAAGGATTTTGGACGATTCATGTTTCTATTTAAAACTATGTGCGGTGAAAGGATGACCGAGGTCTGGGAGTCAGAAAGACATCCCGGGACAGCCGTTCAAAACGGCAAAGGTGCCATGGAATTCTGGAGAAGGAAGTCTGAGGGTTGGGGTCTGAGAACATCATGGATGTTTAATTTTTCTTTTCTTTTTTTAAGATGGAATTCACAAGCCTAGGGTCCCAGGTCTGGAAGGACGCTCGAGGAAGGTTGTTTGGAACAATGGAGGCACAATGGAAACCTAAGAAAGGAAGTCTAGAGGTCGAGACCTGGGAGCGACCTTGGTCACTATCATTTTTTTGTTTGAACTTGTGCATGGCGGCGGAGATGTTCAGGCCTAAAGGGGCCGGTCGCCTGCTCCAAAGAATGGCAACAAGAAGGTTCAAATCTGGTTTGGTTTTTGGGTTATCAATCTCACTTTTTTGAGTTTTTTAAATCATGGGTTTTTAAGCTCAGGTGTTAACATATTAGTTTCCAAATTCATTTTATCCCCCACTTAGATTTTCAGTTTAAATTCTTGAAAAGAAGGAAAGCAGGTTTGGTGGCGAACCTACCTTGAATTCCTGAAGAAGCTCGATGTCAAATTCTTTCTGAATTGCGAAGCAGGGGCTCAAGCGTGAAGGTAGAAAATGTTGGGGTTGGCAAGCTCTCAAAATTATCTATCATGTGAAAATAAAAGGTCAAATTTTTTTTATATAACCCCCAATGCCATTAATATTTAATTAAATGTTTGGTATGATCGCAGGTAAGGTAGGTATGTTCAAATTTCTCGGGCGGCGACAGGTGATTCGGGGTTTGATAGCCAGGAAGTTGTCGAGCCACGGCCGTTTTAAAATCTATGAAATGTTAAATCAAATGGTGGACGAGAATTCGGGGCTCGAGGTTCGGAAAGACGTTGGCCAGTGGCTGTTTGGAACGGCAAAAAATTGATAGAATTTTGGAGAAGGAAATCCGACAATCAGGGTCTGGGGATGAAAAAGACACCAAGGTAGAGCCGACTAGTTTGAGTAGAAGTTCGGATGGCCAATGATGCACCAGAATCTGGAGGTCAGAGAGCTGTCAGGCACTGGCCGCGCAGATTGGCGAAAATGACAAGGAAACTCGAGAGGCGAAACCCGAGAGTCTGGGCTTGGAAGGTGCCATGGACACCAGAAAGGCCGACAAACAGGGGAAACGCGAAATGGCAAAGACTTAGCATTTTTCCAAGGGGAAAAATTAGGTCAACCCTAAATTGAGAGATTTTTGAGAATGTGTTGGATTTCAAGGATGCAAAAATGGGCATGCAAAACAAGGTGAAGCAAAAATGACCCGGCAAGTAAAAGAGGAAAGAGAGGGCTCTCATTCTGAACAAGGCATGTTTGCAATAGTCACAACAAGCCTGTGTGTGATGCTTTTGTATAGCTAGGCACTTAGGAAAAGGTGGCTTGGAACTTGAGGTGGTTTGGGGTACTTGATTTGGTTCAAGTTCCAAATATGGTTTGTTAGAAGCCTCAATTGTAGGTTCCTCATCCTCCATTTTTGTAATTTATTGGGATGAAGGTCCAGCCAGTTGTTTACTTGATTTGAGGTGGACATCACTCACCTCTACCCCATAAGTGGGGTATTGCATAGCTTCGTTACTATAAGCCTGATGAATAGGCTTAGTGTTAGGACTAGGTGAATATTGGGTAGGTATTTGTTGATGCTTGGGTGGTTGGGATCTAGGATTTGATGGAGGCATTAAGGCTTGTTATTTTAGTGGAGGGAGCATAGGTTGTTGGCAGTTCATATTTTTCTACTACCATTGTTGGCCCTTCTACCACTGAGGCTACCACTGATTATATTGGGTTTCCCATTGTGGATTATAATTGGAACCCTAAAACAAAAAAATTGGCCAAGGTTTTGGATTTTGGTTCCAATTTGGTTAAGCTTGTAGCCATTGTGGAGGGTTTTTCCACTAGTTTTTGTTTGCTTGTGAGGGATGAGAGTTCCAAGCAGAAAAGTTTTGAATCCTAATAGGAAATGATGAATTAAAGGTAAGGGGGTCATGTGTCATACCTTATCACTACTTCCATGGCCACCTTATGATATATAAAATATTTTTCCATCATCGCCTTCAATTGGCTAAAAGTTAAGCTTCTCAACGTTATCTTGCTAGATACTAGCCACTCTTTTGCATTTACAAATTTTCTTTGCATGCGGCTTGGACAATAATCAGTGAGCATAGCCTCATCTTCCTAATAATTATCCAATTGATTTTCCAAAAGACTGATGATATCATCTTTCATGTTGGATAACAGGTTTTTCAGCTCTATTTTGGAAACCCCTATAAATGATTTACCAATTGTAGATGTCTGATTTCCTCTTGGGCATTTAGTAAAGGTCCTAGAATAATTTTTGCATTCTTTAAAAAAATATTCAAATATAAACTATGAAATATCCCTTCATCCAATGAGGTTCAAGGCAACCATGCAGTCATCATTAACTCCCCTCAAAAATACCAACTTGAGGGACTCTTCTGACAACTTATTCTGGGGATTTTTCTTCAGAGCAAACTGAAATATCTCCACATAATCTTCTAAGGTCTCATAGTCCTTTTGTGTCATTTTGAAAATACCATTTTTCCTCCTATTAGGTCCTCTACAATAGTCCTCATACTTCTCTAAAAATAGTGTCTTCATGGCGTCCCATGAACCATCTCAAAGATGCATCTTTCATGGTGGCAGGGAAAAATTTTGGCCTATGTGCATCAGAAGTATAGTCATAACTTCTACATGGGATGTCAAATTCAAAGAGAAATGTATCTAGTTCCTGAATCATTAACCCATTGAAGAATGGTAATGCTAAAGGAGGAATGTCTTGCAACATTTTAGTCCTTTACTGGTCAGTAATAGGGAACCAAAATGTTGGTCAGGCATCATCATCATTCTCTGAATCACCCATGGTGTGGTATGTTCCTTCTGTATGTGTGTTAGAGGTTGGTGAGAAGTAAATTTCTTCTTCAATGGTATATTCAATCTAAGTAATATAGTTGCCAATTTTTGTAATAGCTCCTTACCATGTGGAGGGCAAGAACCTACCCAAGGAATCTCTCTACCTCTACATACATGAAATATGGCTTTAAATTCAATGGTCTTGCATAATGTTAGTATATCTACGGTGTTGAAAAAGATGGTGTCTAATAGTCCTAATGCTTGAAAAGAGAAATTAACTATGAAATTTGTAAAAACAAGTCTATGAAGATAGCACCATCCCTAACAACGGTGCCAAAAAAATAGAGTCTAAGCTAATGTATTGTAAACTTGCTAGAATCTCCTCAATTTAGAGGTTAACTGGATGAACAGTCCACTTTACATTGCTTAAGACCACATTAAATTGTCAACCCATGGCTTGTAATCTTATGATGGTGTAGAATTATATATTCCTTCATGGACTTAAAAATACCTAAACTACCCTACTTAAATTATCCAAATTGTTGGAAATTCATAAAACTGTAAAATGGTAAATAAATAAACCAGAGCTAGTTGCTACAATACCTACAATAAAGATTCTAACTGAATTATTACTAATGAAATAATACTACATCAACTGAAAACTTAATAAAAAATAATGACTAGGCTGAACTATCCTCCAGAGTGCTACCAATAACTATTATATGCATATTCACAATAAGAAAGAATTTGAATTCTAATTATCTTGCATATAATTCATGAAACAATGATAAACTTATAACAATTACTTAAATAGAAATAAATGACTCAAAATTGAAGTGAAGAACAATACCTTGAGTGGCATGCTCAAGTAACTCTTTCCACTTAGCTGAACTCAAATCTAGCTAATAGATTTTATGCATCCCATAAGATTAACTTCATTCATTGCATATTGTAAAATATCAGAAAAGACATTTCCACCAATTGGATTCAATCAATCGGAATATTTTTTCATGTCTTTTAAACTGAAAGAAATTAATAACATAAAACTGAAAAAAAACAAATAACTATCCTACAGATTCAACCAACAATTATATACAAGCTTGAGGGAATCTTTATTGAAAGAAAAAACTAATAGAAATCATTAACTCCACTCCCAGATAATAGATCATAGAATTAAGAATTGAATTATTCAACCTATAACTAAACAGGAAAGAGAATCCTATCAGAACTCAAACTTTGTCAAAACATAATTATACGAAGACAAACAAGCACTTGTCAAAATCTCATAGGTGAAGGAGACCTCTTCTTTAGCGTTTACTAACTTGGTTATAATAACGCACATCCAATATTCATTAATTGCCTTCGATTAAAAATCACCACGTTCATATTAACCTAGAGCTTCCCCTATTTTTGTGTCCAGTCATTCCTTCCACTACGGGTTCATCCCACAACTGTTGTGTTATGGTTCCTCTCTAGCTGCAAACAAGTTAATTCCGCAAAACATATACACAAGGATAACTATCACAATTAAGTCATAGCATTCCATACATATATTTATATAAACCATATAATACTAATATATTATAACCATAATTCCATCATCATAATTAAGGTTCAAGTCTGTATAATGGGTATGAAAGGATAGTATAGTGTAGGAACATTGTCTGGAGAATGTATCTAAAAGTATCTTGAAACATGTATAAACATAACATAAAATAAGCTATTATATGGACCTATCATGCATCATGCATGGTGTTTGAGCTAATATTTTGATGTAGTGTTCAAGATCAATTCAATCATATCAAAGGCATTGTTTCACATCAAAGTTCATGATCAATATCTACATTCATGGAGACAACTTCATGCTAGATTGTAGATTTATCCAAGGCTCAAATAGGGATTGGTGAGTTGTGGCATTGCATTTGTTCATTCATTTCAAGGTTTAATTACCAAAATAGGATTCGACCCAAGAAAACCCCTATTCCCTAACAAACAACATTTTTCTCTCTTTGATATGTGATTGCAAATTTTAGGTTGAAGATCTATTGGAGAGAAAATTGTTTGAAAGTTGAAAAGTTGTCAAAGTTGTAAGAAAATTTGTCAAATCATGGAAATTGATCAATAGGTTTTAGTTCTAGCTTTCCGACAATGAACAAATGGAATCTAGGAGTGTAGACATAGAAGAATAGAACCCAAAAGTTGATTTTTAGGAGCCCTATCCAGGACCCATTCGCCATAGGGTGAATGATTCATCAATGAGGTTTGAAAAATAATCTTTGGTGACAGGTGTAAAACATTTGACCCTTTCCAGATCTGTATTTTGATAGTTTGTTCTATTAGATTTCATCTTTGTCTTCTATAGCACATATTTTGAATGAAACTAAAGAGAAATAGGTGAATCATAGTCTCCATTTTGGTCGGTACAACCCATTTCTCTTCATTTCATTAATTTTGATTTTATGGTGCTTGGTTTCCGAGTGCTTTTGAGAAATTTTGAATAAAAGAGCAAACAGTGTGGTGAAGAGTGTTCGATGTAAAAGAGTGGTGTTCAGTGTTTTTCTCCACATTTCTTCATGGTTGAAGATCTACTTGTGTGGTTTGAATATGTTGATTAAAGGATTTTAGAGTTGTTATATCCATGTTTTCTTTTTTTGGATCATTGTGTAGAGAAATTTGTGTTCACCAGTGTGTGAACTATAAAAGTAGTGTTGTCCGGGAGAAATGGTTTTGCTCCACATTTCTTCGCAACGAAGTTTTTGGTCTTATGGATCTGGAAGAGTGCTTATATTGATTATATCTATCTTTAATCTGAGTTGTTTGTGTTTTTGTACTCCACAAGGTTGAATTCAGGTGTTGTAGTGTGTGGAAGGTTAGCTAGTTGTGTAGAATGAATATGTTCTTTTGGTGTGTGGTACATGTGTCATCTTTGGATCAAAGGAAGCATGTACTTAATTTTTTAATGGTGTTAACATAATTTTGGCCAACCTTGGGTGTTTACACTAATTGTGGATGAGATTCAATGTTTTTGAAATCGTGGAGTGGTGTGTGTGTGTTTATTTGGGTCCAAGTTAAGGTGTGTTTTGGTTCACCTTCATTCCTTTCTATCATGAGAATTTTTTGGTTCTGACCTAATTTGAATTTGTATATTTGAGGTGCATATCCGACCTTATGAATTATTTTCAAGGTTAAGGATGGTATATGAGTGATGAGTATATGGAGTATATATGTGTGGTATTTTGAGATGTAAAGTGTGAAAGTGAAAAATACAGTATGAGCTCTAATTCCTAAGACTACTGGTAGCAGTGAGCAAAAGCTGTCTACATTCTACAAAGAGTGAGAATGTTCTGGTGAAGCAGTGGTGGAAATTTTTTGTTTCTTTGAGATGGATTTCTCATTGTAATAATCTTCTATCTTATTCCATCTCATTTTGTAGTGAGTCATTAGCAATGAGCCCTTTGGTAGTGATCCTATTGTATTCAGTGTTGCAATTACTTTATATTGTGAGCTAATCCTCATCGTGGTTTTTCCCTTTTTAGGTTTTCCATATGAATCTGGTGTTCTCATGTGTTTGGATGTGTTTTCATTATTGTTTCTCATGTTTACATTCTACTAAAGCATGATAAGGGTTTAATGGTTGTTAAGGGTTTAAGGACTAATGTAGACTTCAATGTTAATGAGGGTTTTTGATGTTTTAATGTACAATTGATTCACCCCCTCTGATTTGTCTTGTACATTCAACAATTATTACACTTGACTCCTAGGAATATCTAACATACTTTATGGTCTTTCATCCAAAGGATAACTTGGGGAGATACCCACTCATATTAGGTTGACCATGGTTGGTACTAGGAAATGCTTCCATTGGCTCCTAGTTAAGGAATGTGATTATTTCTAATGAAAATATGACCAAAAATTTAGTTTTGTATCTACCAACATAGCCTTTTATTGATGTAAAACAACCAATCTGGATAAATCCTTAAGATAATGATCAATATTCAATCTAGACATTCATGGAAATATAATAAATCCCTTTGACTAAAACTCGGGATGAGGATAAAATTCTCTCCAAAATCATGCAAAACATTTATAGGGGTCCCAAGGTAGAATTATTTTTGGCATGCTTATCCTACCTATTGTATAGTATCCTTCCTACAACACATTTGTTATATTATGCCTCTATTACCCATATATTTCACCACTTACTACCACATATATGCAACCTCAACATATAATTTTATAATGTTTCTTCTATGATGCCATTGGTAACTCAAGTCAAAATATGGATTAATTACCATGCTACATGTTCACAAAATATCCTTTGCACAAGATTACCATGACATGAAGAGTATTGATCTCAATCTTTGTACGCTAGTAATAAAAATCAAGGAGGGTTGTAGACCCATTAGGTAACCTCATGAAGAGTGGACCCTATTGTTTGAGAGATAGTGAAGAATGAATTTTAAAAAAAATGGATGTTGGATTCATTTACCCAATATTAGATAATTATTAAGTCTCTCCATTGGTGATAGTATCTGAGAAGGGGGGAAATGGCATGTTTGTGTCAAGTACAAAGAACTTGATTCTTCCACAAGGATAGACCATTTTCCCCTTCCCTTCATTGATCAAGTCCTAGAATATTTTGTAGCGAAGAAATAAATTTTCCTTTATGGATAGTTGAATGGATATAATCAAATTAGGATAAAAATTAAGGACAAATAAAAAATGAATTTCACGTGTTCCTAGGGTACCTATTCCTATTTAGTTCTCCCATTTGGGTTATGCAATGCTCCTACCACCTTCTAGAGGGTTGTACTAAGCATAGATTATATAAAAGTTTCATAAATCTCCCAAATCAAAGATCAAAGAAGTAGCAAGATCAAAAGCCATAATGGAATAAAAGAAAAAAGTAGCAAAATTAAGTCCAAATTTCAAATTATTATATATAATTAATGTTGAACTTAACAATCATACATTTTTATTATATTGATATGTTAATTATTTAATAATTTATTATTAACACACTCAAATTATTTTTTATGAAACTATAAAAACTAGATGTTTAAATTATTTTATTTGACTTGTTTGTATAATTATTATTGCTAAACTTTAATATGTAATTTATATTTAAATATAATAATATTTATTAAATAATAAATATTATATTTAATATAGTTTGTTAAAAAAAGTAAAACTATAAAAATATTACCCTAATGCAATTAAAAAAAAAAATGTCATAATAAATAATTATTAGAACTCAACAGTATGTGCTTCCTACTATATGACCCTTTAAGCCTTGGGATAAAGGATGTCTAATATAGTACATCATTATATGGATAAAAAAAATATACCTTGTAAATATGTATATAGTGGATAATAAATAATCAAATCAGTTATAAATCAATTACATGCACACTTATGTATACATAAATCAATTGAAGGGTAAGTGCGGAAATATGGAGATCAAAAATTGGTCACAACCATTTTTCGATCCATCTAAGGCATAAATTGAGGGTTTAATAATTTGTTCACATTATAATGTTCTTGTATTATTTCTTAGTAGTGACTAATCCATGGCATGAGTATATTATAACATGCTTGTGTTATGTCTGTCATAACCAAATAGTACCCCTCTCCCTCCTCTACCTATCTCTCTCCCTTTCCCTACCTCCGTCTCTATATCTCCCCTCTATTTCTCCTTCCCTCTCTATCTTCACTTAGTTACAAACAAATCTCACAATACATATTCATTAGATTATTAAATATAAGGCAATTTATTTTAATAATCTCTTTGGGGGCACTACCCCTTGTAACACCCCTTTGTTTTGCTTTCTGGAATGGAGTGTGTGTCCTTGTTTTGCATTGATTTATTTTTCTAGATATTCAGATACTTTATCTTGTGCTTGTATTTGATTTCTACTTATAGAGCGATGAACCATATTATGTGATGTGATTTGATTTATCTGATGCTTTAGTTTACATGCTTTAATTGGAGTAAAGATGTTAGTTGATATAACATGAGATTTTATTATGAGATTATTGAGTATGATGGAAGTCTCAGTTTTGATGAGTGTATGGGTGAAGAGGAAGGGTTCGCCTCACTCGCTTGCGAGCGCCCTGCGATTCTGTGATCTCTTCACGATGTGTATTTTATGCTGTTATATTTTATGATGTTGGTTACTATGTTTTTCAGCATTGCAAGTACATGACATCGACTCCACCTGGTTTCACAGGTTTTAGCATGTCCAACGGTTAAGTTGAACAGAAGATACTAGCTAGGTAACATGTGTCAAGTCTACACCCTAACCTTAGTGTGTCGTCAGTCGTGTGTGTCGAGTCATTGTTTGTCTTGCTTTAATGTTATTTAAATTCTGAAGGATTCTGGTTTGAAAATAGATATTTTGAATAATTGCATTAAATCATGTTGATGGTTATTTAATTTAACTTATGCAATGTGGATAAAATTTTATATTTAAATTAATTAATTATATTTAATTTATTTAACTAATTATATTTAATCCATGAGGATGAATTTAATTATTAAATAATTAAATTAATTAATTAAATGTGATACAAGAAAATTAAAAGAAAGAAAAGAATTAAAATTAAATTGGAATTTAATTTCAATTAGTGGGAATTTAGTTATTTCGGAATTTTATTTCAATTAAGTTGGAATTAAATTAGAATTTGAAATTGAATTTTAAATGAAAAGTTAGTTTTCGAAATGTGAGAGTTAATTAATATTTAGATATTTTAGAATTTTTAGATTGCATGCAAAATCAGATTTGGTGGATGAGGATATTTTCAATTATGCAATATGTGAAAATTTAATCAATGAAAAGAAGAGGGTTGAAATTCATGCACAAGAGATTTTGGGGAAGGAGGATTTTCTTCAAAGCAATGAAGGATTTTGGAAAAAATTTGCACAGAGAAGGGTTGAAGCAGTTTTTGGTTTTGGATTTGATTTGAGGAAAGTCAGTTTGCAATTGTTGAAGTTTTTGGATTGGATTTGTTGCACGTTTGAGGAAAATACAGGGAATCTTTGGAGAAGGCTTGCATCAAAAATTTATTCTCTTCCTATAGCTTCGAATTCCAGGTTTTGTTTTGTGTTTCTCTTGTTCTAGTTTGTTCAAAAAATATATATATTGTTTAAGAAATATATTTGTTGAATTCATTGAGAATTAGGATTTGATAATTGAAACTAGATTTAAATTAAACCAAAAATTTGGGGAAAATTGTATAAAGTTACTGTAGGATTTAATTCAGTAAATGGGGAAATTGTAGTATCATTGTTTAATTTAAACCTTAGATCGTGCATCAAACATTTAGATTGTTGAAGAAATTCTAATTCCTTTAGAAAACAATCATATCTGGTTTTCAAAACAAACCCTTTGTAGAAAATTTGTAATGGAGTAATTTAGATCCCCATTAGAATTTCTATTTTGTATTGTTTATAATTTTAAAAGAATGATTTTAGAAAAATCAGTTTTTAAACATGTGTAATGTAGAAAATCATTCTAGAAAATTTTATTAATTTTTGTATCTGGTTATTTTTATTTAGTTTTCTCAATTTTACTTGTATATTATTCTCTGGGTAAGTATTTATGTTTATATTCATTATATGTATTTATTCACAATATAAATATACATATAGTGAATATATGAATACATTCCTTTTGAATATTATTTATTTAAATTATTTATTTTTAAACTGTTGTCTATATGGTGTTTTTGGGAAATGAATTTTGGAAAAATTTGTTGAAATCATAAAATAATAGATTTTGTTTTAAAAATAAAAATTAAATTAAATTAAATTGAAATTTCGTGTGGAAAGAATAAAATAAATAAACATAAGTTTGTTTTTATAGTGGTTGGTGGGGAGGTCAAACCCCCGCCGCCCACTTGTACCAAGTGGGGAAAGTGTTGCCTATGAGGCAGTACGCCCACCTCCTAGGGGGATGCCCTGCCCCCTCCGTCGCATATAGGGGTGGCCGGCTGTACTAGGTACAGACCAGCGTCCAGGGTACTGAGGCCAACTATGCATAGTACAGTCTAGTGCCCTTCAGAAATATATTCGAATTTTCATTAAAGGTTTTTTTTTTTTTAAATCCATCCACCATAATATTTTGATTATAGGGTTTCATGAATAGTTAATGAATATTTTAAAAAAAAATTATATATATTTGATATTAAATTACAATGTGAATTTAATAATATTTAATATATAAATATTAAATATTTATATATAGATAATTCAATGTGGAATAAATGTAGTGTGTAAATTTGTATATTAAAAAGGGATTTATTATGTTTAAGGAAATATATTTGTTACATATATATTGTATATGTAATATATAATTATATAAATATATAATTGCTTAAAGATTTAAAATATATTTATAAATTGATAAATATATATTTTGTATATGAGGGGATTTAGAAAGGAAAAAATTATTTTAATTGGATAATTGGAAGAATTAAAGGTTTAGTTGGGAAATGAAAGATATAAGAAGGAATATTTGATTGATGAATTGAACATATTTGTTTATGAAAATGGAAAAGGGGTAAATGAGATTTTGAGTTAACACTGGTTTCGTGCTTTTGACTTTGTCAACGTTACCTATTGGATGAGTATGGATTTAAGAAATCCAAATATTAGATATGATTAATGACTTGAATGCTTTTGTAGCTATGTCATCATGATGTATTTTTGGATATGGGATTAAGTGTTAGTCCAAATTTGAAAGTCTTCCAGAGGATTTTAGAAGATGAGGGTTGTCGATTATTTATGTCAACCAGTTGTTTTTCCCTTGGGTAGTGCATGGTGTCTTTTCAGTTTTTACCCAGTTTCCACGAACGGGGATGTTTTATACCTCCTGTGAAAGGATTGGACTATGTGTGTGTTGCCTCCAATATGTTTGGAGTGAGTTCTTTTATTTGTTTCCTGCTTGTGTTGGAGTGGTTTCGAATGCCTAAATTGTATGCACTTGTGTTTCCCTTGGTGGATTGTTTGGGTGTGTGTTGTCGAATAGAAGAGTGGCTTTTGTTAGGCGCCGGAGCCCAAAGAGGTAAACTGGGTAACCTTCAGAAGTGAGTTAATCAAGTGATAGTTAAATTAATGTACTTAGATGATTAGGATGCCTTTCACACTAATCAAGATAATTTAAGCCTCACTCATAGACACAAGGGCTCGTTTAGACTTGGGATGAGTGAGAAAGCCTGAAATGGCATAGTCATTTATCTTGTTAGTATGAGAGGTGTTTGAGGCTGCATGAGTGAGTATGAGGGCCGATATTCGGTTGAGGTCACCAGGATTATCGGAGCCTATGAAGGATGCCCAGAGGAGATCTCATGACTACTATGTGATGACACTCTATCTAGGACAACAGTTGGTACTTGTTTTGTGTATGATTCTTTGAACATACTTGATCTATTTTATGTCTGGAAGCAATGTGACCTATGTCAGTGATGTGAATGTTGTACTTGTGTTGTACTTGGGTTGTACTTGTTTATTGCATTTGTTTGGTTATGTCAGTATGAGTCTGCCTTTGGGATAGTGGTTGTAGATTTTTGTCTATGTTACGTTGTTATTATCTCCTAGCATGGGGGGTGGGCCTTCGGGCACCACTTGGTTGGGTGGAACATGCACCATACACCGTTGGGTCCCCATCTATCTTCAGTACTTGGTGGCAAACCCAGGTGGACAGCTCGCGGTTCTTGTTTTAAATTCAAGCTTTGTAATATTTCTATTTGTAATAAGTTATTTAATCCCTTTTATGTTATGAGGTGGAATTATGTAATTGTAACACATTTATACTATTTCTTCATTTTGGGAATGAGTGATGTAACTATCGGATTAAATTAATGATTATGAGTTTGTATCTTGGATGTTTATCTTATTATGTTATGTGGTATCCTTATGATGTATGATGTTTATTTCATAAAGTATATAATGTTATGGTTATATATAATATGTGTGTGTGGGTTTAAGTATTCCTAACCTTGTAGCCTTAGAGGTTGTTGTTAACTAGTAAGTGAATGTGTATGTTAATTGCACTTAAAAATAAATAAAAAAATTGGTTTGCTTAAGTCGTTAATTACAACTTCCTTTAGGGTTACTTGGCGGGGTATTACACATGGTATCAGAGCACCAGGTTTAAACACTGGGTTCTCTGGGTACATTTGTGTCCACTGTGTTGTCCCTATGTTTTTTCAGTGGAGTGTTAAGTGATCACATGTTCATGGATTTTATCTTAGCAGGATGTACTCTGTGGAAAAGAGTAGCGTGTTAGTAATCTGATATAAGGTTATGATTGGAAAGTTATGTTATGTATTCCATGGGTTATGGAATTTGATGTTCCTATGGGATTATGTATGTATTTGTACCCTTGTAAATGTAAGAAACCAGTAATTGTATCTTGTTTGAGAGTCGTGGATATACTTTGGGTCATATGGATTGCGTGCTCACTCTGCATCACATGAGGGTTGTTATCATTCTAGTTGGATGTTGTTTCCTCCTTCCTCGTTTGGTGGCTAGTATCTAGTCACACAGTTGTTGTATAGTGTAATTTAAAGATTGTGAACTTTCTTTCGATTATTGATGATTCTTTTCGGTTGATTGTTAGGGCTGACACTTTTTTATACTTGATTGTGAAGGTTTAGCCACAACTTGTGAACTTATTTTCTTATAACCCTAGTGGTTATATATTTGAATTGCTGTTGAAATTGTGCACATTTATTGCCTTATTGTTGAAATTAAACTTTAATTTTCTATTCTTTATGAACTTGGTGGCTAATCTGAATATATCTTTGTTGTTTTCAATGTTGACTATGTGTCATATTGTGATTCCTCTCCAACCTTGTTTGAGGCAAACTTGGTGAGTGTGTACAAGGAAGTAGATGCAGGAAATGTTGAGAATGGAGGTATGTGAGGCTAGATGTAGCTATGACACACTACTTACCTATGTGTGATCACTATCTCTTGGAGGCTAAACACCTTACACAACAAGAGACATGTCATGGCGGTCTTGTTTGGATGGTTTCACATTATGTATGACCTAACACCATCAAGCCACTAGTTAGATGTTAGATTTATTTGAGATGGTTAGTTGTTCTTGATTCATGGTTTCTTCTAATCATGGATTGGTATGCTGCTTTCTGGTGTCTAGGTGGACCCTTGTGTAGTCTTGTGATGGTTTTTGGTGTTGTGTATTGGTTATATGTGTATTGTGTATGATAATCCATGGTTATGTGTTTTTGGAGACTTGGTTGGTGGTTGCTTCACCACGTTGTCTTGGTTGGATTGCCAATGTATTTAGCTGAGTTGTGTATGGAACAGGTTGTTTTTATGATGAGGTATGGAGTGGTTCAGTTTGGAACCCTTGGCTATTTGCAATTGTATGGAGTTTGGACTTGTGGTTTTTTCAGGCTTCCAGGAGTAATCCTAACCCTTGGGGGGGAGAATCTAACACCCCTTCATTTTTCTTTTTGGACTGGATAGTGTGTCCTTATTTTGCGTTGATTTATGTTTCTAGATATTCAGATACTTTATCTTGTGTTTGTATTTGATCGCTACTTATAGAGCGAAAAACTATATTATGTGATGTGATTTGATTTATCTGATGCTTTAGTTTACATGCTTTAATTGGTGTAAAGATATTAGTTGATATAACATGAGATTTTATTATGAGATTATTGAGTATGATGGAAGTGTCACTTTTGATGAGTGTATGGGTGAAGAGGACGGGTTCGCATCACTTGCTTGCGAGCGCCTTGCATTCCCTGATCTCCTCTTCACGGTGTGTATTTTATGCTATTATATTTTATGATGTTGGTTACTATGTTTCCAGGATTGTAGGTACATGACATCGACTCCACCTGGTTTCACAGGTTTGAGCGTATCGATCCAACGGTTAAGTTGAATGGGAGATAGTAGCTAGGTAACATGTGTCAAGTCTACACCCTAACCTTAGTGTGTCGTCAGTCGTGTGTGCCGAGTCATTGTTTGTCTTGCTTTAATGTTATTTAAATTTTGAAGGATTCTTGTTTGGAAATAGATATTTTGAATAATTGTGTTAAATCATGTTGATGGTTATTTAATTTAACTTATGCAATGTGGATAAAATTTTATATTTAAATTAATTAATTATATTTAATTTATTTAACTAATTATATTTAATCCATGAGGATGAATTTAATTATTAAATAATTAAATTAATTAATTAAATGTGAGGCAAGAAAATTAAAAGAAAGAAAATAATTAAAATTAAATTGGAATTTAATTTCAATTAGTGGGAATTTAGTTATTTTGGAATTTTATTTCAATTAAGTTAGAATTAAATTAGAATTTGAAATTGAATTTTAAATGAAAAGTTAGTTTTCGAAATGTGAGAGTTAATTAATATTTAGATATTTTAGAATTTTTAGATTGCATGCAAAATCAGATTTGGTGGATGAGGATATTTTCAATTATGCAATATGTGAAAGTTTAATCAATGAAAAGAAGAGGGTTGAAATTAATGCACAAGAGATTTTGGGGAAGGAGGAGTTTCTTGAAAGAAGTGAAGGATTTTGGAAAAAAATTGCACAGAGAAGGGTTGAAGCAGCTTTTGGTTTTTGGATTTGATTTGAGGAAAGTCAGTTTGCAATTGTTGAAGTTTTTGGATTGGATTCATTGCACGTTTGAGGAAAATACAGGGAATCTTTGGAGAAGGCTTGCATCAAAAATTTATTCTCTTTTAGTAGCTTCGAATTCCAGGTTTTGTTCTGTGTTTTTCTTGTTCTAGTTTGTTCAAAACAAATATATATTGTTTAAGAAATCTATTTTTTGAATTCATTAAGAATTAGGATTTGATAATTGAAACTAGATTTAAATTAAACCAAAAATTTGGGGAAAATTGTATAAAGTTACTGTAGGATTTAATTCAGTAAATGGGGAAATTGTAGTATCATTGTTTAATTTAAACCTTAGATCGTGCATCAAACATTTAGATTGTTGAAGAAATTCTAACTCCTTTAGAAAACAATCAGATCTGGTTTTCAAAACAAACCCTTTGTAGAAAATTTGTAGTGGAGTAATTTAGATCCCCATTAGAATTTCTATTTTGTATTGTTTATAATTTTAAAAGAATGATTTTACAAAAATCAGTTTTTGTAATGTACAAAATCATTCTGGAAAATTTTATTAATTTTTTGTATCTGGTTATTTTTATTTAGTTTTCTCAATTTTACTTGTATATTATTCTCTGGGTAAATATTTATGTTTATATTAATTATATGTATTTATTCACAATTTAAATATACATATAATGAATATGTGAATACATTCCTTTTGAATATTATTTATTTTTAAACCATCGTCTGTACGATGTTTTTGGGAAACGAATTTTGGAAAAATTCGTTGAAATCATAAAATAATAGATTTTCTTTTAAAAATAAAAAAATAAAATAAATGAAATTGAAATTTCGTGTGGAAAGAATAAAATAAATAAAAATAAGTTTGTTTTTATAGTGGTTGGTGGGGAGGTCAAACCCCTGCCGCCCACTTGTAGCAAGTGGGGAAAGCGCTACCTATGAGGCAGTGCGCCCACCTCATAGGGGGACGTGCTGCCCCTTCCATTGCATATAGGGGTGGTCAGCTGTACTCGGTATAGACTGGCGCCTAGGGTACTGAGGCTGGTTGTACATAGTACAGTCCGGTGCCCTTCAAAAATATATTCGGATTTTCATTAAAGGTTTGTTTTTTTTTATATCCATCTACCATAATATTTGGATTATAGGGTTTTGTGAATAGTTAATGAATATTCAAAAAAAAAATTATATAGTTTTGATATTAAATTACAATGTGAATTTAATAATATTTAATATATAGATATTAAATATTTATATATAGATAATTCAATGTGGAATAAATGTAGTGTGTAAATTTGTATATTAAGAAGGGATTTATTATGTTAAAGGAAATATATTTGTTACATATATATTGTATATGTAATATATAATTATATAAATATATAATTTCTTAAAGATTTAAAATATATTTATAAATTGATAAATATATATTTTGTATATGAGGGGATTTAGAAAGGAATTAAATATTTTAATTGGATAATTGGAAGAATTAAAGGTTTAGTTGGGAAATGAAAGATATAAGAAGGAATATTTGATTGATGAATTGAACATATTTGTTTATGAAAATGGAAAAGGGGTAAATGAGATTTTGAGTTAACCCTGGTTTCGTGCTTTTGACTTTGTCAACGTTACCTATTGGATGAGTATGGATTTAAGAAATCCAAATATTAGATTTGATTAATGACTTGAATGCTTTTGTAGCTATGTCGTCATGATGTATTTTGGGATATGGGATTAAGTGTTAGTCCAAATTTGAAAGTATTGCAGAGGATTTTAGAAGATGAGGTTGTCGATTATTTATGTCAACCAGTTGTTTTTCCCTTGGGTAGTGCATGGTGTCTTTTCAGTTTTTACCCGGTTTCCATGAACGGGGATGTTTTGTACCTCCTGTGAAAGGAGTGGACTATGTGTGTGTTTCCTCCAAGATGTTTGGAGTGAGTTCTTTTATTTGTTTCCTCCTTGTGTTGGAGTGGTTTCAATGCCTAGTTTGTATGCACTTGTGTTTCCCCTGGTGGATTGTTTGGGTGTGTGTTGTCAAATAGAAGAGTGGCTTATGTTAGGCATTGGAGCCCAAAGAGGTAAACCGGGTAACCTTCAAAAGTGAGTTAATCAAGTGATAATTAAATTAATGTACTTAGATGATTAGGATTCCTTCCACACTAATCAAGACAATTTAAGCCTCACTCATAGACACAAGGGCTCGTTTAGACTTGGGATGAGTGAGAAGGCCTAAAATGGCATAGTCATTTATCTTGTCAGTATGAGAGGTATTTGAGGCCACATGAGTGAGTATGAGGGCCGAGATTTGGTTGAGGTCACCAAGATTACCGGAGCCTATGAAGGATGCCCAGAGGAGATCTCATGACTACTATGTGATGACACTCTATCTAGGACAACAGTTGGTATTTTTTTTATGTGTATGATTCTTTGAACATACTCGATCTATTTTATGTCTGGAAGCAATGTGACCTATGTCAGTGATGTGAATGTTGTACTTGTTTTGTACTTGGTTTGTACTTGTTTATTGCATTTTTTTGGTTATGTCAGTATGAGTCTACCTTTGGGATAGTGGTTGTAGATTTTTGTGTATGTTACATTGTTTCTATCTCCTAAAAGGGGGGGTGGGCCTTCAGGAACCACTTGGTTGGGTGGAACATGCACCATACACCATTGGGTCCCCATCTATCTTCAGTACTTGGTGGAAAACCTAGTTGGATGGCTCGCGGTTCTTGTTTTAAATTCAGGCTTTGTAATATTTCTATTTGTAATAATTTATTTTATCCCTCTTATGTTATGAGGTGGAATTATGTAATTGTAACACATTTATACTATTTCCTCATTTTGGGAATGAGTGATGTAACTATTGGATTAAGTTAATGATTATGAGTTTGTATCTTGGATGTTAATCTTATTATGTTATGTGGTATCCTTATGATGTATGATATTTATTTCATAAAGTATATAATGCTATGGTTATATATAATATGTGTGTGTGGGTTTAAGTAATCCTCACCTTGTATCCTTAGAGGTTGTTGTTAGTTAGTAAGTGAATGTGTATGTTAATTGAACTTTAAAAATAAAAAAATCGGTTTGCTTAAGTCATTAATTACAACTTCCTTTAGGGTTACTTGGTGGGGCATTACACCCCTGAACACCCCCATGGACCCCTTGTGAGTAAAATTGCGGAGGGAAAGCTCCCCAATTCCCCCATAAAGAACTAGGATCCAAATATGGTTAAATCAAAACCTTTAAATCAAGAAGAGGGATAGCATCCATTACCAACATGATTCATCTTTTCCTCTCTATCTCTCTCTATTCTACCTCCCTATAGATCTCTTTATCTTTATCTCTCCTTCTACCTCTCTCTATCTCTCTATCTATTTATCTCCCTCTCCCTCTCTCCCTCTATCCTCATATCTACCTCTATCTTCCTATATTTTTAAAGCTACCTCTAAATACCTCTCCCTCTCTCTATCCATCCATTTCTCTCCCTCTCCCTTTCCATCTTCCTCAACCCCTCCCGATATTTATATATCTATTTTCCTCTTTATTTATCTCCCCTATCTTTGTTTCTTTATATTTCTCCTTTTAGCTCTCCCTCTCTTTATTTATATCTCTTTATCTCTCCATATCTATCTAGCCCTATATCTCTCCCTCTCTACCTCTACCTCTCTATATATCACTTCCTATCTCTATATTTATATTTCTATCTCTCTAGCTCTCCATCTTCAATTTTGTCTTGCTCTCTTTGTCTCTCCCTTTTTTTATCTTCTTCCATATCTCCCTCTCTATATATTTATCTTTCTTTATCTCTCACTATCCCTCTCTCCTCTCCCTCTCTTTATATTTTCCCCCCCTCTCCCTCTCATCTCCATCTCTCTATAACCCCCTCTATCTTTCCCAAGTTATATCTATCTTCTCTAGATCTCCCTCTTCCTATACATGTCCCTCCCTATCTCTCTCTCTCTCCCTATCACTCCCTCTTTATATATCTCTCTACTTCTCCTCTATCCTCTCTCTATTTATCTCTCTCATTCTCCTTTACTATATATCATTCATACATACACACACTCCTTATTTCTTCCCTCTCTAAATCTATCTCTATCTCTCCCCCTCTCTATCTCCTGCCCCTCCCTATTACTTATCTAGATATCACCTCATTTCTCTCACCCTTTCCCTCTCTATCTCTCTCCCGCTTACTATACCTCTCTCTATTATTTATCTATATCAACTCCTTTATCTCTCACTATTTCCCCTTATATTTATCTCCCTATCTCTCCTTCTCCCTCTCTATTTATATCTAATTATCTCTACTTCTCTATCTTATTCACTCCATCTCTCCTACTCTATCTCTATCTTTTTATTTCTCTATATCTTCCTCTCACTTATTCACTCTATCTCGATATCTCTCTACCTCTATCTCCCTATCTATCCATCTCTTTGTCTCTATATATATATCTATCTCACTCATACATGAAAACACTCACAATTTCTCTCTTTGTATCTCTATCACTCTATTTCTCCTCCTCTTTATCTCTCTCTCGCTCTCTTTATTACTTGTCTTTATTTCCTTATTTATCTCTCATTCTTGACTCCTTTATCTAAATCTCACTATCTCTCTCCCTCTCTATCTATATCTCATTATCTATACCTCTCTCTTATTCACTCTATATCTCATTCTCTATATATTTATCTGTCTATTTCTCTCTATCTATCTTCATCTCGCTCATTTATCCCTTTCTATCCATATATTATCTACCTATATCTCCTTATCTCTTTGTCTCTATCCCTATCCCTCTCCATATTTCTATATCTCCCTCTATTTATATATCCCCCTCTCTCCCTCTCTCTACCCTCTCTCTATATATTGAGATCTCTCTCTCTCTCCATATATATCCCTCCCTCTTTCTCTCTCCCTCAATATCTATCTCTCCCTCTCTCCATCTTTATCAATATCTAATTATTTCTATGTGTTTCTCTATCTCTTTCCCTCTCCCCCTCTCTATATCTCTCTCTATTCCTACCTCCCTATCTCTCTATCTCTATGTTATCTCTCTCCCGTTATATTTATCTCTACCTCTATCTCCCTATCTCCCTCTCTACTCAAAATATTTCCCTCTTGCTCTATACATCCTTCTTTCTCCCTCTCCCTCTATATCTATATCTCTATTTTCATATTTATCTATCTCTTCTATCTTTATCTCTCCATATTTATCCTTCTATATTTCCCCCTCTTTATCTCTATCTCATTATCTCTTCATGTCTCTCTACCCCTATATATCTCTCACTCTCCCTCTCTCTATATATCACTTCCTATCTCTATCTTTATATTTTTATCTCTCCATATCTCATTCTCTCCCTCTATATATTTCTCTTTCATCTCTCTCTATCTCCCCCTCTTGCTCTCTTTGTCTCCCTCTCCATAATCATATCTAACTCTATCTTCCACTCTATTTCTCTCCATTATCTTTATCTCCTTACCTATATCTCTCTCACTAACTCTTTCCCCTTATATCTCCCTCTTTCTCTATCTCTCCCTCTCTCCCTATTGCATGCATAATGTGTGTTGGTAATAGAGCTTGATAAATAATCTCTATGTTGGATATTATTAGTAATGGATCCTCTCCCTCTTCCTAATTCAAAGGTTTTTTCAACCATTTTTGGATCCTATTTCTCGATGAGGGAGTGTAGGGAGCCTCCCCCCTCCCACTTCTATCACCAATAGGATAAATATGAAGAGAAAAAGATAGGGGAGATATATATATATATATATAGGATTTTATGAAGAGGGATAGAATATGGAGAGAGAGATAGAGAGGAAAATAGAGATATAGATATAGGAGTTGATGAAGAGGGAGAGAGTGAGGTAAAAAGAGGGAGAGAGAGAGGGATAGATAGAGAGAGGAAGAGGTGTGTGGAGATATAAATTAATCTATGAAGATAGAGGTAGAGATATAGATAAAGGGAAATATGGAGAGGGAGAGAAAGAAAGAGAGATCTAGAGGAAAATATAAATATACCGAGAGATAGTGAGGTATTAATAGGGAGAGAGTGAGAGATAGAGAGGAATAGATAAAGATTGTTGGTAATAGAGCCTCTCTCTCTTCTTGATTCAAAGATTTTATTTCAGCCATGTTTGGATCCTACTTCCTGATAGGGAGTGTGTGGGGAGATTTATCCCCCCACTTCTGTCACTAGGTGGTCTAGGGGGAAACAATAAATTTTGTAGCTCCCCTTGGTTGGAGTTTGAGGGCAATGCCCCTGAATGTAATGTTTTAAAAAATATCCTTATAACATAGTATAAAATTTATGTATTGTGAGAGTTGGTTGTAACTAAGTGGACAAAGAGAGAGGGGGGGAGACAGAGATATAGATGTAGGGAAAGAAAGAGAGAGATAGGTAGAGGAGGGAGAGAGTGAGAAGGAGACTCTATTCTCTCTTTTTTTATAAAAAACATAATTTGAGTGTATTTTAACATGAGTGTGCTATAACACACTCACATTTGCAGCTACCTTGGGTGTTGCAAACCTTTACGATTAGAATTACATGTCAATACCCAAAGTCATGTTTTTTAAATTACAAAAAGTGACTAAATATCAACTGTGCTCTCCATCAAGTTTGCATGTATTTCAATGTTGAGTTAAAAAATACCACAATAATATTGACCTCTCTTTTAGCTTTATAATGATGTAAATTATTCTAGATTTTGATTATTTAAAGGTTTGATCTTTAATTTCTTTTTCTAGTGTCTTCTTTTTTTTCAAAAACCTATGGATAGTATTTTTTGTTTCATTTTTTATAGATGTTCACGTAAATTTGAAACAAATTAAATTTTTACATTCTAAATACATTCAAAAAAATTTATTTTTGATTAGTTTCCAAAAAATTAGGGGGGGAGCACACTCAATTTTTTATTTTTAAAGATTTTTCCACTTTGAAAATTAGTAAAAAGTATATATTCATTAGAAAGAGAAAAAAATTCAAGCATAAACTACATGATATTAGCTAATTCCCCACCAAATAAATTTTTAAAATACTAAAAATAATTATTTTAGGGAGAGCACACTATATGCTATGTTACATTTTTTGACAAAAACATAAGCACTTTGTTTTCTCCCCCTATTTGAACCCCTTAATCTCCACCATTTTCAAAATAAATTATTAATTTGTAAAGTAGATTGAGAGCACTACGACTCTTTTTTTTGTCACATCTTTAAATTTCTAGTGTAACAATATTTAATTTCACATCCAAGATCACTTTTTTCTTATTTCAAACAAAAAGTGGCCACTTAAGACTGTAGTGACCCTCCTGATGACACATTTATTCTAGTTGTTTTGTCACACTGTTAGTTGTTAAATCTTTGACATTATGGTGTTTTGATGTTTTATGTCATGGATTACATGACCGGTTATGAAAATCAGTTGATGATACACTATATTTTATGATGTGATGTTTACTTTCATGAGATGACATTTTATTATGATTATCTATGTTGTTGATTTGTGTATTAATTTTGGATGATTAATCCATAGATACCACTAGTAATTAATTAGGTATCAAAGATTGAATATTATAATTAAGAAAATGTATACTTGCAAGTAAATGTTAATTGAAATATGATGTGTAAATAAATATAATTAATGTTAGAACCATGCGCTTCTTTAGTTTATTTAATGATTAGATTTTGTATCTTGTATTGATTAATAAGTGCTTCCACTATTGGGTTTATCTAATAGTATGATAAAAATATTAGAGTTGTAATTAGGTAATTGTGACTTAATTACTCTTTTTTTTTTAATGTATGGGATGGTAATGTTTACCAAAGTCCTTAAATAAAGATATGTGGATTGGATTATGTGGTGTTTTTGGTTTGGAGATTATCCCTGTCTTGAGGTTTGTGATAGTATTTTGTGTTCTAGAGGCTTGGAGATAATTGTTTATTGCGATGAGATAAGTCTATTATTTCGATGATTAATACCATGCTCGTTGTGATCCTCATTGAGATATTTGATTTTTTTGTTAGCTCTAAGGACTTTGAGTCCTTGTGTTCATTTAACTTAAAGGATTAAGTTGGAAATGTGTTTTTGAAATTCTTGAGTAAGATTTGAGTAATACGTATAAAAGGTCCAACTTGTGATTATTCCTTGTATTAGAGTTTAGTGCTCAAGTATATTGCTTTTCCAACGGAGTTGAATTGTCATTTTTGAAATATGCTATGTCTAAATTATTATGGAGACCTTATCTTGATCATTGAGTTTCAACGTGAACCACACACGTTATGTCATTGTGTTACTATTTTGAGAATTTGTATTCCATTTTATGTGAGTACACATTTGTGGAAGTTTTTCCATGCATGTTATGTCATTATGGTTATTTATTGGATCGGTTGACTATAGGTCCGTGTGTAAGAAGTTCATGTTGCATGCATGTTGTCTTATTTTTTTAATATAATTGAGGAGTTGTACCTTAGGAGGAGTGGATTCTATTAGGGGCCAAACCTGAAAGTGGTTGCATGGGTAACCTCTTAGAAGTTGGTATTTATGTGAAAACCTTAACTAAGGTACTGGGAGTTTTTCAGTTGTGATGTCATGATTTTTGACCTTGTGTTGTTTGTTGTCACTTTTGTGGTTTGTATGACTTGAGGACTTGTTCTATCTCCTAGCACATGGGGTGGGCTTTCGAGATCCACACAATTGGGAGGAACCTGCCACATTCTCCATAGGGTCCCCTACAAGTGTGTTGTTCATGACAAGATTTCTTGGTTGGATCCAAAATGCACAATGGTTACGGAGCATAGTTCTTTTGATGAGTTTGTGGGTGTGGTCGTATTATTTTCTATGTCTTATTCCTTATTGTATTACACTCATGATGTACATGAGATTCTTTGTATCGATAATTATATTATTCTGAGATTTGTCACAATCTCAATTATTGTATGTAACTCTTATTGTATATGTATATTTCATCATGAATTCTCATGAGTCTATTTATTTATGGTTATTGTGGTATTTTGATGTTATTACTTATTAACGTAGTTTTGAAACCCTTTAACGTTTATGTTGTTGTTGTTGTCACATGTTATCTGTTTAAAAAAAAAATTAATCAGTTGTTTTATGAGAATGTCATAATGGTTTTCGGGTTCCATGGTGGGGCGTTACACCTTGGTATCAATTCCCTAGGTTCATACACTAGGTACTTGGGGTATGTTGAGTTTACTATGTTATCCTTGTGAATTTCTTAGTGGAATTTTTAAGCGATCGCGTGTTCATGGCTTTTACCTTAGCATGATGTACTCTGTGGAAAAGAGTAGCATGATGGAACCTAATATAAGTTTACGGATGGAAATTTATGATACGTATTCCATGGTTATGGAAAAATTGATGTTCCTATGGAATTAGGTATGTATTTGTACCCCTGTAAATGTAAGAAACTAGTAATAGTATTTTTTTTTTAGTGTTGTGAAAACCTGTACTTGCTTGTGTATCCATGTGATGGTGACACTTGGTACCCATCTATGGGGAAAATTTACACTTTGGTGTGGGATTTACCATACCATTATGTGTGTTTGCATGTGTGTTACCTAATTGAGGGCCAACCCATGCATGGTTGAAAATTATATATAAGAGTAACCAAAAGTAGTTCTTTTTCTTTTGGTTCTCTAGACCCTCAATCCATGAAGGGATAGTAGCAGCCACAATTTCCTTGGGTGGAGTGTGTAGCGTACGCATATTATAGCGCTAAGTATCTCAGCTCAACCAATCTCGAGGAAATTTTCCCACTACTTTCCCTTATGATGGATCGGGATACTTGATCCATAAGTGTTAACCTAATCCCTATAGATTTGAGCACTGTAGTATTGGTATGTTAGTTATGCCTTCACATATGTAGAGGCGTTGATATGGCATTGTTGAGTTAACCTCATTTGTGTGAGAGGTGAAGCTTGGTAGCCCCATAGTGATATTTTCATATTGCAATATATATTTAGAGTATTTTCACATGCTCTAACACGATGTGATAGATATGATGCCATACCACATTGATGTTCTAACATAGTGTTGGTGATGATGCTTTGATATTGTATTTGCATATATTTTGATATGATGCAGTACGATACCACACCCCACTTATGTTCCAACATAGTGATGGTGATGATGTTGTGTTACACGATGCCACGTGCCTAGACACGTGAAGGCTTATTATGAGATTGTATTTGTTAGCCTACTTGTGCGATGAGCATTATAGGGCCTCGAACACTTGTAGAGGGATCCTCATAGTTTCCTTGATCATGTTGGTTGAGTAACATATGAGTAGATCCTATCCACGTATACCTCTGGCTACAATGAGTTCATGTGTGTGTCTTCTCCATGAGGTATCAGGATGTGGGATGTGTTATGCGCATGCCTACCTTCATGGACCCACAGACACATTGCCACATGGCATATGACCATTATGTGCCTTCTCTGACTGGTGTATGACCAGGTAGAGTGAAAAAGTTTTGATAACTCATGGATACACTCTGGGTCATGTGGATGGCATGCTCATTCCACACCACTTCAGGGCTATTATCATTCTAGCCGATTGTTGATTCCTCTTTCCTTGTTTGGTGGCTAGTATTTAGTCACATACTATTGTAAAGTGCAATTTAAATATTGTGAATTTTCTTTTGGTTATTGATGATTTTTCAGTTGATTGTGAGGGTTGAAACTTTTCTTATACTTGATTGTGAAGGTTTAGCCACGACTTGTGATCTTATTTGCTCATAACCCTAGAGTTTATATATTTGAGTTAGTGTTGAAATTGTGCACATTTATTGCCTTACTATTGAAATTGAACTTTAATTTTCTCTTCTTTATGAACTTGGTGGCTAAGCTTGTTATCTTTGTTGTTTTCAATGTTGGCTATGTGTCGTATTGTGATTCCTCTCCAAGGACGTATGAGATGGACTTGCTAAGTGTGTACGGGGAAGTAGATGTAGGAAATATTGAGGATGGGGGTATGTGAGGTTGTTATGTAGCTAGGATCCACTACAAACCTTTGTGTGATGACTATCTCTTGGAGGCTAATCACCTTATACAACAAGGAATAGTTCATAGTGGTCTTGTTTGAATGGTCTCACTTTATGTATGACCTAACACCATCAAGCCACTGTATTGATGTTTGATCTTTATAAGATGGTTATTTTCTCTTGGTTCATGGATACTTCTATCATGGATGGTATGTTGCTTTCCGATGTCCAGATGGACCCTTGTGTGGCCTTATATTATGATTTCTCATGTTGTTTTTTGGTGTGTATATGTATTATGCATGGTTGATCATGGGTATGGTGTTTTATTTCTAAATATCTGTAAGTTAATTTTTTCCTTTTTGGTTGTGACTCCTTTCTTAGATGATGTGTATAGGATTCCTAGAAGAGGTAGTCATGGTGTCAATAATCAAGACCCTACTTTTCTGAGTTCCCATGAGAATGATCATGAGGATCACCTGGGTTCACTATTATGTTCTATGCTTTGGGAGATTTTTACTTGGCTTGGCTCTAGACAGGATGGTGGACGCCATGCATTTGGGGAAAGGGAAAGGGTCTCTAGGAGAAATATTTTTGCGTTAGCAAGACTTATGTTGGATATTTTGAGAGCATGTTCCTCGGTCACCTATCGTTCTTATGGAGGTTTGGGGTCTGAGAATTGGATGATTGGTGTTCCATTTGCTAGTGAATACCCAATAGTCTTCAGGTTCTGAGGTGATCGTCTTACGCATAGGAGGATTCAGAGTTAGATACGAGCACAACTCCATCATCCCAACTATTCAACTCAGAGTGCACCTATTACATTAGGTAGAAGTAAAGGATGTTAAAATTGTGGCTAGCGGGGCCACTTGGTGAGACAGTGTTCTTGGAGGAACACACCTAGAACCAGTCAGAGATCGGCAGTTATGGAGCCTACAAGTAATGATGTAGAGAGGACTTGTGGAATGAGTGCAGAAGTTGATCATCATCAAATAGAGCATCAAGTTACAAATGTGGAAATTGTTGGAAGTAGACAGGCAGCTGATCTAGGAGCTTATGAAAATCTTGTGGTACAGGAGGATGTGGAGGTGCCTTCAGTTTTTTTCCTCTTCTTTGATCATTTTTATGTTTGGATATGTCTTTGGATACTTGGATGGTGGTTGCTTAACCATGTTTCTACGTTTGGATTGATAGTGTACTTGGTTGGGTTGTTGTGTTTTATGTTGAGGTATGGAATGGTTTAGTTTTGGAACCTTTGATTAGGTGTGTCTGTATGGATTTTGTGCTAGGGGTATTTGCAGGCTTCCAGGAGTAAGCCTTACCCTAAGGGGGAGGATGTAGTGACCCTCCTGATGACACATTTATTTTAGTTTTTTTGTGACACTATTAGCTATTAAATCTTTCACATTATGTTGTTTCGATGTTTTATGTCATGGTTTACATGACCGGTTATGAAACTCAGTTGATGATACACTATATTTTATCATGTGATGTTTACTTTCATGAGATGAAATTTTATGATGATTATCTATGTTGTTATGTTTTATACATGATGATATTATGTTAGTTATATGTTTACGTCATTTGGTGAAGGAGATGATTTAGTAGTACTCATCAGTGAGTGCCTTGCTACATCCTGATTCTTCTTCATGGTGTGTTTTCATATTTATACATGTTGTTGGATTAATCGTGCAGTGTTATGTAGCTTTCAGGTACATGCATCGACTCCACCTTCTTGTCAGGTCTAAGCATGCCATGACCCAATGGAATTATCGATGGGAGATAGACTTGTCCTCTGTCCTTAGCCATCATTCTGAAAAGAATGAGTATCTGTCGTTACCCTCATGTCATGTCACATGTTCATCGTGTGCTTGCAGTCGTTTGTTAATTTTGATTTTATAATGCATTTGTTATGTTAATTTAGATTATTTTAATGTTTTAATTAAAATAGTAATTTTTCTTTATTGATTTAATGAAATAATTAAATTAGAAAAGCTATTTAAGTTTATTAAGTGATTAAATTGAAATGTTAAAATATCTTGTTTCGAAAAGATCATTTATTTGCAAATTGATTTGATTATTTATTTTGACATTTTCGAAAGCGGAACTAATAGTTGTGATCTTAAGTTGTAATTATCTTTTTTTAATCATAAAGTGGTTACTAAGTTTAACTGATGCATGCATTGCATGCTAAAAATTTGAGAGTTAAATTTTGTGACCTTGGAAAATGGAAAAGGATATAATCTTGAAAAAAGATCATTCTTGGACACACGGTTTTTTATTTTCGAAAGGTAGGAAGAAAAAATATTGCTTCTCACAAAGAGATATTTTCTGGAATTTTGATTTGGAGTTGATTAGAGAAGCTGAAAATTGTTGCTAAAGACAACGTTCACATTGTGGAAATTTGAAGGTTTAAAATTGATGTGATTTGTGGTTATCGTTCTCCATTTCCAGGGAAACACTCTTAGGTTATTTTATTGTTAAATTTTTAAAGTGTATTTCGCAATGATCATGTTAAATTTCTGTTGTGAAAATTTTGTCTTCAAACCCTGCATGCACCATAGAAAACTAAAACATGATAATGTCTGAATAATTGAAATCGTATCATGTTGGAAATGGAAACGAAAACAATAACAAAAGCATTGTTCGTTGTTTCTTTTTTCCCTTTCATTGGTTACCTATTTATCACAGTGGATACTTCAAAACATATATCCAAGTATTTCTTTGATGAAGGGTCGTTTTTATTGCCTTTAGTTCATTATTCTTGTTCAAACTTGGGGTATGCAGGCATGTCCTATGGGTTTCTGTTCTTTGTGTATCTCTGATCTTTAAACTTGTCTTCAACCTCTTTTAACTCTTTCCCTTTAATAAGGTGTGAAGTTATTATAGGAGTTACCCTTTTCCAACTATTTTCTATCATTTTAAACTCACTCCATGCTCTTGTCGTGTTGTTCTTTCTTTGAATTGCTTGTATATGGTGTTACCTAGCTTCAACCGTTAGTATTTTAGTCTTTGTAATCTATGTTCAATGTGGTTTAAGTGGTATTCCCTATCTATTCATCCACAGTTCTATCCTCGATGGATAATTCAACCTCTTGTATCGACAAATTTTGAAGTTGGGTCTAGCATTTGATTCTTTGTTGAGATTGTAATGAAGTTTCACATTTTTTCCAATTGCTTCAGATTTATTAGAACTCTTTTCTAATGATTTACTCCTTCATGTGTCGATATGGTTGTCTCGATCCCTGTTCTTGGGGATTTTTGTAACCCATCAGTGCGTGAATCTTCACGGTTGTAGTATCCTTAACTGGATATGTAATGTTACATTAAGGATTTCCCAAACAGCTAGATGTCGGACCATCCCTCCCATCCTTGCACTGAAATGTATTCATACTATTTTATACTTGTTGCGACATGTATTTTTATATTTTTATTCTTCCATGGATTCTTATACCATCTACGTACGTGTGATAATGAGTTGGTTGCCTTTTTTTATTGATTAACCTCTATATTCTCATACGTAATCAATGTTTGTTGCATGATTTATTTCCTCTATTTGGAACTAGATGTTATCTTTCTATTCACCCATCGGTATGTTGGGAGCACCGTAACTAACCTAGTTTACTTGGACGTTGTGATCTGGAAGTGGTCGACCACTTCACCGTTAATTCTGTTGACCATTCTTTATGTTTTTAACCCTTAGCGTCGTTTCAAGCTTTCCCTATGTTTTCAAGCGGTGCCTGAGGCCATGTTCAACATGCTTACCTTCTAACTGTCATGCCTTTTCTCAATGGTTCGGGTCAATGAGTCAGTAACTTACCTTGATGCATGAGTTTATTTTGGTTCTCGGTTGGTATTCCACATATCTTCTTCTATTCAAACTTTTGACCTTTTGTGTTAATAAGTGTCTCCATGCCACAAATTTTGTGAATCTCGATTATTGGTTAAGAAAGTTTTTGTTTCCGATTGGTAGTTTGACTTTTAAGTTATTTTGTATAGTCGGCTCTTCTCATTCATACTATTTGCCTCTTATTAAGAGTAATATGATATGTGAAGTAGGCTGTGGTGATAGAATAGGGTTTAGTGATCTTTGATTATTTAAGATTTGGAGATAGGTATCGGATGTCTTGGAGTTGGTAGTTATATCTCTTGGTTGTATTCTTTTGTATGAATATTTACACTTAAAAGGATTTTTCTTAATTCTTAAAAGTTAATAGATGGTATTAATATAATTTCCTCTATGTTTTATTTATTGTTTAACCATTAAAGCATTAGTAATAATTTTGATAGGATTAATTAAGTATATATAATTTGAAATGGGGTGAATGAATTATTAAATCATTTTAAAGGCCAATGATATTTTGGGTTGTTTATTTGTGTATTAATTTTGGATGATTAATCCATAGATACCACTAGAAATTAATTAGGTATCAAAGATTGAAGATTATTATTAAGAAAATTTATACTTGCAAGTAAATGTTAATTGAAATATGATGTGTAAATAAATATAATTAATGTTAAAACCATGCGCTTATGTAGTTGATTTAGAGATTAGATTTTGTATCATGTATTGATTAATAAGTGCTTCTAGTATTGGGTTTATCTAATAGTATGATAAAAATATTAGAATTGTAATTAGGTAATTGTGACTTAATTACTCATTATATTTTAATGTATGGGATGGTAACGTTTGCCGAAGTCCTTAAATAAAGATACGTGGATTGGATTATGTGGTGTCTTTGGTTTGGAGATTATCCCTGTCTTGAGGTTTGTGATAGTATTTTGTGTTCTAGAGGCTTGGAGATAATTTTTTATTGTGATGAGATAAGTCCGTTATTTCGATGATTAATACCATGCTCGTTGTGATCCTCATTGAGATATTTGATGTTTTGTTAGTTCTAAGGACTTTGAGTCTTTGTGTTCATTTAACTTAAATGATTAAGTTGGAAATGTGTTTTTGAAATTCTTGAGTAAGATTTGAGTAATACGTATAAAAGGTCCAACTTGTGATTATTCCTTGTATTAGAGTTTAGTGTTCAATTATATTGTTTTTCCAGTGGAGTTGAATTGTTGTTTTTGAAATATGCTATGTCTAAATTATTGTGGAGACCTTATCTTGATCATTGAGTTGAAATGTGAACCACACACATTATGCCATTGTATTACTATTTTGAGCATTTGTATTCCATGTTATTTCAGTACACATTTGTGGAAGTTTCATCATGCATTTTATGTCATTATGGTTATTTATTGGATCGCTTGACTATAGGTACTTGTGTAAGAAGTTCATGTTGCATGCATGTTGTCTTATTTTTTTAATATTTTTGAGGAGTTGTACCTTAGGAGGAGTGGCTTCCATTAGGGACCGGACCTGAAACTGGTTGCATGGGTTACAAAGACCCCTTTTGGTCCCTGATTTTCATGCAGATTTTACAACGCAATAAGTTGATTGTGATAGGAATTGAACATGTAATTGAAATAAAGATAAGATAGGTTTAGGATTGCACTAGTTCATAATATGAATTTCAATCTTGAATCTTATATTTTAATCTCAAATATACTTATGTTATTCCTATTGACTTTGATATTTTAGAAAAATATTTAGTATCAAATTTGTAGGAGTTGAGAAAATACAACTTCACAAACCCCGAAGATCATCTGCATGCAAATAACCTGTCACAAAAGAAGAGATGGAGACAAACAAGCAAGGGTTCTCTGAAAACTAAAAATGTATATATCAGAGAGAATGAATTGATATGAAATACAATGGGATCAATCCTTATAAAAAGGAGATCATGCAAATCCTAATAGGAAAAACCCTAAAAGAAGCCTTAATAGGAAAAAATTTAATAATTAATATAATTATTAAATGTCACTTTATGCAAACTAACGTGAAATCTTAAGAAGGGAATAAAGGTAACTTAATCAACATAATTAAGTTAAAACCTTTAATCTAACACCCCCCCTTAAGATGAGCAACAGTGTAGCTACAAACAAATGCAAGAAAGAAAAGGTAACTACAATGCAAGAAGGAAAACATGGGTCCTGACAACTAGGCCAGATCAGGTACCCAAATACAACTAAATCTCTATAAAGAGGAGAAATAGAGAAAACCTCATGGGAAAAGCTCTACTCCAAAAGGAGATGCAAAAAGCCAAGAAGAACATCACTAAAGCAAAAGAAGCTGAAAACAACTGTCGAAAGATGACTGCTATGGTGTTGAAGAACCTCCGCTTAAGATAGGATGATCAGGATTAAGAAGACAACAATATGCATGAGTGGCCCATATGACACTACTTGAATCCGATGCCAAACGAAGGAAAACACCTGGAATGAAGATACATATGGCACAAGAACCAATAGTCTAAAACACTGATCAACTGAGAATGGAAGATTCCTTCCAAGGAAAAACCAAGGAAGAATTAGCACGAACAGTATAATACCCCCATAATGCTAAACTGGGAGAGCCTGATAAATCCACTGAAATGATGTGAAACACCCTATAGTGCATGAAGGAGAATAAACAACATCTGAAAGTGCACGAGAAATCACCTGCAACTAAAAAAGTGGTGTGCAAAATAAAGCACACATGCATGAGGCTGGAATCATATGGATCCACTGTCGTCGTGGAGGGACACTCACCGGACAAAGGTGTGATGGCGAAACAAAGGCAAACTACACAACCCCCCATGGCATTTTATAATAACAGTGCGAGTACAAAATATGGCACAACCTTATGTGCAAAATCCCCAAAAATACATGTACAATAGTGTGGAACTTTATCTCAGTGTGTTTACATAAAATATTGCTTACAAATGATGCTCAAAATGTCCAAAAAGGACAAAGTTGGAAATACATGAAGGACAACCAAAAAATTGACTATAGAATGCACCACTAGAAAAAAGAAGTGATGAGACCCACACCACTGGAAAGATGAGAAAACCATCTTTCCGATGATATCTCGTTTGCCAAAAAATGATATCGTATGCCCAAGTTACGGCTTCTAGGAGAAAACAACTCCAAAGATGAAAAAAGGTCAGCGCTGCATTAAATTTGACGGTCATACGACCGTCGCAGAAAATATGCGGGTTTAAATTTGATGGCCAAATGGCCATCACCGCATTTGCACAATTTGGCTTATGACAAAAAATGTTTTTTTATAAAAAAAACTAATTTTTTTTTTTTAAATCATATAAAAAAAAATTTGCAGGTGGGGGCCGCCGCCTGTGGCTGGCAATGTACCGTCATCGGCGGTACTGTCAGATCGTTGGTTGGCAGTTAACCTGTCAATGGCTGGTAGTATGCCGGTCGGCGTACCTAAGGGCCCGCAGGTACGCAGGTACTTGCGGGTACCCTCATACAAGGCCTGCAAGCCTTTAAATTGCAAAAATTAAAATTTTTGCTTTTGATTTTTTTTTTCGATTTTTTTTTTAATTTTTTAAATGACAATATTATTTTTGAATAAAAAAATTGACGAAAAAACAACGGAATATTTTTTTTACCAGGCAGACAGACGGAAGGCCATACGACCATACTTATAAAAAAAATTGCTCCAAAATGGATGAATGAACAGTCAATTTAGGGGTTTTGGATAGCTGCGAATGCAATGGCAAGGTCTGTTTGAGCTGAAAATGCTTTGAAATTGCAGGTATGCCCTAGATTTAAAAAAAAAAAACCCTAAACCCTTGAAGCTCCAAAAATCTTCAAAACAAGAATAGGAAGCAGCAGGCCTGGAGCTCTGATACCATGTAGGAGTTGAGAAAATACAACTTCACAAACCCCGAAGATCACCTGCATGCAAATAACCTGTCACAAAAGAAGAGATGGGGACAAACAAGCAAGGGTTCTCTGAAATATATATCAAAGAGAATGAATTGATATGAAATACAATGGGATCAATCCTTATAAAAAGGAGATCATGCAAACCCTAATAGGAAAAACCCTAAAAGAAGCCCTAATAGGAAAATATTTTATAATTAATATAATTATTAAATGTCACTTTATACAAACTAATGTGAAATCTTAAGAAGGGAATAAAGGTAACTTAATCAACATAATTAAATTAAAACCTTTACTCTAACAAAATCCATTAGGAATAAATTTAGAAGCATTATCAAAAGGAAAAATGGGAGCTAATATAACAATACATTAATCATAAGAAGTTGTTAAAATACATTAGGGATAACATTCTAGGATTTATAGAGATAACATTAGACACTAATGATAACAAGGTAGGTACACAAAGATGGGTAGCCAATTTGTGGCCAACTTTTTTTTTTTAAATGAAACTCATATGTGAGCACATTATAATGCGAGCACGTTATAATGCAAGCATGTTATAATGCACTGGTGTTATGGCTTGGTGTGCTGAGCCTGAGGCTTGGCCACAACGATCCCATAACATGATTGTGTTTTAATGCGAGCACATTATAATGCACACGCGTTATGACCTATTGAAAGAAAAAGAAAAGAATAAATAAATTGAATTCATTGTTGCTTGTGACTATGTTTTTTTTCTTGCCCATGGCCAAAACCCCAATATTATGCTCTCACATTTTAGGAGGAGGTATTTTTAAAAATTCTTCATCAACGATTGTTGTTTCATCACCAAGATGTCGCCATATTGATGAGGAGGTCTGAGAGACCTATGGATTGTTTGTTTTTTGTTTTGAATTTGTTATTTTTAGCTTATTTTCTATTTTTTATTTTTGAATTTGTAGGAGATGTTAATCGACTTGCAAACCCTCCTCAAAATCCTAAACAAGCACAACAACAATAAGAGGAAAAAAATAATCAACAAGCACAGCAAGAACAACAACAAAAAAATCCCCAAGTTAATCAACCACAACCTCAATCTCCTCAACCAATCCCTCAACATCCTCTTGGCACTCAACAAAACTTAATGAGTGAACTTGAGAACAATAAAAAAAAATTGACAATTTAATAAGGAGGTTTAACGATCCAAACGGTTCAACCATGGAAATAATGAACCTACCAACTTCACTAAAAGAAATGTTAAAACATGTAGATTCAATCAACAAACAATTAACTAGTTGGCAGGATAGGAAGCAAGCGGCTAGGGCATATTACAAAGATAAATTATCATATAAAGATGTAAGAGATTTAAAAATTACAAAAGGTGATTTGTGCTCATTATTCACTGACCCATAGTCAAATGCAAATCTTACCCTCAATGTGAAGAGGTTTAATATTCATTGGTGCCACCACCAATAAATTAGGAACTTTTTTTGCGTTAGGTGGTATATAGTTTTATATTACCCACCATGCAACAATTGTGAAGTCCCACAATATTTCCTTAACAAACTATACCGTGAGTTCATCTTGAACAAAATCCCAAATTATTTTGATATGAGGGACTTCCAGGGGAGAGGTGGGGGGTTAGCTCAAGATACACCCGATGCATAGTCCGATCCTATGCGGTAAGGGAGACGATCTCTTGCTGGGCCACCTCATGAGTACATCATTATCCCTTCCATCGTGAAGGAGAGTACTAATGTAGAGAATTTGTAGGTCATCATCTCTTTGACCCAGAGTGCCATCCGGCATGCCAGCCTTATTCTACAATATCATCTAGGGGAGTCTTTGAGTGGGGGGCTTTGAACCCATTTGTGTCAATCTTGTGGGACGACTTGTTCATATGACCCCATCGAAACTCAGGAGGTTACTACATAGGATTCATCTGCAGATATGGAGATGGAGAGGGTAGCTGACATTTTTCATGAGGCCTATTACATTAACACTCATGTAAAATTTAGCATGTTCATTGAATTTAATTTATTAAATTTTGATTTTGAAATGCAAGATTAACTAATTTAGTTTTATGATTTTAATAAAATTGCAAGGTCAGAGTGTTGATACTGGATACACCATCCCTACACCTACTTATTTCTCCACTGTACCTACCATTGAGGTGTGTAGCTAGTAAACAATTATAAATTTATTACATGTTAATAGCATTGTTTTATGAATAGTATTTTAATATATGATTTTTGATGTTGAATAGGATAATATTTGAGGTTTTGAGGGAACACCTCTTAGTGCTAGTGGATTTAGTCAAACCTTCATGCAGGTAATAGAATAAAGATTTTAACTAATTAATTGTACTTAATAGATTTGTGTACATATTTTATATTCATATCCTTGATTACATTGCATTGCACATGTTTCAAACTCAAACAATTACTTCACATTCCATAACTAATAACTAGATGTTGATAGATGAAAAAATTTCAACTACAATATAGTTGTTTAGAAAGTCAACATAAGAAGTAATGCAATTACTTCACATAGAATAAGTAATAAGTAGGAACAACTTCCAATTGCATTTGATTTTCATGGCATTCCATGAGACCACCTTTTATTGAGGCATCTTTTCAAATAGCTCACTACCTTGTCTATGTTAAGGATGCTTGGAAGGAATATATGAAAGAATAATAGTAAGCAATAGCATAGACAAGGCAATGAATTTTCTGAAAAAAATCCTCGAAGAAATGTGGTCTCATCGTGATGTCCATCACCATGAGACCCAATTTCTTTGAGGCACTTTTTCAAAAAACTCACCACCTTTTATATGTTACCACATGTTCCATACATGTCTACCAAATCATTTTATCAAATAGTTCATTTCCTCATTGTTATGGCTAAAACCTTAAAAAAGGTGCTTTCCAAAAAACTATGGATGCTTGAAAAAAATCTATTAAAGCATAATAGTAAGCAATAGCATAGACAAGACAATGAGTAAATTAAAAAAATATCTTGAAGAAATGTGGTCTCATGGTGATGGAATGCCATTCCATCACCATGAGACCACATTTCTTTGAGGCATTTCTTCAAAGAGACACCACCTTTTCTATGATACCACATTTTCCATACTTGTGTACCAAATCATTTTATCAAACTACTCACTTCCTTTCTGCTATGGCTAAAAGCCTAAAATAGGTGCTTTCCAATGAACTATGGATGGTTGGAAAAATTTCTATCAAAGCATAATAGTAATTAATAATACCATAGAGAAGGCAATGAAATGTTTGAAAAATATCCTAAAAGAAATGTGGTTTTATGGTGATGGAATTCCATGACGTGCATTTGTTTGTAATGGCATTCCATCACCATGAGACCCCATTTATTTGAGGCATTTCTTCAAACATTTCATTGCCTTCTCTATGCCACCACAGTTATCGTACATGTCTACAAAATAATTTTATCAAATGGTTCACCGGCTTGCTGCTATGGGTAAAATCCTAAAAACGTGTACTTTTAAACAAGATATAGATAGGGAAAATAGTAAGCATGATAGTTAGAAATATATAGTTTAATAAGTACTCAAAAAAAATTTCATTATCTCATACATTATAAGTCATGACATGGATCGCTATTGTAGTTTTCATGATTGAATAATTTGTTATTTTATTTTCAATTTTTGCAAGAGGAAACACCTTTGAATGTTTGGAGGGAAATGGAGATCAATGTTTCATCTGCTATAGAATCATTGATGGATCTGACAAGGGAGGTATGAGGCAAATTACTAAATTTTAATTTACATTCATTGTTATAGATGTTAGTTAGTGAAAAATAAAACCATTATTGATTTGTAGTTTAATTTCTATTTGGATGGTTTATACAAGGCTTTAGCACACCTCAACATGGGCATTTGAATATTTCCCTCATGAGAGTGATCATCAGATGGTGGTAAGTGATTATTTTGTTAAATATATCATTTTTTTAATATACTTTCTATATATTAATGTATTTACTTCTTATTGTAACAGATAAGACTTGACCAAGAACTAAACCCTAGGAGGAGCACCAAGAGCACTTCTTGACCACAGTGTAAACGAGTGACAAACATATTTCCATCTAATTGACAAGAAAAGGGCAAGAGTTTATTTCAATGGGATGGAGAGCGATGACTTATGATTCCAAAGCCCTTTGTTGTATGCCTATATGGCATTTTTGTACATATTTTGTATTGGAAATATTTGACATTGTATGCCTATATGGCATTCTCGTAAGCCTATATGGTTATTTTGTACCTATATTCTATATTTATATCGATATATATTGATGTATGCCTACATGGATATTTGGTTAATATAAAACAAAATTATCGATGGTGTCCATATTTTCATTATAAATCCATCATTCAATAGATATGAGTTACGTGTATTCAGATGTATACTTTGTGGCTTACATGTTTTCCAATGTATACTTTACAACTTACTTGTTTTCATGTGTATACCTTGTATTCATGCATATACTTTGTATTAATTTATGTATACTATGTATTCGTGTGTATACTTCAAGGCTTACGTGTTTTTGAGTACTTGTGCTCCCCTTATTCACATGTGCATGCTTGACTTATTCACATGTATACTTATTAATTTTGTATCCCTTGCATTGATCATTGTTACCTTCATGATTTGTCTTGAATATTAATTGATTGATGATAAACAAATTTATTAGTCGATGCTAAAAAACTTCAATATTTCTAGGAATACTAGTAGAGTTATAAATTCCAAAATTGCACAAATTGAAAAGAAAATATTAACTATAAATAAATGCACTGATTATTAACTTGATAATTGACTAAGAATGAGTATAAAACATCTCAAGAGACGAGCCTTCTAAAATGGAAACTACCAACTAGAAAATAGGCAAAGCATTCCCAATACTTTGAAAGTAATAATCCACCCAAAATTGCAACGAGATAGAATTGATGCAGAGCAGGGAGGCCTTCAATTACCAATCACAAATTTAACTGATTTCAACAAGCCTTCAATATCCGAAACCCTAACTAGGGTGATTCCTTCATAACTTCACTATTTGCCTTATACATTTACAGACCTAGTTTCTTGGACCTATCTCACAACTCCACTCTCAAACCCATTAACCAATTATATACTTGGACACCCTTTAAGGCATACCAAAACATATCTCAAAATCTCATATAACTCTTGTGGAACAAATCCCTCAAATTGATGCTTCTACACTATCCCCTTAAGCCAAATAGGCCTAATTTACAAAGCAAATCTCCTCTAAAAAATATTCCAACCCAAAATACCTATGTAAAATCATTTACTAGTCTATAAAACCACCAAATCTATAACTTTTAGCCAGTGAACCGCTCACTAAGTCCTCTTTCTACAAAACCCTCATTTTTAGCAAGTTACAAAGGGGTTTACTGAAAATCCCACTTCCCAACTTCTTTACACTTCACCAATGCATCAAAAATGATTCAAATATCCTACGCATGCTTAATCTATCACCAAAAATTTCTGCCCCAAGAGTTTTCCTCACCTACCCACCTTTAACCATCAAATTTGACAACTAGGGCATCATGCCCAAACCCCCAAATGACCTATCCTACTCCCATAACCATTAAATAAACTAAATCCTACCATATTGGGCCCATTCCACTTAGCTACATGAGTTACAATTGGTGGAATGGGCCATAATCACATTTCTATGTCTTCAAAACCTTAAGATTGGAGTTTCAAACCCGCCTATAGGGAAAAGTCAATAAGATTTTACAAACCCAATGGGAACACCTCAAAATCAGTCAAAATGGTAGATAGGAAACTGAAACAACACTTCAAATCAATTTGGATTCACCATCAGGCCGTACAGGCCATGCAACTACTCTATAACAACAATATTCGATAGAAAAGATATAAAATTTCAATGAAAACAAGAGCTTTATTATTCAATCTTTCAAAAAACCTTCAACAACCTTCATCCATCAAGTTTAAAAAATATTTTAAACCTAAATTAACCTATTAAAACTATTATAATTTCCCTTTGAATTCCCATGACCGTTAGCCTTCCTCAATTTTACATTATTTTTGCACTTTTACAACTTTTCAATATTACACTTTTGACAATTTTGCAAAAATGTGATAATATAAATTCAATGACTCATAATTACCTATTATATGGTCTATTAAGACCTTATTTAATTGAAAAAAACTCAAACACACCTTAAACTATCAAAAGACCTCATTTGACAACATTAACACAAAATGCATTTGGTGCCCCTGCACCAAGAAGGCTTATTTAAGATCCCTGAGAAATGTATTTCCTAATGCTCCATTGTTCTTACATATCTCAATTCAATTTAATCCAAAGAGTTCCATGAAATTATTTATCTAAAAGAAAAAATCACATTTTCAATTGGTATTCCATGAAATGATTTGTAAAAAGTTTCCAATATATTTAATCTTTTGATTGGAACAACTCAAATAAGCAAAGGATAAATAATCTTCCCAACACTTGCAAAACATAATATTCATAGAAGATGAAGTAGTGTTTTGATGTGAAAGAGGAACATGCTTAGTAATTTTTTTGTTCACACGAATTTCAAAATGAAAGTTGCACCACTTTGCAACTTTACACTGCTTGCATTTGACACTTTTTCATCAAGTGAAAACTAGATACCACGGGAAAATGACTTTGAGATAAAAATAAAATGAGAGAGGTTATTGTAGAGGGGCCCAACATGATCTCGTAAGCTTAGAAAAAGACTTCATAACTGTCACATTTTTCAATTAATAGCATGTCAAAGATTGTTCCCCTTTTGAACATTGGACCCTTAAGGGATCAATCCGATTGCACGTAGCTCGAAGTGATTATGCATGTTTGAGTATAAAACAAGACCATTCCTAGCGTAAAAATACATATTCAAACATGTTGGAACACTTTGTTTGGTCACACGAGTTGCAAAAAAAAAATTGCACCACTTTGCAACTTTCAACTACTTGCATTTGACAACTTTTTCCCCAAGTAAAAATTCACCATCACAAGAAAATGCCTCTGACATAGAAAAAAATGAGAGGTTATTATAGAGGGGCCCAACGCAATCCCATAAGATTAGACAAGAAATTTTTAAGCATCACGGTATCTGAGTAACAACATGCAAAATTTTATAGCCATTTTGCACTTTGGACTCTTAAGGGATTGATCTAGTTGAACGTAGCTCAAAGAAATTTTGTGTGTTTCGGTGTGAAAGAGGACCATGCCTAGCATAAAAATACATATTCAGATGCATTGGAACACTCTGTTTGGTCACACAAGTTGCAGAAAATTCCTCCGAGATAATGAAAACCAAGAGAGGTTATTGTAGAGGGGACCAACATGATCACATAATATTAGATGATAATTTTCTAAGTATCATGGTATATGAGTAACAACAAGCTAAATTTTGCAGCCATTTTGCACTTTGAACCCTTAAGGGATCGATCCATTTGAATGTAGCTCAGAGCAATTTTGCGTGTTTGGGTGCGGAATAGGATGATTCTTAGTATAAACATACCTATTTGGATGCATTAGAACACTCTGTTTGGTCACAAAATTTGCAAAATGAAAGTTGCACCTGATTGTAACTTTCAACTACTTGCATTTGACAACTTTTTCTCCAAGTGAAAATTCTCCACCATGGAAAAATGCCTCCAAGATAGAAAAAATTGAGAGATTTTATTGTATAGGGGCCCAATGCAGTCCCATAGAATTACACGATAAGTTTCTAAGCATCACGGTATCCGAGTAACAACATGCTAAAGTTTGCAACCATTTCGTACTTTGGACCCTTAAGGGATAGATCTAGTTAAACATAGCTCAAAGTGATTTTGTGTGTTTGGGTACAAAAAATGACCATTCCTAGTGTAAAAATACCTGTTTGGATGTGTTGGAACACTCTTTTTGGTCACATGAGTTGTAGAACGAAAGTTGCACCACTTTGCAACTTTCAACTACTTGCATTTCACAACTTTTTCCCCAAGTGAAAATTCGCCACCACAAGAAAATTCCTCTAAGATAGAAAAGACCAAGAGAGGTTATTGTAGAGGGTCCCAAGGTAATCCCATAGGATTAGATGATAATTTTCTAAGCATCACAATATCTGAGTAATAGCATGCTGAAGTTTGTAGCCATTTTGCAGTTTGGACCCTTAAGGGATCGATCCAGTTAAACATAGCTCAGAGCGATTGTATGTGTTTGGGTGAAAAAGAGGATCATGTCTAGTATAAACATACATATTCAGACATTTTGGAACACTCTGTTTGGTTACAAGAGTTGTAGAATGAAAGTTACACCACTTTGCAACTTTCAACTACTTGCATTTGACAACTTTTTCCCCAAGAGAAAATTTTCCACCACGGGAAAATGCCTTCAAGATAGTGAAAACAAAGATAGGTTATTGTAGAGGGGCCCAACATGATCCCATGGGATCATATGGTAATTTTCTAAGTGTCACTGTATCTGAGTAATAACATGTTGAATTTTGCAGTCATTTTGCACTTTGGACCCTTAAGGGATCGATCCTGTTGAACATAGCTCAGAGTGATTTTGCATGTTTGGGTGCGAAAGTGGACCATGCCTAGTGTAAAAATACATATTTTTATGCATTGGAACACTCTGTTTGGTCACGCCAGTTGTAGAATGAAAGTTGTACCACTTTGCAACTTTCAACTACTTGCATTTGACAACTTTTTCCCCAAGTGAAAATTTGCCACCACAGGAATGCCTCTGAGATAGAAAAAACCAAGAGAGGTTATTGTAAAGAGGACCAACACAATCCCATAGGATCAGATGATAAATTTCTAAGCATCACAATATTTGAGTAATGGCATGCTAAAGTTTGAAGCCATTTTGCACTTTGGACCCTTAAGGGATTGATCTAGTTGAACGTAGCTCAGAGAAATTATACATGTTTGGGTGTGAAAGAGGACCATTTCTAGCCTAAACATACCTATTTGGATGTGTTGGAACACTCTATTTAATCACACAAGTTACATAATGAAATTTGCACCACTTTGCAACTTTACATTACTTGCAATTGACACTTTTTCCATCAGGTCAAAATTGGACACCACAGAAAAATGACTCTGAGATAAAAAAAATAACCGAGAGAGGTTATTGTAAAAGTTCCCTACATGATCTTGATGCCTCATACGGAATACCCACAACCAACATAGTATCTGGGTAACATATCATTGAATATTTTTTCCCTTTTACAATTTGGACTATTAAGGGATTACGTTGCTTGAATTACAAGTGTTTGAGGGCATTAATAAATTTTGTTGCAAAGTAGGGAGGCAATCAACCTACAATCACAATTAAATCCTTTAGAAACAACTTTTCAACCCTTTTAAACCTATCACTCCAACTCTTCACAAATTCACTCAAATTCCCTTGTAGGTCTGCAAACCTAGTTTTTGGACCAAAACTCAAAAATCCAATCTCAAACCCACTAACCAATTGTATTTTCAGACACCCTTTAACATCTTACAAATCATATCTCAAAATCAACATAGGTCACTTTGGACCAACTTCTCCAAAATCATGCAACTGTGTTGTCCTAGACCTCAATTAGGTCACTTTAACAAAGCATCACCCACTCAAACGCCTTTACAACCCTAAATATTCATGGAAAGTCACTTACTAGTTTACAAAACCTCCAAATCCATACATTTTGATCAAAGAATCATTTCCTATGACACCAAAACATGAAACCCTCACTTTATGCCATTCCAAAGGGGTTTATTGAAAAATGTTGTTTCGGGCTTCTACATAGCCAACCAAGGCCTCAAAAACCTTTATTTATGTCTACACATGCTTTAAGGTTCATCAAAATATGTTGCCCCCAAGATTTTCTACAACTTCCCTCCTCTAACCATCAAACTTCACTCAAAATACATAGTTTGACAGTTAGGGCATCATGCCCAGGCACTCAACTCGCATTCCCTTCCCTTCCAAAGCTTCAAAAACTTTAATATATGTCTACTCATTCCAAATAAATCATCTCCTAATTTTTCCTAATAAAATTTCACCAAAACCCAACATCGAAACTCCATTTTTAAGCCAAAATTCACCCAATTTCCTCTAGGACAGCAACCAAAAAGAGTCCTAAAAAATTTCCCTCACTCTGAATCCAAAACTTAGCTAGCACATATCTCTACAAATTGTAAAATATTTCAGGACATAATACTTTTGTACGGCCAAGTATAATAGTCTGCAACAGAAAAATTCAATCAAACACACAAAATTACAAGAGAAATTAGGGGATTTTTATTGTTTTTCCTTCACAAAAACCTTCAACAACCTCTTCCTTAGAGTTACCAACATATTTAAACCTTAACCAACCTATTAAAATGGCTCTAACTTCCCTTTTAATTCCTATTACCATTGGGCTTCTTCAAGTTTACATTTTTTTCCACTTTTTTCACATTAACAACTTTTCAATTTTTGCAATTTTACATCATTTTGACAAATATGCAACATGAACTCCAAAATGACCCCAAAACCAACTAACATGAATTATTATATTATAAATTGGTCTAATATGACCTTATTCAATTGAAAAAAACTCAAAACACAAAACTAACTTAAGACTTCCATGAACCAAATTTGCTCAATAACCTTGGTGCCTTGCACCAAATTTCAATATTTCAGTAAATCTCATTACAATTCCTTAGGTACTCTATTCTTACATATATTTTGAAATTTCATTCATACATTTGATATTCTCTTTTAATTTCTACATAGTAGGTGCTCATGATGAGGTTAATTTCAAATGAGTAACTTGAGATTCCCTCGCTAAGCTTCACACGCTCTTTTATAATGGCTTCTAATCAAAACGGAGATTTGTCAAGATCATCAAAATAAGGATGTTCCATTTATTTTTTGGATGGGATTCTCTTTGATGGCTCATAAATCAGTGTTTTCTACAAGGAGAGACCAATCAATTTTTAGTAGTTTACTTACAAATACGCAAAGGAAAAGAAGAAAAAGAAAGAGCATCCAACATGGAAATGAAATGAAAATATATGGAAGGCAATTATAGACAACAAATCCACACCATTTGGTTCCAACTCAAGAATAACAAGGCATAAATCTTGATGCTTCCATTGAGGATAGGCATGCCAGTCTCTCAACTTAGTCACTCTTGGTCATACATCTTCACTAGGAGTTCCAAGATACCTATTGCACACAACACCTATCATGAATAGAATAACCTGAAATTTGAGATGCTCTTATATTGTCTACATCATAGGTACTCATGATAAGGTTAAATTCAAACGAATAACTTTAAATTCCCTCACCAAGCTTTGCATGCACTTTTGTAATGGCTTGAAATCATAATTGAGATTTTTCAAGATCATCAAAATAAGGATGTTGAATTTCTTTTTTGGCTGAGATTCTCTTGGATGGCTCATAAATCTATATTTTTCTGCAAGGGGACACCAATCAATTTTTAGTAGGTTACTTAAAAATAGGAAAATTAAAATAATATGATAGCATTGGCATAAAAAAACTTAATGTGCATACAAGTATAAATTAATAAGAACCAATGTGCATACTTACAAATTAATCCAACGAACCATCTGGGTCTGCTCTACTCTTTATTGTGTCAAGTATTGCCTCATGGTCAGACTCACAGACCTTCCACAAGGACTTTTTCAAAGGTCTACCCCCATATTTTTTCAAATGAACATTGGATGCCATGATAAGGTTCAAGTAATGAAGAATCTTACGATGCATGTCAAATTCCTGAAACAGCCAATGTTTAACACTCTTATGTGGGTACCTTCTAAGGCATGTTCTAGTAACAACAACTGAGTCTGTAGGGTATTCGATGTTTTCTCCATCTATAATTGGGGCCTCTAATTTATTTTGGCCTCAACACAATGACACAAGTAATAATTTTTTCCCTCTTTGTTGTCTTCATCTGCAATAACTACATAAACATGCCCTACATTGATATGTGTAGCAAATCTCTTGAATTTAGTCAACATTACGAATACAAGGGAAAGTAAGATAACAATAGGAATATCAAAAACTAAGCAATTAGATATATTACCTGGTTGAACTAGATTTGATACGTGGTCAAAGTCAGCTAATGATTCCATATGTGTTAATTCTAATGTTGTCGGAGGGAGATATGTATGAAGTGGGCTAAGATAACTTTTCAACCATCTGTCAACCCACTCCCCTAACTCATAATCATTATAGGCTTGCATTGTACATGAAGAACAAAATAATGCCATCTTTTGTGTATTGATACTCCATCAACCTACATCTGAGCTACGGAAAGAGTGTAGCTCACTCGATCCTATTAGTGTGCAACAATACTCATATGGTGCAATGTTAGTATCATCCATCAACCAAAAAAATATACGAACTAAAGATGTACCTTCATTACTTGGACCCATCGAAGAATTGCACCACTGAATGATTGATCTTGCATCTATCAAATTTACATTGTCTTTATACTTTAACTCTTCTTGTGCTAATTCTATTTTCATGCATGTTCATGCACCATCACGCTCCCCATTTCCATGTCCGGCCTCAAAAAAGTTCCACATATGTTGAGCACCTATAATTATTTGCATCTTTCTCAACCAGTAGAACATGCGTGAGTTCTTGAACTATGCTACATAATTATCCAACCATATTATATGTCAAGTGTATGCTATGCCCCTCTGAGCCAAATCATTGTAGAACATCTGGAAGCATCCTTGCACAAACTCTAGAGAATGGGTGCAATCATCACCAATATAAAAGTGATACTACCTCAATACCTTCCTTTGGTCCTCTGTACTAGCAGCTACATGAATGAATGCTATGTGCACAAATATCAAAACCTATGTGGAGTTGTAATATTGTGACTGCACCTTACACTGTGGTTGTAGAGTGTAGTTCTCTAAAAAATTCAATCACTAATACTATGTTGCCAACTAGAAAGGTGTCCTTGCATAGCTTGAATTGTGTGTCCAGTCATCAGGCTCTATGGGTATGCCTTGCATACTCAAACACTATATTGTCATGAAACATGGACTTAAACTGATACACTAGAATCTTCTCAATACCTAAATCACACATTTTTTCTTGAGAACCATCTTCTGTAATGTATGCCACTGTTTTATACTTCCTAAACTCTACTATTTTTTTCCCACCTCATCTGTGATTTCCATATGTTTACATATTGGAATACATTGCAAACCACCACAATGCTCGCATGAACCATCCAAGCATGTTGTCCTCTAGAATATTTGGCCATCCTCTATTTCACATAAAAATTTTAATAAGAACTCTCTTGATGATGTTGGTGGGGATTCTAAGCTAGAATCCTACAAAACATCATTAGTATGCAAATATAAACATATATAAAGATAAACATCATAATGGTTAGAGAATTCAATATGTAGTCTACAACAACAAGTAGTGCATGTGTGATTTATCTTGACATATAAAGGTTTAAGAATTTCAAAATATCTTTGAGAAATACTAATTTGAGGATAATACTATTGAAATTTATGAAAAAACTGGGTTTGAGTCGTATCAAAAAAATGCTTTGGATGTGGCTCACGGTTCTGACTATCGATTCTCCTTCTTACCACATCCCTTTGATTCAAAGATGGCCTTGTGTTATTCTTCCAATACTCTTCAATTAGTTTTCTCAATGCTTCAACAACTTTTTTATCTTTTCTTGGAAGTCTCCCTAAGAATGACCATAATTCATTTGAATTGGTTCCCTCAATTATTTCTCACTTTTGAAACGCTCTTGATAAAAAAATTCTACAAATTCTCATTTGTTCACTCGTCTTTCTAATGAGACAAGCTCTCTTTTTTTACTACTTACCAAAGTTGATGTAATGACACGTTGGGTGACTTTACTATCCCTTGAGCGTGAGGTCTTACCCACAGTATCATAAGCATCCATTTGATTGTTCACAATAGTGCTTTCACTCAATGTATTTGTTGCAAAAACGGTTGCCATTGCACCAAAAGATTGACTTGCTAATGCCTGATACAACTATTGTATTTATACAAGATCTAAGATCCACGAGAGGTGGTTAAACCATGTCACAAATCCTGAGTGCCACGCTAGCCCACACCGAGGATACCAAGGGCGACACCTTGCAACAATCCCCCCAACGCAAGTGAGGGGTTTGAACCTGTGACCTCGACTCTAATACCAATTGTTGCAAAAATGGCTACCGTTGCACCAAAAGATTGACCTATTAATGCCCGATACAATCGTTGGATTTATACAAAATCCAAGATCCATAGGAGGTGGTTAAACCATGTCACAAAACCTCAGCATCGTGTTGGCCCATGCTGAGGAGACCAAGGGCAACACCTTGCAACATCATTCAATGTTCTCAACCCAAGATTCATCATGATTTTTTTATACTTTATACCCCGCATCATTTCAAAAACTATTTGACATCTTGCGGTCTCATTAATCCTTTCAAAGAAAAATTTCCAAATCTTATCATCATATCTTCTACAAGTGTGTCTTGCAATATTATCTTCCTGTTGATGGTTAAAATGACAAAAACAACATTAAAAATATATATTTCTACACTATTTCTCCTAAAAATGAAAGACAACATAAAGTAGCCTAACTCCCAAGGTCCTGGTAGTTGGTTCTCAACTATCTGATGTCACTCAATCGGTTCATGCAACTGTAATGTTCAAGGGGCATGTGTTGGTAACAAAGAATAAAAGCAATGACTTGTTCACCGAGCTATTCTCCATAAATAAAAAGGGGGTTTTTAAACAAAAGAAAAAGATAGATCAGAGGGGTAAAATCAGTAAACATGAATCAAACTCATCTAACATCCAAACATATATCTTCAACAATGAATGTTTTATAACAACTCAAGAAAACCAAAGCATGATACAATTCACACAATAATCTATACCATTGTATGCATCTAAGGTGCTTATTTTAATTCACATATCATAACTATTTCAAAGATTCCAAACAGAACACACTCTTTCATCCATTGCCAAAATCATAGATCAACAGACTTTAATAAATCTAATTCATTGATAATCTAAAAAGATAATCCTTAAATCCGAGTTCTTCTAATGACTTTCATCACACAAGAAACAATCATGCTTCAGCACAATCGCTGGCATACAGATAGATTATAACTCATTAACCTTATCAAGTAAAACAACTCAATTCTAACACCATATTGTGTAAACCTATAATTTTATTTTAACTGTAAAAAGTGAAGTAACAATGTATTTATGTGACACTATGCAAAAATCTATCTCCTAATATTAGGTGCCAATTCTATTCTCTATCAGCTGACCCTTACAATATAATACCCAAAGGGTATTTATAGATACAAAATTGGGAAGTCCCCTTCTATTCTAAGCTGACCCACCCTTTTAGGGTTTAAAATTATCTTTGGAAACTCAGTTGAAGTGGAAGAAAGAGACTAGAAGAGAAGAAAAACCATGTGCTTTAAAACTATCAGTGTTGCATACAACATGCAAAGAAGAAAAAGCTATGCATGCATGAGATTTAGGCATGCGAGGTTTGCTCCATCATGTATTCATCATAGATGGAGAAGACTTGTTGTAATGTGTCTAATTGAGGCCCATCCACCTAGCTATCTTCAAACATAATTTTCTCCAACTCTACTGCAGAAAACTCTCTCATATCCTTCAATTTTGTTAACTCTCTCTTGGCTACTCTTATTTCTTCCTTGATGTCCATCAATCTATCTACTAGAAAATCATCACCAACATCTCCTTTCTACATAACCTCTTATCTTTCATTCCACTTCTGCTTTATTTGGCTTAAGGGTAAGCCTTCTTTTACAAGTACCTCAACATTCACTAAAATAGCAACAATAGCCTCCAATTCCTCAAATTGTTCATTTAGCTCCTTAACATAATCTTGCAACTCATTTCTATGTTTAAATAAGAAATATGTTCTGAATCGAAGTATACATGAAGTATTTTCTAGAAAATCCTTATTATCCTCTTCTAATATTGACTGTTTTAGGAGGGTAGTCTTAGGAAATTTATTGACCTCTTTCAACTTTTGGTTGTGTCTCTTGTACTCCTCCTCTTGTGCCTCCAAAGTTTTAACATATTTTTTCATCTCTTCCATCAGATCTTCAGTCACTTTATAAACCTCAAAATTGTCCTCTAATACCCCATCTACTTCTTGATTCAATTTACTTTCCCACCGATCTAACAGTCTTGCCTTGCCCCTTGTTCCAAATCATCAACTTCCTTCTTTCTCAACAAAATTGGGGTCTCAATTGCAGCAGCCTATTGTGATCTTAGAGAATAAATATTCTTAAGGAAAACATGCAATTGATCTACTTGAGCCTTAAGCTCATCCTTTCTTTGTTTATCTTTGAACATCCTATATTTGGTTGAAGATGCTACCACATCAATTAGATTCATTTTTTGATCTCTGGTAGGTCTTCCCAAATTCACAGTACCTAACTGATAATCCATTAATTGCATATCTCCTACCTCTTTATCTATCATAGGTATAGCACACTCAGCCACAATTTCTCCCTTGTCAGTCAACCTAGTAGAGTGCAGGATCTTGGCCCTCTTTTTAGGCCTTTCTTTTTATATCTCCTTCATCATATCCTCCCAATTGAGAGGTTGAGAAGGTGTCGGTGTTCTCTTTTGAAGGTCTAGCTTCAACCAAGTTGGAGCACCTGGAGTAATATTCATCATAGTTGAAGAGGAGGAGGTACTAGCTACACGAGGTTACACATTTACCTGAGGTTGTGAATCAGCCATCTATTTTTCTTGCTGCTCTTGTTCCACACTCATTTGTGCTAGCCTTTCAGCTTCCTCCTTATCTTTTTGTTCCTGTATTCTCTTGTCTTCTTCCTCCTTCTTTAATCTCTCTTCTTCTAATCTTTCTTTCTCCAGTCTTTCCCTATCCAGTCTTTCTTTCTCTAATATTTATGTCTCCAAATCTTTAAGCTTTTCTGCATTTTCTTTTTCTTCTTGTTTCTTTTTTACTAGCTCTTTGGCCTCTCTCTCCTTTTGTAAGCATTATGCTTCCTCTTCCTTTCTGTGATTTTCTTTAGCAAGCTTTAATTTGGCTACAAAAACTTCTTTCTCCCTCTGGTGTCTTGCCTTCTCTTCCTCAAGGTCATGAATCTTTTGTATCAATTCCAACTTATCATTCTCCCCATTAACCTTGAGCTCATGTTCCTTTTGCCTATGTTGCCTCTCTACTTCATCATATTTTGACTTAGCTTCAATTTTTTGCTGTTGTAGTATCGCGTCAACTTGTGTCTTGGCATCAACTAACTTTTTCTTTTCTATTTATGTAGCTTGCTCTTCAGCAGCCTTCCTGACTTCTTCAAACAATTCCCACTAATCCTCTTGTATCATTACCTTTTATGTATCCTCCTCAAGAGGCATATTTTCTTGTATTCCTTTATCTGACAAATTCTCATATGAATTTGTTCCCACATCATGAATTTCTACTTCCCCTTATTTTCCCTTCATAGTTTCAACAAAATTATGAAGAGCCCCTCTTTGTACTTCACCACTTTATTGTTTTGCAAGTGGGACTTGAGTAGAAGATTCACCTAATGTAGGTGTTGAAATAATAGATCCCATTTGGGCCTCTCCTTCTTGTGTCTCTGGTTCATCATCTGTTGCTTCAAGCTCTATTTCTTCAATGTATGGAGGAAGAAACTCCAAGGGCTCTTTGGGAGGTGCCTTCCTTTTAATCCTTTTATACCCCTTCCCCTTTTTAGGAGCTAGTCCTTGAGGGGCTTTAGTTCTTAAAACCAACCATTGAACACTTCTATCCAAGACTGTTCACCCTATCTGCTTAATGTCAATGGTTTCCTCACTATTCCAGTCAATTGGATCTAAGCTCTTAGTCCCAATGTTTAAATCTTTATAAGACGGATCCAACACAATTCCATCATCCACCAATGTTTCAAGAATGTCATTCTTGATACCAAGCTCTGCCATGAGTGAGACAGGTAATCTCTCATAATTATTTTTCCTCAAGTCATACTCATCCTGCCGGTCACTCCAAAAATCTTCCAATAAATTAAAATGCTTATCAAATACAGAAGGCAACAAAGCATTCATCTTACCCTTTGGGTCAAAGTGCTTCCGAGCTATATACAAACCTAGCTTTAATTGTATCAATTCTTTACACACCACCTTTTCCCCTACCAGATGCTAACAGCTATACTCACCCAACTTCATGGGGAACTTATGACATCCTATCTTATGTTTCAATCCAAGCTGAGCATTAACCCCTAGATCCTGATATACAAATTCCATTAAAACTATCCTATTATTGCAACATCTTGGCAACAAGTGTGGATGACCTTCAAAGCCAGCTAGTCTGAAGTATGTAAACCTGGGGTATTGAATGTACCAACATCCCAATTCAGTAATAAATGCCATGGCCTCTTGGCTCAACCTGTACCCTGCATCTCTATTGAGTTGGTTAATGGTCACATATACGAATGCATCATTAAACCTTTTGTATTGAGTCTTAGAAAATTGTAGGGACAACTAGTTATAATGCTCCCATACCTTATTCTATCCATCTAACTCTCCCATTATCCCCACTCTGTTCAAACTCGGGAAGACACCTACTCTTGATGTTGCATACACAATGTAAGAAGTCATGAAAAAGCATTTAGTCTACCTTATGTTGGTCAACTAATCATGAATGGAATTTGATACAATCATCGGCAAATCAAATTGATGGGAGCCATTTAAGATTGTCTGGATGAAGGGAAACATCCACTCCTTGAAATGAAAGGAATCTCTCTTCCCAAAATCCCTAGACAACATCATTATCAAATCTTATACTTCTTTGTAGAAATCTGCCCTCTTTGGTTGGTCTGCCAGCTTAGATAGAGACTTCTTTTCCATTCTCAACCACTTTTTGTTCAAGTGAGACTTGTTGGATTCCTTATATTTACTATATTTCTCCAAAGCTTTTGCTTCCTTCAACTGCACCAAGTACTTGGGATCCGAGACACTAAATATACTTTGAAACACTTGAGGAGTGAGATCAATGATTACATTGTTTTGTGAATCCAAGCATTGTCAGGTAGCTAGATTGTAGGCACTGGCTGCTATCAAGATTAACTTCAGGCACTAGATAGATATAGGAAATAGGGTGATATAAGCCAATCCAGACTCAAAAATTATTTGTGTTCTCCTCATGATATCTTCAACAAACGTTTATGCAAATAACTCCTCAAAATTGTACTAGCCTAGATTTGTGTCAGTGATGTCTGACCAATCTGATTCCAGTTTGCTTACTGTGACAATAGGACTCTTGTGGTTATATCTCAACGTATAAGGTAATTTTTCTGGCTTGATCTTCTTGTGTTTGGTTGTTGCCTTTGATGTTCTTGCAGGCCGATTCCTTTGGAAAGCTTCTCCTGATGTTCCCGACATTTTTCAACTTTCTTACAACAAAACCTCTAGTTAGATTCTTGAATAAAACATCTCAAAACATGCCTGAAAATCATACCTTTCAAACATACATTGGAGGCGGACCCAGGTAGAAAACATCCTAAATAATCCTCTTTTAATATACTATCGGGCTTAGAGAAAAAACTATTATTGATATTCTACTAACAAGAAGCAGGTTTGGGGCCGCAACTGGAATGATTATCGGAACCGGGACTGGAATGGAAACTTATTCGGTTTCCTTTAGATTTTATGTTTTCATATTCTATTTCGGTTTCACTTCAATCAAGGCAATTGTTATTTTGAAGAAAAAGCTTCTCACTATAAGCGAAGTCGGAGATGGGATGAAAAATGGAATTGACACTAATCATAAAACACATTAAAAAATGTAAATCGATTCCAATCTTGCTTCTGGCTATGTTGACCATGACATCATCAACGATTTTAACAGTTTGACACATAAATTCTTGAGTAAGGACCAGGGTGATATTAGATGAAATAAAGCTTTAAAATATAGCATGAAAGGACCATGCCCATATGACCGTGGGGGTGACTATATTTTTAGGGCATCATATTTAATCATTTTAAATGCGATGACAAAAATGCAAGAAACCCTAATCTAGCAAACGCGACATAAAAAATAGGGCACGAATTTAACCCCTCTAATTTAACTAGACGAATGCGCGACAAAACTCTAATTAAAAACAAGATTCTATTAACCCTAACTCGTTGTAAAAACTTGAATTTATATATTTTAGTGTGGAACCCTAATTAATCTATGCGTTTAAAAACCAACATGCCACGACATGATCATGACAAAATGTGAAAACGACCGCGCTCCAACTCACTAAAAACCAGAAACGCAAGTCAAAACGAAATCAAGAACAACAATAAACCAAAAAAGAAAACAAAATCATTCAAACACACAGAAAAGGCGAACTTGCCCAAATGCAAAAACAATCAAACAAAAACAAGAAAACATGAAAGTGAAATAAAATAAAAACAAGAATAGGAATCCTACCTTGAATGCAAAACTTTGGCAAACTTCTGAATAAATTCGCTGGTAACTATCTCCTCTTTTTTCAATCTATTCACTTCAGAAAGGCCCCGTTGCTGCTCTACTCCACTCTTTGATTTCTTAACAATGATAATAATAACCTATTTAATCCCTAATCAACGTAAAATTTAGATTTTTTGCCTACGCATGGCAGTTGTCATCAATGCATTAAATTTCGTAAAGCAGAGTCGGAACTAGAGAAGAACTAACACATCACTGCAGTGTGACTTCAGTAAAAAGTCAATGACAAAGAAACGGTGGGAGCGGAAGTGGAAAGAAAACGGATTTAAAAACTTAAGTAATTTCCCAACTTCATTCCCATTCCGGTTCCGGTTCCCTCAACAAAGCATAAAACAAAACCAAAGACAAAAACAAAGCAAAAAGATCGAAAACATAAAACTAACATAAGGACCTAGTCTAAAACCAAAACTTCAAAAAGCGGAGGCAGAAGCGGAATGAATTTGGATTTTGGAATTTTGAATGAAACACCGTCTTAACTTCCACTTCAGCTCTGGCTCCAACTCCGATAAAGACAAGACAAAAGGTTAAAAAGAAAGACTATCAGGATGGGGCTCGAAACAAGTTCTAAAGGAAGTTTCAAAACCCGGTGAGGTTCTGGTTCCGGTTCCGACAGACTAAACCAAAGAAAAAGAAAGTGTTGGAACAACAAACTCCAAACTTTGTTTGAAAATCAACTAAGGATAAAAACAACAAAAGGGGGACCCATTTTGACCAAGGCAAAAGATGGGGTGGTTATGCAAGGCATAACACTTCCATGTGATGCAAAATATCCTCATTAATATTAATCAAATACTTTGGCTTTCTACGCAAACTTCTAGGTGGTATTATCCTAGGTACATACTCCTCAACATTACGAATTTCATCAATATTTAATTGAGGTGGGCTAGATTGTGTACCTTCATTCATGGGTGGAGTAGAAGACATACCTTAAGGTTCACATGGGGATGATGGCATACCTTCTTCATCAAATCTGAGTGATGATGTACTCTCAACTTGATATGCATTGGATGGTGTCCAACCATATTCACTTGTCATAGATTGTATCCCTCCATATTCACTTATGGTATATGGTGTCCCTCCATATTCACTTGTTCTTAATGGTATCCCTTCATATTCACTTGTTATAGAGAGTGTCTCCAACTACGGTATCTGAATTTGTCTTACCACGATGCTTTTGCATTTGTGCCTTTTGTGCTGCCAATGCATATTCTCTTTTTGATGGTTGAGGTTCCTCTTCAGTTGGCTTGTTTTCATCAATCGCATCCAATTTCTTATTTTCATGATATTCCACCATGCGTTCTCTCTCCTTTGCTTTGAAGGTTTCATACTCTTCGTCTGTTAGTTTATTCCTTTTTTCGTTTCTTCGACATGGAAAATAATTTTACATATAGCATGGTAATGAGACAAATATTAGTTCCTTAAAAATGTATCCATTCAAATAAATTAAATATATATCATTCAAGGCTTCAAAAAAGTACTTACAATCATCCTCTAGAAGAGTATTTCTAGCATAGACAAAGGTCACGTGACATTTTTCGATAGAATGCCAATAAATGTGGTAATGTGGCATGCCATGTTTGTAAGACAGACTGAAAATGGAAGCATAGAGAATCCATGTGGTGTAGGGGAAACTAGCTAAGTTGCAATTTTGGTTTTGTGATAGGTCATTAGGTGTTTTATGTCTTTTTTGTCATGAATAAGGTCTGAAACCCTATTTTGAAGGGTTGTGGTTGCTTAAAATGAGAAATTGACTCATTCCACCTATTTTCAATGCTACCACTTAGTGGAATGAGTCCAAAATGGTATGAATAGATGTTTGAATGAGATTTATGAGTAGGGGAGGCCTTGAAAGTGGTTTTATGTGATGCCCTAGATGGCATTCCTTTGTTTTTTTATCAAATTTGGTGGTTAGAGGGTGGTGATAGGTGAAACTCTTGGGGGAAGAAATTTTTGAAGGTTAATTAAGTTTGTGCAGACAATTTTCAAAGTGTTTGAAGTGTTTTTTAGATTGAAAACAATTTGGCAAGGAATATTTCCAATAAACCCTCCCTAAAACAAGCCAAATTGAGGGTTTCATGGTTGGGTGAGTTAGTTTATCTTCCTCTGATTAAAAATGGTGGATATTAAGGTTTTACAACCTAGTACATGACTGTCTAAAGTAATTTTGGGTGGGCAGTAACTTTAAATGAGTGTTTCTTTGTAAAAGTGGCCTAATTGAAAGTTTAGGATAACGTAGAAGCACCTCTTTGAGGGTTTTGTTCTTAAAGAGTTGTATGATTTTTTGTGATATCTTGTGTAATTAAATAAAGGGTGTCTAAAAAATTATTAGATGTATATGTAGGATTTTGAGTAGGGAAAAAGATTTGGTGAGGTTTTGATTGCTGCCCCCACTGAATTTTCCAAGTTTTTCCTATGAAAGTAAAGGCTCCAAGTTGAAATTTGTTTTAAATGCACTCAAGAAGTTTGGTGATCAGTTAAAAAAGTGTGTTTAGACCTTTTACAAGGTTTTTGAATCTTTGGAAGATCAGGGGAGGTAAATTTGAGTGTTTGGGCATGATGCCCTAGTTGACAATATTATGCATTTCAGTGAAAATTGGTGGTTATGAGAAGGAAAGTGTAGTAAACACTTGGGGCAGAATTTTTTTAAGGTTGTTTAAGATTGTACAGGTCATTTAGAGAATTTTTTATGCTTTGGAAAGTTGAGATAGCACATGGGAATAGGACTTTCAATAAACCCTCCCTAATTTTGCTAAAAATAAAGGTTGTGTGAAAAGTGCACTCTATGAGCGATTCCTTGGCTAAAGGTTGTAGATTCGGTGGTTTTAGAGGTTGGTTAATGACTTTCATTAGGAATTTTGGGTTTTTTAGTTGTTTAGAGAGGTGATTCTTTGTTAAATTGACCTATTTGGCCTAGTTGGGACAACGTAGAAGCATGAATTTGAGAGATTTCTTCGAAAATAGTTATATCAAATATTGAGATATGTTTATGTATGCCTTAAAGGATATATTAAAATCTATTTGGTTAGTGGGTTTAGTGAGTACAGGTTAGGGTAGATTTGGTCAAGAAACTAGGTCAGTAGACCTACAAGTGAAATTGGGTGAATTTGTGAAGAATTGTTGAGATAAGTTTTTAAAGGTTGTAAAGTTGTCTCTAAAGACTTAAATTGTGATCAATTGAATATTTTGGACCTTGTATTACATCAGTTGAGAAGGTAGGGGCAGAATATGCCTCATAGAAATGGGGTCTCATGGTGATATACATCACTGTGAGACCCCATTTCTATGAGGCATACATTGCCCCTACCTTCTCAACCCTAGCACATTGGAAAGCTAGTGAGTGAGCTCACTATCTTTCCAAGCTCACTAGATTGTCAATGCTACCACATTTTTCATAAATTTATATGAAAACATTATTGTCAAACAATTCAAATGCTTTGTCCATGCTTCTATTTTGAACCATGATTGCAAGATAGGTTTCACCTTTCCCCATTTTGCTAACTTAGCCTTGAATAAAGAGTCTTGAAATAGTGGAGAGAAGGGTTATAATCCATTGTAGGTAGACTAATCAAGGAAACATTTAAAATATATCACTACATAAGTGATCAAGTAGATTTAGTGATGAGGTAAATTTAGAAATAGAGATGAAAACCAAAATAGTTTCAAAGATCTATCAATGTGGGAGGAGTGTATTCCATTTTTTTAGAGACATGCATGGAAAATTTGGTAGCATAGAAAAGGAAATCATCTGCTTGGTATAACTATTTGACAAAATACCTCAATGAAAGTGGTGCAGGAGCACCTTGTGCATTTTATGCCTCTATAAGGCAATTTTATAAAATTTGAAATCTCCACTCATGTAAAGCATGTAAAAAGGTCATTTTGATGTATTTGAATTAGTTGATTAGGTCACTAGGTGGGTTTATGGTCAAAGTATTGAAAAGTGCAAAATCTTGTAATAGTTGTCAATAATGCAAAATTGCAAAACTCAGGAAGTTGAAGAGCCGTGAAATTGTAAAGTCTTAATAATTGAGGGGGCAATCAAGAAATCTTTTGTAAACACATTTTTAAGATATTTTATAATAATTTTTTAGTGTTCTATATTATTTTTTTGTGTTGGTAGAACAAATTAAGGTGAAACACAAGAAGAAAATCAAGAAGAAATTGTTTTATGTTAAAAAATTTGTATTGTACTGGTAATTCTAAGTTGCAGACCATTGTACAACCCCGTACAAGTGGTTTATGATCTAAAAGTTATTTTAAATGTTAAATGTATGAGGTAACAAAAACCTACATCTTATTTGATTTAATTTTGTTAATATTTTTGAGTTTTATGGATATTTTAGTGTAGACGAGTTTGAAACCCTGTTTTGGGGTTTTTAGACACTAAAAGTGCATTTATTCTTATTATCTCTACTGGTTTTGATTGAAACTAGGTGGAAAGAAGGATATCAAGTATTTTTCAATTTTTAAGAAGGATTCAATAGTTGGGGACATGATTGGATTGATTTTGAGTTGTTGTCCTAGATGTTTCCTTATGAGTTTTGACCCAAAATGGAGGTTTCAAGTAAGAGTCTATGAAATAATAGTGGTAAAGGTTGGGAGTTGCTTTTTAAAGCATGTGCATGCTATTTATAAGATGTTCTAATTTTTGGTAGAGTGTGGGGTGATGAATCTATTTTTTAGGCTAGTTATGGGTAGAATCTATAGTCTATTTGTTGAAGTTACCATTGACTTTGATATTGCATGCTGACACTTTGATATAATTTATCTCAAACCATAAGGCATTTGGGTTTAATTAAATTTCTTCCATTTTAATGATATTTACCTATCATGTGGACTATCTATATTAATCTTGCATGTGGTTAATGAATGTTCTTTAAAGGTGATTATAGTTATACAATTATTATGCATACTGACATTGCCATACAGACATGATTAAGAAAGCTAAGTTGAGAAATGCAGCCGCCAGTTGATCATGTAGAGGAAATGCATGAAGGTCAACTAAGGACGATGGTGGGAGATTCCTATCAAAGCAGCATGCAACCACCTTATGCCAATATTTAATTATATTCAAGAATGTGGGTGTTACTACAGTGGTCGAGTCCACGTTTGGGCATGCATGTCTAAACGGATTCCCCTACATGTGTAACCACTCTACCACTCTCTTTTTTACTTTCCCTAAATGGCCTCCTCTTGGTTAGTGGGAGTTGAATGTTCTTTAGTTGATAAATAAGGTTGGATCCTCCTTCTCAAGAAGTTATTTATCGTCAAGCTATTGTACAATCTAATAATCATACATACTCTTTTGAATTTTTTCCTTTCCAATGAATGAAATAAGATTCTAAGTAGAGTATCTAAAGTTTACATTAGTCTTAGAGGATACTCATCCTAGGGGGCCCACTTGGTGAGTAATTTGTTCCTTTAATTTAGTTAAATTAGTGTTAGCTTATGCTTAGTCCTTAGTTAAGAATTTGGCACTGAGTCTTCCTGCAACCACTAGAATTCCATTATGTGACTATTCTTGCAGCCAAAGCAGGTAGATTAGTTTCATGTTTGCTGCTCAAATTTTCATTTTTGTTGTGCATATTCAGTTTGAGTTTTATTGTTGAGTAGTGTTCAAATATTTCTTTATATTCCTTCCATACAATTTACCTTCAGCATTATTCTCTCTTAGTTTTCGATTGAAGATGACTACTTTGAAGTTCCTAGTGCACATACTGTGTTGACCCATTTCAAGTTCACATCCCTGGGTTGACAATTTAAATGTACCTTCATTGTGGTTAAAATGGATATTCAAGTTAAATTTCCAATCTCTGAATCGTGGTTGTAAGATCTTAGTTATTGAAATCATTGTAGAAGGCTGACATGGGGTGTTGTGGAAGCCCGAGTTTCAATAAACCCTCCTTGGTTGCAAGCCTATTTGGCTTTAAAGCTGAGTTCTAAGCATTTCAAGAGTAAAATTTGTGTAGCTCTACCTAATATTGTGAGGATGGTCTTTGGGCAATTTTTCTAGTGTGTTGGAATTGAAATTAGTGATGGGTAAAAATATTTGAAGGGTGTCTCTTTGGGAAAGTGGCCTAAATGGCCTTGTTACCTTAGCGGAGTAGTGCTAGTTTGAGGTGTTTCTTCCAAAAGAGTCTATAGTGGTTTTGACATATGTTTAGATCTTGGAAAAGGGTATCCAAAAAAATTTTTACAGTCTTTATTGGTGAATTGTATCAAAAGATATAAGTGATAGTCCTTTGTGGAAGGACTACTAGCTTGTAGGTGGTTTAGAGTAGTGTTTCTACAAAATGGTGTTTCCCAGTAGTTTGAGTGGTCAAGTTGTGTATGGTTTATTGTCTTAATCTTGTTAGATGCCTTATAAGACTAATGCAAAGACCTTAAACCCTTGGTTTGGATTGGAGACCTTGGAAGCCTATTCCTTTGATGAGACTTTGTGAGTGTGTTAGGGAGTCAATCAAGCCCTAATCTTTAATTCTTCTCAAAAAAATTGTGTATCCATTGATCCTCTGCATCAATTTCCATGCAAAAAATGGTGCCTACAGGTTAGGGTTTGGTGAAATGATAGTGGTAAAGGCTTGCAGGCGGTTTGGTTACCATGTGCAAACATATATATACTGAGTGCAATAATTTGTGAAATTGATAATCTTGTGTTATGAAAAGGTTTTGTTTCTTTGTTCATGTTAAGATGATGATGGTTAAGAATAATTTGGGCTTTGGAAAAGGTTTGGAGTCAAGATTTTTTGTTTTAGTGCTTTATAGAAATGTGGAAACAAGGTACAAATTGGTGTCTTGGTGAGAATGTTTGATGAGTTGGGTGATTAAGAGTTTTCCAATGGTGTTTTTGTTTTGAAATAGTCAAGATAATGATGTTCAAGGTGTTTTTAGGGTATATGGTAAGTTGGTAACTTGAATTGGTAATTTGGTGCATTTTAGCAAAGTGAAACAAGTTACAAAGTTATGGATTTTGGTTGAAAGTTTAAGTGAATCTTGGTTGAAAGTTTTGTTGATCTTCTTAGTTTAAGATTAGGGTCAAAATTACCCTTTAATTTTGTGGAATTATCTAGATGCTCTGCATCATAAAGCTTTGGAGATTGGTATGCACATCCATAATAAAAGATTGAGAGATGTGTATAGGAGTGAATTTTCACCCCTAATGCAAGTTCCCCTTTTACCCCTTTTCACTTTAGAAAACCAAAGGTGAAGGCTTAATTCCACATAAGCTCGTTGTTCACATCACACTTGGCAATTTTTTTTATTGTTGGTAGAGGAGTTACTATCGAGGATTCCCATTTGACGTGTAGATGTTCGTGTGGTTTGCAAAAATCTCTAATAGATTCTTGTGGTTGGAGGTTGTATAGGCCTTACATTTCTCATTGGGAGTCGACTTGTAACGACCTCTTCGTCTGATCAACCCGAATATGGCCTTTTTCTTCACTCTTCCCTTCAAATTCACCTCTCCTTCATTCATTTGGCTATCTCCTATCCCTTCAAGCTCTTCTTGACTCTCCTCTTCCTTAACATCTCTTCACAAGCTCCAAGAAGCTTCTCCACCATCTCTTCAATCTCAAGCAACACTTTACACTTCACAGCAGCAACATCAACACTCCATCACTTTAGTAGAGAAAGTGTGGAACAAACACCATTGCAATAGAGGCTTGATTTCCTCTCATTTTCTCCCCCACTAGCCTTGAGCACTTTGGGTGGAGGTGGTAAGCTTTCGCTCCTCTCCTCTATTATTTGGTTGAGTAGCATAACACTATTTTGTAGTGCTTTTGTGTTTACTTAATTTCCTACATTTCTCTCTATCTATCTGGTCTGTCGAGGTGGGAACACCAAAATGGGGGTTTGACTGAGGCAAACCCCTATATAGCCCCAACACTTTCTCTCTCTTTTGTGTGTAGGTATTGAATACATTCATGAGATGGAGGCTTCATCACTCACATGGTTGTAAGCATTCCCTTTCCCTTCCTCCCCTTACCTTTATCACTTTTATTTCCATCTATTTCACTTTATCTTAGTTCTATCACTTTATGTCATTTCCTTAATTTCTAGAAGTTCTTAGCAATCAAATTTCCAGTAGTCACTTAGTTGTTTTCTGCGATAATCTCACTCCTTGGTCTGTACGAGACCCCAGTGCACCTTGGGGATGCTAACGTGTCACACTATCATCTGTATTTTGTGCTTTTGTCCTTTGACTAAGATCTTGTCGGTTTGTCCAGAGAAACTATGTGACCTGCTCTTTCTGATTCTAGAACTCTCGTTGTTGTCCTTTGAGGTAGTTTAGCATAGTTTTCCCCATGAGGCTCTCTGAATGAAGAGAGCTCGTGAGTAGAAAATGCCCCTTCTCTACATTTTGGTGAACCTGACGTGAAGAATAGTGTTCTTCAAAAAACTAGGAATTTGTTTGCCCCTACTTGGTGCGGTCATAACTTTTGACTCGGTGCTCGGAATTCAAAACCGTTTGCACTGTTAGAAAGGTCTCCTAGAGAACTAGTTCAATCCCTAAAATACTCATGCCTTTGACAATCAAATTTTAAGGACCAACGCAAGTTATGAACCCTAATTTTTCCCCGAAAACCTCAGAAAATGCAAATTGCTAGAACATAGAAAATATTGAAAAAATCATAATGAATTTAATATCTTCTCTTATTAGTTCTGAATCTAATTTTATTCAAAATTTTAATGATATTCCATTTCATGCATGTGATAGTGACTTGGCTTTGCCCATGTCACTTTGTATCTTTGATCGTTCTCATGAGAGTCCTCTTCCTTCGGACGATATCTTGTTGCAAGAAGATGAAATTGTTGATACCTTTCTAAATGTTTCTCTACCTTCTATTCATTCCAATGCACTCTCTTCTAGAGATGATGCGTTTGTGAATGAAAAATCCCCTACTCATTCCAATGCACTCTCTTCTAGGGATGTTGCGTTTTTGAATAATAAATTTATTATCTATCCTAAGGCTCTCTCTTCTAAGGATGATTCATTAGTGAATGATGAATCTCCTTCCAAATTTTATCTTATTTGGATCGATGTCGAGAATATGTCTTCGAATAATTGTTCCACTAGGTGTGATGATTCTGTAAATGTAATCTATGTCTTTGTTGCCCCTCAAAGGCCTAAGAGACCATTCATTTACATGACTCTAGCTAGTCCTTCTCCTAAAAGGGTTTGTTCAATTGATGGAGTTCCATTTGATAGTGATTCCCTTGTTCTTTCTTAGGCTCCCTCTTATAGAGCGGTAGCCCATACTTATGATACTAGAATGAATAAACAACTAATCCTTCTTCAAGCACATGAACCTATGACTAAAGCACATAGTAATTACGATCTTGTTGAGCAACCTAAAGTTACTCCAGCTAAGATCTCACTGTGGGACTTGCTTCAGTTTGCTCCAGTTTATCAAGGTATGCTTTAGGAATCCTGGCAAAAGATCATCTTTCCTTCTTCAGCTAGGCCGGTAGATATCGATGCGTTGATAGCTCATATTCGCACAGATTCATCGAATATTATATTCTATCCTTGGGAACTCTTGCCTCTGTAAGTATAGAAGCAAGCAGATCCTCTAATGATTATAGTTAATATTAGTAAGATTGTTATTAGATGTACTCTCGTTGACATCGGTTCAGTGCTTAATGTATGTAGCATTGATCTATTACCTAAGATTAATAGTGATCCATCCTCTATTAATTCTTCTTATGTTGACATTCATGATTTTGATAATGTCATTCGATAAGCCCTAGGTATGATAGTCTTGCCTTTGAGGTTGGGACCTCTTGATGGTTAAAATGACACAAACAACATTAAAAAAAAATATTTCTATTCTATTTCTCCTGAAAAAGAAAGACAACATGTAGTGGCCTAACTCCAAAGGTCCTGGTAGTTGGTTCTAAACTTTATGGTGTCACTCAATTGGTTCATGCAACTGTAATGTTCAAGGGGCTTGTGTTGGTAACAAAATATTCAAGTCAGGACTCATTTTATCAAAATAATTCATGTAAATAAAAGGGTTTCAAACAAAAGAAAAAGATGGAACAAAGGGGTAACCAATAAATTTGAATCAAATTTATCTAACATCTGGACATATACCTTCAACAATGAATTTTTTCTAACCAATCACAAAAAAAAAGCATGACACAATCTACAACATAAACTATACCATTGCATGCATCTAAAGTGCTTAATTCAATACCTCTTTTCACTTATCACAACTATTTTCAAGATTTCAAAACATACATCCATTCATTTCCAAGGTCATAGATCAACAGATTTTCAATAACTTTAATTCAATGACAATCTAATAAGACAATCCTTAAATTTGGTTCCTTCAAATGATTTTCATCACTCAAGAAAATTTTATGTTCAACACAATCACTACATACAGATAGATTATAACTTATCAGCCTTATCACACAAACAATTTAACTCTAACACCATATTGTGAGAAAACCTATAATTTTTATTACCTGTAAAGCATCTAGTAACAATGTATCAAAGTGATCACTAAAAAATTCTATCTCCTAGCATTAGGTAAGCCAATTCTATTCTCCATTATCCGACCTTTACAATATGATACCCATAAGGTATTTATAGATATACAAAAGTTCGGACTCCACTTCTATTTTAGGTTATCCACCTTTTTAGGAACAAAAAATCTCTTGGAAACTCAGATCAATTTGATCTTGAGTTCTTACATTTAGACATTCAGTTTAACTAAAAATAGAAGATAGAAAAGAAGAAGAATTCATGCACTCAAAAAGTTGTCAGTGTTGCATGCAACATATAAAGAAGAGGAAAATTATGCATGTTGGGATTCATGCATGCGAAGTTGGATCTGCAATGAACTCATCGTAGCTGGTGAAGACTTGTTGTAATGTATCTATTTTCGGCCCATCAATCCAACTATCTTCGGACTTCATTCAATCCAATTCTGCTGTACCAAATTCTCTCATACCGTTTATTTTTGTTAACTCTCTCCCAGTAGCTTTTATCTCTTCTTTGACCTCTACTAGCCAATCTATTATCAAGTCTTCTACATCATCTTTTCCCTACATGATTCCTTTGAACCTTTCATCCCACTTCTCTTTAATTTGACTCAACGGCATGCCTTCTTTTGTCAACACATTTACATCTACAATTATAGCAATGACTGCTTCCAGCTCTTCCAATTGCTTAGTCAAATTATTAATAGCCTCCTGAATTTCATCCTTCTGTTTACACAAAAAGTTAGTTTTAAACCTGAGTATACGAGAATTTTTCTCCACAAAATCCTTGTTGTCCTCCTCAAGTATTGATTGTTCCAAAAGAGTTGCTAAAGGAAATGCACTAACCTTTTCTAACTTCTAACTGTATTCTTTATACTCTTCTTCTTGTTTCTCTGATGCCTCTATGTATTGATGCATCTCTTTTATCAACCCTTTTGTGTCCTTGTAGGCTTTAAAACCTTCAACCAAAACTTCACCCACCTCTCAATTTAACTTGTCTACCCATCGGTCTACCATCTCCACTTTGCCTTTTACCTACACCAAATCATCTACCTCCTTTTTACTTAGCAAAATAGGAGTCTCAATGGCCACTACCTGCTGTGATCTTGGAGAGGAGACACTCTTCAAGAGTGAATGTAGTTGATCTAATTGACTTTAAGCTCATCCTTCCTTTGCTTATCCTTGATCATTCTTGACTTGGTTGTTGAAACCACCACATCAATCAAGTTCATTTGTTGATTCCTAGTGGGCCTTCCCAAGTTGACCATACTCAACTGATAATTTGTTAACTGCATGTCCCCTACCTCCTTTTCTATCATTGGCATGGCGCATTCAGCAACAATTTCTCCTTTGTCTGTGAGTTGGGTAGAATGCAGAATCTTAGCCTTCTTTTGATGCCTCTCCTACTCAATTCCTTTCATCATATCCTCCCAATTAAGAGGTTTTGGAGGTGTCACTGCCCTCTTCTGCAAGTCCAATTTTAGCCAAGCAGGAGCACTTGGAGCAGTAGTCATCATAGAAGAGGAAGCAACAACTATAGAAGGTGGCTGAACATTTACCTGAGATTGAGGATCAACCTTGGATTTCTCTTGTTGTTCTTGCAGTATATGCATCTGCACCATCTTTTTAGTCTCTTCTCTTCTCAAACTCTCTTCTTCCAACCGATCTCTCTCTACCTTCTCTTTTTCCAACTTTTCCTTCTCTAGAGATTCTTTTTCTAGTTTCTCCTTTTCCAAAGCTTCTAGTCTTTCCTTTTCTAACCTTTTTGTCTCCAAAGCCTTAAGTTTTTCTTCTTTTTCCCTTTCTTCTTCTTCTTACTGCTTCTTAACCAGCTCCTCAGCATCCCTTTTCCTCTTTAAAATTTTGGCTTCTTCTTCTTTCTGGTGAGCTTCTTCTGCAAGTTCTAGTTTGGCAACTAAAATTTCTCTTTCCCTTCAGTTTCTTGCCTTCTCTTTCTCAAGGTCATGATTTTTTTGTATTAGCTCCAGCTTTTTTTTCTCTTCTTTGACCTTGAGCTCATGTTCTTGCTCCCTTATTTTCCTCTCTACTTCATCAACTATTTCCTTTTCCTTAACTTTTTTTGCTTTCAATTGTTGTTGTTGCGATATAGCATCAGCTTGTACCTTGGCCTCCATTTCTTTTTGTTTCTCTAAGGCTACAACCTTTGCATCAAAATCTCTTTTTGCATCTTCAAATAGTTTCCATTGATCTTATTGTGTTAAGATCTGCTCAATATCTTATTCTAGAGGCATGTTCTCTTGCAAATATTTCTCTGACAGAGTCTCATCTGAATTTTTCTCAACCTCCAGAACTTCCTTCTCCATTTCTTTTCCCTTAGTAGCTTCAGCCATGCTATGAAGAGATCCTTCTTGTATTTCCTTACTCTTCTTCCTTGTAATTGGGACTTGTCCAGGTTATCGTTATTTCCCAAACAAGACTTCTTATCACACACAGAGCCAAAAATAGGATGGAAACGAAATCGATAACTTTTGTAAAAATAGAATTCTCAAGTTCATAATCGATTCTAATCTCGCCTCCACCTAGGTTAATTGTGATGTCATCGGAACATTTTTTTGATTTAACATATAACTTCATGATTAAAACCAAGGTCACTTTAAATGAACAAGGGGCTTTAAACACACTACACTCATACGACCATGGGGAACAACTATATTTAGGGCATCATATTTAAATCATTTAACTGTGATCACTTCAAGACATGAAACCCTAATCTAACAAACCCAATAAAACTAGGGCACGGATTTTAAACCTTTCCATTTTACCAGATCAAAACACACGACAAAACCCTAAGTAGAAATAACAAATCTAATCTACCTCACTGTAGATCCCTAACTTTAACAAACACCATTAAAAACCCTAATTTAATCTAATCTACTACAAATCAGAAATAGCACGACACGATCACAACTAAAATGTGAAAGTGATTGTGCTCTAAAATACAAAGAATCAAAAACAGTAGTACAAGAAACAAAGACTAAAGAAAACAAACAAAATAAAACAAGAACCTACTCGTACAATCATGCCAAGAAGCACAGATCCACTTAAAACTAAATCATTGAAAGCACGAGTAGATATAAAACAAAAATGCATAGATAAACAAATAACAACAATAATAAGAAACCCTACCTCAAATGCAAAAGAACCCGAGCTAACCTTTTGAACTGATTTGCACACAATATCCTTCCTCTCTTTTGATCAATTTGCTCAAATAAACTTTACCGCTGCTCTTTCGTGCTCATTAATCTCTTAACAATGATAATAATGATTCATTTAACCGTTAATGAAGTTAAAAATGTTGATTTCCACCTACACGAGTAGCTGTCATTAATGCCTTAAAACGTAGTTAAGGCGGAGTCCGAACTGTGAGAGAACGAACATTTCTCTGTAGTGTCACTTCAGTCAAAAATTCAACAACCCAAAAGTGGCGGGGGCAGAACCAAAATGGAAACTAATCCGAAAGTTTAAAAAATTTCCAAAATTCATTCCCATTCTGGGTCCATGACCGTCAACCAAACATAAAACAAAGCCAAACACAAAAAGTAAAGAAAAAGACCGACATAATAAAACTAAACACAAGGACTTAGACTAAAACCAAAAAAGAAACAACGGAGTCAGGGGCGGAATAGATTATGATTTTTCAATTTTTTTTTATAACGACCAACTTAACACCCACTCCGGCTCTGGTTCTGCTAAAGACAAACAAAAGGCCAAAAAGAAAGACTGTCGGGATGGCAACCAAAACAAGTTTCAAAAGAACTTTCAGAACCCAATTCAATTACGCTTCCACTTCCGACAGACTAAACCAAAATAAACAAAGTGTTGGAAGCAAAATGACTCTAAACTTCATTTGAAAAACAACAAAGGATAAAGAACAACAAGGGGGACCCATTTTGACCAAGGCAAAAGATGGGGTGGTTATGCAAGGCATAACAAATGGTGACTCGGCTAGGAAAATGGTTTACCCATTTTCAAGATACCCAAAGAAAATTTCAGTCACCCAAAAACTACTGGCTCACAAACATTTTAACTTGAATAAAATCAGATATTTTTAGGATAAGTTTGAGCTGGAATCTCAGATGTATGTTCCCATGAGTTATCTTTGAATCTGAGTGTGTGCTTATATTGTGCATCATTCTTCATAGATACTTTATCTATTCTTTGAACCACCATACCTAAAATTCAAGCTACATGAGTTGAGTCTTTCAACTATTGTGCAGTAAAATCCTGGGTATTGCTCCGTTGCCAAACAAGCGTCCATAGCCCCAATGGAGATTCCCCTAGTTCTCAAAAAGCATTTCTCTACTACCAGACAGGCGTCTATATCCCTGATAGAGATACTTGATTACCCACTTGATATTGAGCCTTCCTTTTCTTTCTTTCTTTTCATTGTTCTTTTTTTACTTGTGGAAATTATTTTATGCATCTCTCAATACTCAGATTCAATGAATCTAAAATGTGGGTTGAGAACTACAATGGATTTCATGATAGTCTTGGAATCGGATTTTTCACGTGAATCAAAGGTAGAGTCATTCTAAAACATATAGGTATTTACTCATGCAGATGTTTTATCTAATTTGGTGACAGATTTTCGATGATAATGCATGAGATATTCACAATGTATCATCTTATCTTTAAATAGCTTCTCAAACCCAAACTAGAATGATCATAGGACATAAGTTTTAGAATGACATCCTTTTCAATGATGATAATGAAAATAGCTAAACCAATTTTTCTCCTAGTACCAATAGTATACTTTGAATAATAACCCCAAGTCTTGAGATGAACAAAATAAAGATCCCCAACGAAACAAAACTCAACAAAATAAACCAAAACAAAACAAAGAAACAAAGAAAACCAAAACAAAACAAAAAGAAAACCTAACTAGAACAAAGACAAAACTAAAACCTAACTACATAAAGACTTAATTACATATGATACAATATAATACATTCTCCTCCAAAAATATTAGACCTTCTATGCACCAAAATAGTCCTTGAGAAACTGACAATTAATGGGTAATGGAACAGACTCTCTTGTTAAGGTACTCAAACGAAAAGCATTCTCACCTAATATTTCAGCCACTTGATAAGGACCTAACCAAAGTCTATCAAACTTCTGGTGATCTCCCTTTTTTTCTATAGCCTTATCCCATAATAACACAAGGTCTGATATTCTAAAGGCTTTTATCATCACTCTTTTGTCAAACCAGCGTTTGACAATAGCCTGATGTTTAGAGAATTGTTGCAAAGCAGCATCTCTTTGTTCTTCCATATTTAACAAATTAAGCAGTCTAACCTCAATCCTATCATCCTTGGAGTAAAATTCCTGCATAAACTTTAAAATAGGTATTTGTAAATGAATAGGGAAGATTGGATCTTGGCCATAGACTAACTTAAAGGGTGAATTCCCTAGGGCTGCTTTGATTTTGGTTCGATCTGATCATAAAGAAAATCTCAACTGGGTGCACCAGTCCCTAGGGTTACTTTCTAACAACTTTCTTATAACTTCCAATAAGTTCTTATTTGTGGACTCAGCCACTCCATTCCCTTGAGGGTAATAATTGGAAGAATATTTTAACACAATCTTATGCTCATATGCCCATGAAATAAACTCGACAGAAGAAAAAGCAGGGCCATTATCACATACCAGAGCAAATGGAACTCCAAATCTGGTTGTGATGTTCTCAGTTAGAAACTTCATGACCACCTTTGTGGTACTATTCTTGAAAGGTTGTGCCTCTGTCCAACGTGTGTAGTAATTAGTTGCAGTCAAGATAAATTTATGTCATGTAGAATAATTTGGATTAATCACACCTACAAAATCAAATGCCCATTCAGCAAATGGCCTTACCTCATATATTGGTTGTAGGGGCATTGTAGGATTTCTTTCTCTAGGTGTAGAAGTTTGACATACATGACAAGTCCTGCAGTGTTGATGTGCATCTCTAAACACGTAAGGCCAATAGTAGCCTAACCTTAAAATCTAATGTGCCAAAGCATCAGCTAATCCATGCCATGTCCCGTGCCTGCCATGAAATTCAGTTATGGCATGTTTAGCTTCGTGTTGATCCAAAAAAAGTAGATAAATCCCTTGGAAATTATTCCTGTAGATTGATCCCCTTTAAGCATGTAATGGGAGCTCTTCATCCTCAATGCTCTCCTTTGAGTAGCATTCATCCCTTCTGGACATTTGTTATTGAGGAGGAAGAAAACTAAATCTGTATACCAGGGATCTTTTGTGAATGATTGAACAGTGTACTATTGGCAAGTTATACTTCTGTCCACTTCAGCCATTGCCTTTGACAAACCTTGACCTCGAACAAGCTTCATTGAGTGAATCTCTAGGTCAGACTCTTGTAATATTTCTATTCATTTACCTCTTCTTTCGCCTAATTCACTTTTCATTAGGAGAGACTTCACAACTGGATCTGGGACTATGGCCATAACCTGGCTTCTAATTATGTAATGCCTAAACTTCTTTACTGCTTGAACCAATGCAAAGGCTTGTTTTTCCAATGATGAATATCTTACTTCTGCATTTTTAAATGGAGATCTCATAAAAGCAATAGGTCTCTCCTTGTTCTCTTCTCTTCTCTATGTTAACACTGCTGCACATGAATGCTCAGAAGCAAAAGAATAAATGTAGAAGGGTTTTAGATAATTTAGGCTTGTCAAAATAGGTGCCTCAGATATAGCTTGTTTAATCTGCATGAAATCAGACTTGGCCTCTTCACTCCATTCAAACTTCGCATCCTTCTTCATCATTTCACTGAGTGGTTTGACAATCTTTGCAAACCCTATTATAAATTTCCTGACAAAATTGATCCTTCCAAAGAAAGATCTCATTTCCTTCTTACTTCCTGGCCTTGCCAATTTCAAAATGGCCTCTACTCGATCATGATCTAAGGAAATACCCTCCTCTGATATAATGTGACCTAAAATCTTTCCTTCAGAAACTCCAAATACACATTTCTTTGGGTTAAGGGAGACACCATAACTGATACATTTCTTTAGCACTTTTTCCAAATCAGTAGCATGATTTTCTCTATTCTTAGAGAAAATGGTCAGATCATCAACATAGAATATTATACATTTCCCTATCAGATCTTTAAAAGCTACATCCATCGCCCTTTGAAAAGTAGCACTAGCATTGACTAGACCAAATGGCATCCTTCTATAGGCAAATGTGCCCCATTTTGTAGTGAAAGTTGTCTTCATCCTATCCTCATGACTTACAAGGACCTAATTGTATCCTGAATACCCATCTAAGAAAGACATCATCTAAGATCCATTGACCTTTTGCAATACTTCATCAAGGGAAGGTAATGGATAGTTGTCCTTCTTAGAAGCCTTATTCAAATTCTTTAAATCCACACACAACCTAATCTCACCATTCTTCTTCCTTACAGGAACTAGATTAGCCACCCAAGTAGAGTGTCTAACTGAAAATATTATTCTTGCAGCCAAAAGTTTATGTACCTCTTTCTGAATCAGAGGTTCAATTAATGCATTGATTGGGCGTTGCTTTTGGTGAAACGGTTTGGCTTTTGGCTTGAGAGGAATTGTATGTGTGATGACAGATGTATCAAAAATTTTCAAGTCATCATAGCTCCAAGCAATTGCTTCAATATTCTATTTCAAGACTCTGATTATCCCATCCTTAATCTCCTGAGAACAAATCTTCCCTATAAGAACGTTCTTTTCTAGGCCTGAGTGAGCCAAATTAACAGATTCATACTGACCTCCCTCATTCTTTGTAGGAATTCTTTGGTAAGCTCGAGGATCTGAATCAAATATTCTTTCTAATGCTATCATCCTTTTTGGGATGTTATTGCTCTTTAAATCCACTATCCCTTCCGGAGTGTCACTTTCTGGATTCCAGTCTCCCTGATCTCTGTCTGAATCATTAATTATTTGTCCTTGAAATACATCAAAACTCTCCAAAAAGGCCAAAATGTGTTGATCATCATTAAACACCTGAAAATGTCTAACATTATCAGGAATAGCCGGGACTGAAACCAACTCCAAAGAAAACCTCGTTAGATTTGAATCTTGCATAGGCTCTAGTGTGATAGGTACAATAGCAAGAGCATTTTCTATTTGATTCGCTTCCCTTGGAATGAGAGTAATCCCAAAGGCATCAAAATCTTCTATTAAATTCCAAACCCTATTTCTATATGCAGCCAATCTTTTGTTATGGCATGTGTATTGACTACGTACCTATTTCACAATCACCTCAGAATCTCCCATCACTATAAGAGCAATTACCTTCTTCTTATGAGAAAACATGAGCCCTATTGCAAGTGCTTCATATTCTGCCACATTATTAGTACAACCAAACTACAATCTATAAGAAGCAAAGTAATTTTTTCCTTTCGGATTGGTCAGTTCAATCCTTGCTCCACTTCCTGCTTTAGATTTAGAACCATCAAATTTAAGAGTCCATAACTCGTCTTTGGCTGAGAGTTCTTTCTTTTTAGAAGCAATAGGGAATTTTTCACTTGTGACATGTGGCAACTCGGACTTTTTCTGATCATCAGCAATTATCTTGAGGCTAGGCTCAATTGAAGACTCTCCTATGTTCCCAATTTGTTCAACAATTATCTCTTGAATGCTTTCTTGAATTAATTTACCATCTAATTCATCTTTCATTAACACCTTGGGCATTGGTAAAGAATCTGAAGCAAGGGTATTGAAATGAAACTAAGATACTTCCACTTCTTCTTGATCTGGAGAACCTAAAACCTGAGTCTGCTCCACTAGTACAGAAAATTACTCTTGAGAAAGACTAGCCCATGTAAGAATAGTTGCATCCTAAACTTGGAAGGAGAACTCGTTGGTGGGAGTCTCAAATCCCTCTTGACATTTTTGTTTGGGCTGATCTACATGACTTAGAATATCTATGCATGACTGACATGTCGACTCTGAATGGTTATGATAGTGAATCCTACACCAATTAGATAGCAACAAACTACTCAAATTAGTTTCTACTCCTAAAACCAGTTTATCTTGTTGTAATTTCCTTATTAGAACCTATCGGTTGATGTGAATCATCGGGTCACTATGATCTAAGGATAATGTATCATTAGGACTAACTACAAAGAAATTAAGGACTTCCTCTTGTTTGTAAACACCTATCTCAGTCTCAAAGAATGCAACTTCATTCGGAGTATCATAGTCTATGATCATGTGTTTGAGTCTAGGTTCACTTTCAATTCTTATTTGGGTGGCAACTCCTTTCTAGGGTAACCACATGTGCGAGAAATTCAAGGATATATATCCCCCTATGCTTTTCATTAGATCTCGACTTAAGAACATACCATATATTTCTGGGATATCATCTATTTGGATATCTATATAAGTCTGGATCCTTGGGTCTGATCCAACCTGGACATGCATATTCTTCAACTCACCTACAACATTGACTTCAGTTTTATCCAACTTAATCACCTTTTTATTGGTTGGGATAGGACTCAATCCTAACTTCTTAAAAATCGAAAAAGGAATAACATTTCCTGATGTTCTAGAATCTAATAAAAAATTGTGTAGATTTTCTTCAAAGATTCTCAAACTTAACAAGAAAGGTGGGGTACTGGTCTTACCTTTATACATAGCTGAATTTGTCTCCTTTGCGGGACTCACTTTACCTTTCCCTTTTAGGTGATCTACCTCTTCCAAATATTTTAATACCACCTCTCGTTGATTTGGGCACCACTTCATAATGTCAAAGAAAGACATTGATGTCTTCTGCCTCTGTAATTATGCAACAAAGTCAAACTCTGAATCATTCCTAACTTGGTACTTAGGAAAATAAGGTTGATTACCTTTATTCTGAGAATCAGAAGGTCCCTTTGGTGGAGGTGGATTATTATCTACATTCTGATTTGGTGGAACCATTTTATTCGAGGGTGCAGATGTAGTGAATGGCCCCTTGTTCTGATTTCTTAGAAAGTGGCCACCCTTGGATTGGAATACTTGAGCATCATAAACATCTTCCTCTAGCTCATTATCTCCTTGCATAGGGAATTGATACTTTTCTTCAATGGTTTCATAAGTCATGGAAGTGATGATTGGCCCATTATCTTGATTGGAACTTCCTACTGGAGGATGGGCATCAACCTGTGCAATTTTCACAATCTTCTCCATTTCTGGGAAATTGACCTTAAAATAGGCTGATGTATCATGCAGCCTACACCAATTTGTCATAAAATTCAAATCAGCAACATTAGCAGTATGTGGTCTTTCTTCACCTGCTTGATAATTATGAGGAACTCCCCCATTGTTAGGTCCAGTATTCCATTGCCTATTATTGTTGTTGTTGTTGAACCTTTGATTATATCCTCTATTTTGATTTTGATAATTCTGGTTTGAGGAGTTCTGATTTTGGAAATTCCTATTGGTGTTCTGATTCTGGTTCTGATTAGAGTAATTGCCCTGATAGTTATAACCTCCCTAGTTGTTGTAATTCCAGTTTTGATTATTGGGAGGGTTTTTCCTGAGTTGTGCCATGTCATTTGACATCTGAGAGAGAGTCTTTTTAAGAGTTTCTAACTCACTTGTGATTTGAACAGTTTATTCATTCTACACATTTTGGACTATGGTTGGGGAATGGACATGGGTTGATCCTCCCCCTTGTTGTGGTTGATTTTGAGATTGTTGTTGTTGTGGTTGATGTGAGGAATCTTGCACACCATTGCTAAAGAAGGGCACTGTGGGTGGAGCTTGCAACTCAGATATTGGTCTGTATTGGGAATAAGACAACCCTAGGCAATGTTGTATAATGGTGGATTAGGAATATGATAATTCATTGGAGGAAGAACTTATCCTAACCCTCCAGATTGCAAACTTATCTATTGTTGCAATTTGATAGCCAAATGATAAATCTTAGACAGTGAGTCAATTTCATCAGGTTGATAAGTTCTTTGCAAGAACAGGCCAATCAAAAGGATCAACAGCTCTCAAATATGCCTGTATGGCCATATCCTCTGGTACAAAGTAGGGCTCTTGTAGCCTACGATACATCCTTTGGAACCTAGTGTTAAACAAGGGCAATGGTTCATGATGTTCTTTCCTTATGGTGGCAAACTGGTGATATAGTATTGCAGGATCCACATAAACCCTGAATTGATTAATAAAAGCATTTTCCAAATCTTTCCAACCCAGGATAGATCCCTAAGGTAGATTCAGATACCAATTATATGCCATATCTCCCAAACAATAAGGAAACATTCTACATACCACATCTTGATGAGCAACTTGAGCTCGAGTGCAAGCATCTTTGAATGCTTGTATATGTTATTCAGCACTTCTCGACTCTCCATGCATGTATTTTGGATAGAACCTCTCTGGGTTCTTTGCTAAATCATGGAATCCCCTAGGAATAATCCCTAATGGGGAGGGATTATTCATAAATTAAGCCATTAGTGGGATTGGTTGGACAGTTGGTGATATAGGCCGAATTGGTGGTGACACAGGCCTATTTGGAGGTGATGATGTAGGTGGAACTAGTGGTGGTGTAGGTGGATTTGGAGGAAATCCAGGTGGAGTAAGTGGTTGTGGTAGCATAGGTATCAAAACCCTACGAGCATGAGGTCTTGGTCTAACCAGAGTTTGCAATTCTTGTAAAGGTTAAGGGTTAGTAGAGGATCTCAAAATCCTCCCATATTTCTCCGGTGAGAAAGAAACTATGCGAGCCAACTTGTCTTTTTAGGCCCTCCTTCTAGAGCCAACTTATATTGATGGTTAAAATGACATAAACAACATTAAAACATAATATTTCTACTCTATTTCTCCTAACAAAGAAAGACATGTAGTGGCCTAGCTCCCAAGCTCCTGGTAGTTGGTTCTCAACTATTTAGTGTCACTCAATCAGTTCATGCAACTGTAATGTTCAAGGGGCATGTGCTGGTAACAAAAGATTCAAGCCATGACTCATTTTATCAAAATAATTCATATAAATAAAAGGGTTTCAAACAAAAGAAAAAGATGGAACAAAGGGGTAACCAGTAAATTTGAATCAAATTTATCTAACATCTAGACATATACCTTCAACAATGAATTTTTTCTAACCAATCACAAAACCAAAGCATGACACAATCTACAACATAAACTATACCATTGCATGCATCTAAGGTGCTTAATTCAATACCTCTTTTCACTTATCACAACTATTTTCAAGATTTCAAAACATACATCCATTCATTGCCAAGGTCATAGATCAACGGATTTTAAATAACTTTAATTCAATGACAATCTAATAAGACAATCCTCAAATCTGATTCCTTCAAATAATTTTCATCACTCAAGAAACTTGTATGTTCAGCACAATCACTGCATCCAGATAGATTATAACTTATCAGCCTTATCACACAAACAATTTAACTCTAACACCATATTGCGAGAAAACCTGTAATTTTTATTAACTGTAAAGCATCTAGTAACAATGTATCAAAGTGATCACTAAAAAATTCTTTCTCCTAGCATTAGGTAAGCCAATTCTATTCTCGATTAGCCGACCTTTACAATACAATAAACATCAAGTATTTATAGATATACAAAAGTTCAAACTCCACTTCTATTTTACGTTATCCACCTTTTTAGGAACAAAAAATATCTTGGAAACTCAGATCAATTTGATCTTGAGTTCTTACATTTAGACATTCAGTTTAACTAAAAATAGAAGATAGAAGAGAAGAAGAATTCATGAGCTCAAAAAGTTGTCAGTGTTGCATTCAACATGCAAAGAAGAGGAAAATTATGCATGTTGGGATTCATGCATGTGAAGCTGGATCTGCAATGAACTCATTGTAGCTGGTGAGGACTTGCTGTAATGTATCTATTTCCAGCCCATCAATCCAGCTATCTTCAAACTTGATTCGATCCAATTCTATTGTAGTAAATTCTCTCATACCCTTTTTTTTGTTAACTCTCTCCCAGTAGCTTTTATCTCTTCTTTGACCTCTACTAGCCGATCTATTATCAAATCTTCTACATCATCTTTTCCCTACATGAGTCCTTTGAACCTTTCATCCCACTTCTCTTTAATTAGACTCAACGGCATGCCTTCTTTTGTCAGCACATTTACATCTACAATTATAGCAATGACTGCTTCCAGCTCTTCCAATTGTTTAGTCAAATTATTAACAGCCTCCTGAATTTCATCCTTATGTTTACACAAAAATCTAGTTCTAAACCTGAGTATACGAGAAGTTTTCTCCATAAAATTCTTGTTGTCCTCCTCAAGTATTGATTGTTCTAGAAGAGTTGTTAAAGGCAATGCACTAACCTTTTCTAACTTCTAACTGTATTCTTTATACTCTTCTTCTTGTTTCTCTAATGCCTCAATGTATTCATGCATCTCTTTTATCAACCCTTTTGTGTCCTTGTAGGCTTTAAAACCTTCAACCAAAACTTCACCCACCTCTCAGTTTAACTTGTCTACCCATCGGTCTACCATCTCCACTTTGCCTTTTACCTACACCAAATCATCTACCTCCTTTTTACTTAGCAAAATAGGAGTCTCAATGGCCACTACCTGCTGTGATCTTGGAGAGGAGACACTCTTCAAGAATGAATGTAGTTGATCTAATTGAGCTTTAATCTCATCCTTCCTTTGCTTATCCTTGATCATTCTTGACTTGGTTGTTGAAGCCACCACATCAATCAATTTCATTTGTTGATTCCTAGTGGGCCTTCCCAAGTTGACCATACTCAATGATAATTTGTTAACTGCATGTCCCCTACCTCCTTTTCTATCATTGGCATGGCGCATTCAGCAACAATTTCTCCTTTGTCTGTGAGTTGGGTAGAATGTAGAATCTTAGCCTTCTTTTGAGGCCTCTCCTGCTCAATTCCTTTCATCATATCCTCCCAATTGAGAGGTTTTGGAGGTGTCACTGCCCTCTTCTGCAAGTCCAATTTTAGCCAAGTAGGAGCACTTGGAGTAGTATTCATCATAGAAGAGGAAGCAACAACTGTAGAAGGTGGCTGAACATTTACCTGAGATTGAGGATCAACCCTAGATTTCTCTTATTGTTCTTGCAGTATATGCATCTGCACCATCTTTTCAGCCTCTTCTCTTCTCAAACTCTCTTCTTCCAACCGATCTCTCTCTACCTTCTCTTTTTCCAACTTTTCCTTCTCTAAAGATTCTTTTTCTAGTTTCTCCTTTTCCAAAGCTTCTAGTCTTTCCTTTTCTAACCTTTCTGTCTCCAAAGCCTTAAGTTTTTCTTCTTTTTCCCTTTCTTCTTCTGCTTACTGCTTCTTAACCAGCTCCTCAACATCCCTTTTCCTCTTTAAAATTTTGGCTTCTTCTTCTTTCTGGTGAGCTTCTTCTGCAAGTTTTAGTTTGGCAACTAAAATTTCTCTTTCCCTTCAGTTTCTTGCCTTCTCTTTCTCAAGGTCATGAATTTTTTGTATTAGCTCCAACTTTTTGTTCTCTTCTTTGACTTTGAGCTCATGTTCTTGCTCCCTTATTTTCCTCTCTACTTCATCAACTGTTGCCTTTTCCTTAACTTGCTTTTCTTTCAATTGTTGTTGCTATGATACAACATCAGCTTGTACCTTGGCCTCCATTTATTTTTGTTTCTCTAAGGCTACAACCTTTGCATCAGAATCTCTTTTTGCATCTTCAAATAGTTTCCATTGATCTTCATGTGTTAAGATCTGCTAAATATCTTCCTCTAGAGGCATGTTCTCTTGCAAATCTTTCTCTGACAGAGTCTCATCTGAATCTGTCTCAACTTCCAGAACTTCCTTCTCCATTTCTTTTCCCTTGGCAGCTTGAGCCATGCTATGAAGAGATCCTTCTTGTATTTCCTTACTCTTCTTCCTTGTAATTGGGACTTGTGCAAATGATTCACCTAAGGCAGATGTCGAAATAGCAGATCCTACTGGAACATCTCCTTCTTGTGTTTCTTCTTCACCATCTACTGCCTCAAGTTCTATTTCTTCAATGTCTGGAGGAAGGAATTCCAATGGCTCTTTAGGAGGTGTCTTTCTTTTCATTCTCTTGTATCCCTTACCCTTTTTAAGGACTGGTCCTTGAGGAGCTTGAGTTCTCAACATTAACCACTGCACACTCCTATCCAATATTGTCCTTCCAATCTTCTTGATATCAATGGTTTCTTTAGCATCCCAGTCAATTGGATCCAGATTCTTGTTGCCAATATTCAAAGCTACATAGGAGGGATCCAATACAATTCCATCATACACCAATGTGTCAGGAATTTTTTCTTTAACACCTAGTTCTGCCATGAGTGTGATCGACATTCTTTCATAGTTCTTCTGTCTCAAATCATATTCATCCTACCGATCACTCCAAAAGTCTTCTAACAAATTGAAATGTCTAGTAAATACTGAAGGCAATAAGGCATGCATCTTCCCCTTTTGATCAAAACACTTACGAGCTGTGTACAATCCCAATTTCAACTGTATCAATTCACTACAGACCACCTTTTCTCCTACCAAGTGTTGACAGCTATATTCACCCAACTTCATGGGAAATTTATGACACCCAGTTTTATGCTTGATCCCAAACCGAGCATTAACCCCAATAGCTTGATATACAAACTCCATTAGCACTATCATGTTATTGCAGCACCTTGGAAATAAATGTGGGTGGCCTTCAAAACTAGCCAACCTGAAGTATGTTAATTTAGGGTATTAGATGTACCAACATCCCCATTCTGCAATGAATGCCATGGCTTCTTGACTCAACCGGTATCCTACATCTCCATTCAATTGGTTAATGATCACATACAAAAATGCATCATTGACTCTTCTGAAATGAGTCTTAGCAACTTGAAGAGACAACTGATCATAGTGCTCTCATACCTTCTTCTGCCCATCTAAGGCTCCCATTATGCCTAATCTGTTCAAACCTGGGAAAATCCCCAATCTTGTTGCTGCATAAACAATGTAAGAAGTCATAAAGAAATATTTACACTACCTGATCCTTGTTAGCTGATCATGTATGACATCAGAAACAATAATTGACCAGTCAAACTATTTTTTGCATTCAAGATATTCTGAATAAAAGGAAACATCCACTCCTTGAAGTGAAATGCATTCCTCTTCCCAAATACCCTAGACAACACCAAGATCAAGTCTGACAATTCTTTGCAAAATCCTGCTCTCTTTGGTTGATCATGGAGTTTGAGTAGAGACTTCTTCTCTGTTATCAGCCATTTCTTATTCAAATGAGTCTTATTGGATGTTTTATACTCGCTATACTTCTTTAGGGCCTCTGCCTCGGTTAACTGCACCAAGTTCTTAGGATTCGGAACACTAAATATACTTTGAAACATCTAAGGAGTAAGATCAATGATCACATTATTTTGTGGATCCATGAATAGTCTTGTAGCAGGATTATAGGTACTGGCTGCTGTTAAGATCAACTCCGGACACTGGACTGACAAAGGAAATACAGTGATATGGGCCAAGCCAAAATCAGCAATTCTTTGTGTCCTTCCTATTATATTTTTTCCGTTCCACAAAGGTTTCTTCATATAACTCTTCAAAATTGTATTGCCCCAAATTGGTATCCGTGATATCTGACCAGTGTGATTCCACCTTGCTCACCTTCACCATCGGGCTCCTATGATTATACCTCAAGGTATAAGGTAGTTGTTCTGGATTTACCTTCTTTGGTTTTGGTGTTGCCTTTGATGTTCCTGTAGGCCGGTTCCTTCAAGCAGCTTCCCCTGATGTTCCTGACATCCTTCAATTTTCCTGTAAGAAAAACCTCTAATTAGATCTTTAGATATCATTATAAAACATGCTTTAAAAACCATGCCTTTCATATATACAACGGAGGCAAAACTAGGTAGAAACACAACCTAAAACAGTCTCTTTTACAATACTACTGGACTCAGAGCCAAAACCGGTATAGATACTTCACTAACAATAACGGGCTTGGAGTCGGAACTGGGAAGGTGATCAAAACAGGGACCGGAATGAAAAACGGATTTAGTTTTTCTTCATATTTTCATATTTTTCATATTCCATTTCCACTCCACCTCCGCTTCCGTCCAAGTTATCGTTATTTCCCAAAGAAGAGTTCTTATCACACGTGGAGCCAGAAACAAGATGGAAATGGAATCGATAACTTTTGTAAAAAAATAATTCTCAAGTTCATAATTGATTCCAGTCCCACCTCCACCTAAGTTAACTGTGACATCATCAAAACATTTTGTTGATTTAACATATAACTTCGTGATTAAAACCAAGGTCGCTTTAAATGAACAAGGGGCTTTAAAAATAGTACACTCATATGACCATGGGGAACAACTATATTTAGGGAATCATATTTAAAACATTTAACTGTGATCACTTCAAGACACGAAACCCTAATCTAACAAACTTGATAAAACTAGGGCATGGATTTTAAACCTTGTCATTTTACCAGATCAAAACAGACGACAAAACCCTAAGTAGAAATGATAAATCTAATCTACCTCACTATAGATCCCTAACTTTAACAAACACCGTTAAAAACCCTAATTTAATCTAATCTACTGCAAATCAGAAATAGCACAACACAATCATGACTAAAATGTGAAAGTGACTGTGCTCTAAAATACAAAGAATCAAAAACGACAGTACAAGAAACAAAGACTAAAGAAAACAAATAAAATAAAACAAGAACCTACTCATACAATCATGCCAAGAAGTACAGATCCACTTAAAACTAAATGATTGAAAGCATGAGCAGATATAAAACAAAAACGCGTAGATAAACGAAGAACAACAATAATAAGAAACCCTACCTCAAAGACAAAAGAACCCAAGCTAACCTTCCAAACTGATTCGCTCACAATATCCTTCCTCTCTTTTGATCAATTTGCTCAAATGAACTTCGTCGCTGCTCTTTCGTGCTCATTAATCTCTTAACAATGATAATAATGATTCATTTAACCCTTAATGAAGGTAAAAATGTTGATTTCCACCTACACGGGCAGCTATCATTAATGCCTTAAAATGCAGTTAAGGCGGAGTCAGAATTGTGAGAGAATGAACACTTCTTTGTAGTGCCACTTCAGTCAAAAATTCAACAACCCAAAAGTGGTAGGGGCAGAACCAAAATGGAAATTGATCCGAAAGTTTAAGAAATTTCCAAACTTCATTCCCATTCTGGGTTCGTGTCTGTCAACCAAACATAAAACAAAACCAAACACAAAAAGTAAAGCAAAAGACCGACATAATAAAACTAAACACAAGGACTTATACTAAAACCAAAAAAGAAACAATAGAGGCGGGGGCGGAATAGATTATGATTTTACAATTATTTTTTATAACGACCAACTTAACACCCACTCCGGCTCTAGTTTTGCTGAAGACAAACAAAAGGCCAAAAAGAAAGACTGTTGGGATGGGAACCAAAACAAGTTTCAAAAGAACTTTCAAAACCTGATTCAGTTTTGGTTCCGCTTCCGACAAACTAAACCAAAATAAACAAAGTGTTGGAAGCAAAATGACTCCAAACTTTATTTGAAAAACAACAAAGGATAAAGAACAACAAGGGGGACCCATTTTGACCAAGGAAAAAGATGGGGTGGTTATGCAAGGCATAACAGGACCCATTACCATACCTACCCTTGTATATGTTATGTCAAATAAGTTAACTTATAACCTCCTTCTTGGTAGACCATGGATTCATGCTATCAGTGTAGTCCCATCTACCTTGCATAAATCAATTAAGTTTATTTGCAATAATAAAGCAGTCACAGTCAAGGCTTACCCTAATGCTAAGCACTTATGTGAGATGGCAATTGCTTGTCAATCTTCAGTTGTTCCTACTCTTATTCCTTTAGTGTCTTCCAATGTGTCAATGTTTAGTCCATCAATATCCACTACAAAGGATACTCTTGAGATAGATGTCCCTAAAGAAGATCCTTCTGAAGCAGGAAATCCTAAGTCTATTCCTTCTACCTCTTCTCAAAGGAATGCATGTCTTAGTGATCATTGGGGTCCTTTGACTTTACAAATTCCTTCATCCAGGAATATAAATTTGACCCGATCCGCTTAGATCTTCTGACATCATTCACACCCGCTATCGAAGATGATTGTTCTTCTGTATCGCAGGATAATGTGAATGTGAACTATAATGTTCTCAATGTTAATCCTCCTTCTAAGGAAGATGATTACGCCGCCGCTAAAGAGGATAATTCTTGGAGTCCTATCAATAAGAATGATGACGATCCCATAGAAGAGTATGTTCCACCTTGTTGGAATAATGCTCTCTATGAAGATCCTCATTCTCATGATTTGTAAACACATTACAAAAGTGGCTTTAAGCTTGTATCTAAGTATGGCAATAAGCATAAAGGTTGTGGATGTAATGAATAAGGCATACAGTTCCCTATAGAATTTGTGCCTCGTAAGCAGAAACCATGGTTGAACGTTGATGTGAGGTCCACTCAACCTCATTCTCGTCAATTGGTCTATCCTCTGTCTTCGATCTTCGTATCTTCTTCTTGTGAGAAGTCAAAAAAAATTCCGCAAGAGAAAGGCTTGCTTCTTGCTCCTCATCCTTTGTTTGAACAAGAGCATATTTTGTCACAGCTTCTTAAAGCTTGCTTAATTAATCTTCCTCCTACTACATCTAGGAGATGTTATAAAGTTGAGAATGAAAAACATTCTTTTTGTGCATACCATCGAGTGCCTGGTCATTCCAACAGTGAATGTAAGGCCTTGAAGTATAAAATACAACAACTCTATGATTCAGGTTCCATCACTCATTTATTTGTTGATGCACCTGCCCTTTCTTCCCTATGAATTTTGAATGAAGTGTCTCTTGAGCAGACCCTCTTCCTTTTGAAGGGTTCCCGAGGGACCCCCTTTTAAAAAAATTTCTCTCAAATGAATTCCATAGCATCTAGCTTGAGGGCAGCCCACCTAGACCTTTTTCTATCTTTGCGTCTAGCTCGAGGGAAGCCCGACTAGACCTATCCTTACATCTAGCTTGGGGGCATCCTAACTAGACTTTACTTTTCAAACAGTGTGTCCATTGAGTGGACCCCTCTTCCTTTTCAAGGGTTCCCGAGTGACCCATTTGAAATTCTTCCAACTTGATGATAGATTGTGTGACTATTTGCTTACATGCTCTGTGGGGCTGAGAACTTGTAGAGCTCCTTCACCTTGGTGATATGGGTTTCCTCCTTGAGCAGGGATTTATTTATCACTTTTACTCAATGATACAAGTTTCCTCCTTGAGCGGGGATTTCTTTTATCACTTTTACTCGGTGATATGGGTTTCCTCCTCGAGCAGAGATTAATTTTATCACTTTTACTCGGTGATACGGGTTTTCCTTCGTGAGCAGGGATTGCTTTTATCACTTTTACTTTGTGATACAGGTTTCCTCCTTGAGTGGGGATTTCTTTTATCACTTTTACTCGATGATATAGGTATTCCTCCTCGAGCGGGGATTTATTTTATCACTCTTGCATTCATTTCTATCTTTCTCTTCTCAATTGTATATACCAGATCAAAGATCTAAATCTTCTTCATACCAGGTATATGTTTTTCCTTTCTTCAACTTCATAGTTTTGTGGAGCTATGAAGTCTTTTTGTTTCTCTTTTAGGTTCACCAGACCGTGATCTACTCCCTTAATGGTATAGGTATACTTTTCTAACCCTACTACTTTTTCAATCTACTTTAACGAAGCACTCACCAGTGTTCGTGCCCGCTAACGTGGGGGAAAAATGTATAGAAGTGAATTTTCACCCCTAATGCAAGTTCCCCTTTTACCCCTTTGCACTTTAGAAAACTAAAGGAAAAGGCTTAATTCCACATAAGATCGTTGTTCACATCACACTTGGTGCATGTTTTGAGCGTTGGTAAAGGAGTTGCTGTCGAGGATGCCCACACAACGCATAGATGTCCGCATGATGCACTTATATCCCTGACATATTCCTATGACTAGAGCTTGCAAAGGCGTTACATTTCCCATTGGGATTCATTTTGTAACTCCCTATTCAATCGACCAACCTGAATATGGCCTTTTTCTTCATTCTTCCCTTCAAATTCACCTCTCCTTAATTCATTTGGCTATATCCTATCCCTTCAGGCTCTTCTTGACTCTCCTCTTCCTTCACATCTCTTCACAAGCTCCAAACATCTTCTTCACCATCTCTTCAATCTCAAGCAACACTTTAAACTTCACGATAGCAACATCAACACTCCATCACTTTAGTACAGCAAGTGTGCAACAAACACCACTACAGCAGAGGCTTGATTTCATCTCATTTTCTCCCCCACTAGCCTTGATCACTTTGGGCGGAGGTGGTAATATTTCACTCCTCTCCTCTATTATTTGGTTGAGTAGCATAACACTGTTTTTTAGTGCTTTTGTGTTTACTTCATTTCTAACATTTCTCTCTATCTATTTGGTTGTCTATGGAGGTGGGAACACCAAAATAGGGGTTTGACTAAGGCAAACCCCTATACAGCCCCAACACTTTCTCTCTCTCTTGTGTGCAGGTATTGAATACATTCATGAGATGGAGGCTTCATCACTCGTGCAGTTTTAAGAATTCCCTTTCCCTTCCTTCCTGTACCTTTATCACTTCTATTTCCATCTATTTCACTTTATCTTAGTTCTATCACTTTCTGTCATTTCCTTACTTTCTAGAAGATCTCAGCAATTAGATTGTCAGTAGCCACTTAGTTAAATGCGTAGCACTGTTGTTCATATTTTGCGTCCATCGTTTGGTTGAGAGCTTTTCGGTTTGTCTAGAGAATCTTTGTGACCTGCTCTTTTTGATTCTAGAACTCTCATCACTTTCCTTTGAGGTAGTTTAGGGAAATTCACCCCGTAAGGCTCTCTGAATGAAGAGAACTCCTGAGTAGCGAATTCCCCTTCTCTAAAAGATGATGTTTTTTTACTTCCTTAAAACTTATCTCATATATATGTGTATACAAAATGTGTAAGCATACATAAGGTAAGTGAATTGTTAAATAACAAAATTCCTCAAAGAGATGTCGTTTAAAAATGTAATTGGCAAGTGTATAGAATTGTGTAATTTAAAATGTGCATTCACAACTGAAGGTTATAATGACAAACAAACAATGATCAACATGGAATATGCAAAATAAAATAAAAATGAAATAAATCCATCATAAAATGAAATAAAATGTGTAAAGACTTCACATACCTCAAAAAGTAGTTTGAAATGGAGTTCTACCCAATTATGTATATTTTTCTTCTTCTTTCTTCAAACTCCTCAACAAATTGACTTTTTCAAAAGCTTGTTCCCCTCCAAAATTCAATTTTATATCACTTTTGAATGGAATTCAGACTTAAATTGATATTATATGCCTTTCAATGTCAAAAGTATACTATTTCATGAACAAGGTGGTGGAATGTGAAAAACATGCATGCACACTTCACAACATCATCAAAAAGCTACTTTTTTTTTCAGAGCACGCGTAGAACCAAGAGAATATGAAAAATGTGGGCCTTGAGATCACAGGTATATTGAGTTTTTTACCATTTTTAGTGCAAGCCAAAACATACTCATGTTATAACGCACTCGCATTATAATGTGAGTGTGTTATTTCTTGCTAAAAATGGTCACAACTCTACTTCTTCAAAACGTGCTCACATTATGAGAAAGTTGGTTTTTTTATAGATTTATTTTCTCTCTTTGTCTATACCTTCTATAACCTAATTATATCTCTCTCCCCTCTATACTCTCCCCTCTATCTCTTCCCACTCCCTTGGTCTCTCTCTCTCTCAAGTCTCTCCCTCCTAGCCCCTCTCCCTTTCTCAACTCTCTCTCTCATTCACTCACTCCTTTTGTCTCTCTCCCCTCTACCCTCTACCCTTAACCCTTATACCCTCTATCCTCTACCCTCAAACCTTAAACCGTAATTATATCTCTCTGCCCTCTCCCCTCTACCCTTAACCCTTATACCATCAACCCATATAACCTAATTCTATGTCTCTCCCCTCTACCCCTAACCCTTATACCCTATATCCTCTACCCTCGACCCTTAAACCCTAATTCTATCTCTCTCCCCTCTACCCTACCCTTAGCCCTTATACCCTCAATCCCTATACACTAATTCTATCTCTCGCCCCTCTCCCCTCTACCCTTTAGCCTCTACCCTTAACCCTTATACCCTCTATCCTCTACCCTATATCTCTCACCCTAATTATATCTCTCCCCTCTACCCTCTACCCATAACCCTTATACCTTCAACCCCTATACCCTAATTCTATCTCTCTACCCTCTACCCTCTACCCTTAACCCTTATACCCTTTATCTCTCTCCCACTCCCTCTCTCTCTCTCTCTCAAGTCTATCCCTCCTATCCCTATCCCTCTCTCAACTCTCTCTCTCTCTCACTCACTCACTCCTTTCTCTCTCCCCTCTGCCCTCTACCCTTAACCCTTATACCCTTTATCCTCTACCCTCTATCTCTCTCCCACTCCCTCCCTCTTTCTCTCTCAAGCCTCTCCCTCCTACCCCCTATCCCTCTCTCAACTCTCTCTCTCATTCACTCCTTATGTCTCTCTCCCCTCTACCCTCTACCCTTAACCCTTATACCCTATATCCTCTACCCTCTATCTCTCTCCCACTCTATACTCTCAATCCTTTACCCTCAACCTTAAACCCTCTACCCTCTACCCTCTAAACCCTTAAACACTCAACCCTAAACCCTAAACCCTAAACCCTAAACCCTCTACCCTCTACCCTCTACCCTCTACCCTCAATCCTCTTCCCTCTACACTCAACCCTATTCCCTCAACCCTTAAACACTTAAACCCACTTAGTAAACTCGCAACCATAATCCCTCAACCCTCTTGACCCTTAATCCCTCAACCCTCAACCCTCTACCCTTAAACCCTAATACCACAACCCCTATACCCTCTACCCTATACATTGGACCCTCAACTGTAATCCCCCAACCCTATACCCTCAATCCTCTACCCTCAACCCTTGAACCCTCTACCCTATAAACCCTTGAACACTCAACCTTAAACCCTCAAACCTCAACCCTTAAAACCTCTACCCTTAATCCTCTACCCTCTACCCTCAACCCTAATCCCTCAACCCTTAAACCCAATTAGTAAACTCTCTACCCTAATCTCTCAACCCTTAAACCCTAATCCCTCAAACCCTATACCCTCTACCCTATACATTGAACCCTCAACCCTAATCCCCCAACCCTATACCCTCAATCCACTACCCTCAACCTTAAATGCTAAACCCTTAAACCCTCATCCTTAAACCCCCAACCCTTAAACACTATATCCTCTACCCTCTACCCTAAAAACCCTTAAACACTCAATCCTAAACCCTAAACCCTAATCCCTCAACCCTTAAACCCTAAAACCTTAAACCATCTACCCTCTACCCTTAATCATCTACCCTCTATCCTCAACCCTTAAACCCACATAATAAACTCTCTACCCTAATCCCTCAACCCTCAACCCTCAACCCCTATACCCTCTACCCTATACATTGGACCCTCAACTGTAATCCCCCAACCCTATACCATCAATCCACTACCCTCAACCTTAAACCCTCAACCCTTAAACCATCTACCCTCTACCCTATAAACCCTTAGACACTCAACCCTAAACCCTCAACCCTCAACCCTTAAACCCTAAACCTTCAACCCTCAATCCCTACACCCTCTACCCTCAACCCTCAACCCTAATCCCTCAACCCTTAAAACCTTAAACCCACTTAGTAAACTATCTACCCTAATCCCTCAACACTCTTGACCCTTAATCCCTTAACCCTTAAACCATAATCCCTCAACCCCTATACCCTCTACCCTATACATTGGACCTAACCCTATACCCTCAAACCTCTACCCTCAACCTTAAATGACCAACCCTCGATCCTTAAACCATTTACCCTCTTCCCTCAACCCAATACCCTCTACCCTCAACCCTAATCCCTCAACCCTCTTGACCCTTAATCCCTATACCCTCAACCCTTAAATCCTAATCCCTCAACCCCTATACCCTCTACACTATACATTGGACCCTCAATCCTCTACCCTCAACCTTAAACTGTCAACCCTTAAAACCTCTATCCTCTACCCTATAAACCCTTAAACACTCAACCCTAAACCCTAAACCCTTAAACCCTCTACCCTCAATCTTGTACCCTCTACCTTCAACCCTAATCCCTCAACACTTAAACCTGTTATACCTTGCATAACCACCTCATCTTTTGCCTTGGTCAAAATGGGTCCCCCTTTGTGTTGTTTTTATCCTTGGTTTATTTTCAAACAAAGTTTGGAGTCTGTTCTTCCAACACCTTGTTTTTCTTTGGTTTAGTCTATCGAAACTGGAACCAGAACCTCATCGAGTTTTTGAAATTTCCTTTAAAAATTGTTTCGAGCCCCATCCCGACAGTCTTTCTTTTTAGCCTTTTGTCTTGTCTTTATCAGAGCCAGAGCTAGAGTGGAAGTTAAGATGGTGTTTCATTCAAAATTCCAAAATCACAATTAATTCCGCTTCTGCCTCCACTTTTTGAAATTTTGTTTTAGACTGGGTCCTTATGTTAAGTTTTTTGTTCTCAATCTTTTTGCTTTGTTTTTGTCTTTGGTTTTGTTTTATGCTTTGTTGCGGGAACCAGAACTGGAATGGGAACAAAGTTGGGAAATTACTTAAGTTTCTAAATCTATTTTCTTTCCGTCTCTGCTCCCGTCATTTCTTTGTCATTGACTTTTTACTGAATTCACACTACGGTGATGTGTTAGTTTCACTCCAGTTCTGACTCCTCTCTACTGCATTTAATGCATTAATGACAGCTACCCTGTGTAGGTAAAAAATCTGAATTTTACCTTGATTAGGGATTAAACGGGTTATTATTATCATTGTTAAGAAATCAGAGAGTGAATTAGAGCAGCAGTGGAGCCTTTCTAAAGTGAATCAATTGAAAGAAGAGGAGATTGTTGGCGGCAGATTTCTTTAGAAGTTTTCCAAATATTTTGCATTCGAGGTAGGATTCCTATTCTCATTTTTCTTTTATTTTTGCTTTCATTTTTTCTTGTGTCGATTTGATTGTTTTGCATTTGGGAAAGTTTTCCTTTTCTATGTGTTTGAATGCTTTGTTTTTTTCTTGTGTCGATTTGATTGTTTTGCATTTGGGAAAGTTTTCCTTTTCTATGTGTTTGAATGCTTTGTTTTTATTTCTTTGTTTGTTTTTGTTCTTGATTTCGTTTTGACTTGCGTTTCTAGTTTTTAGTGAGTTGGAGCATGATCGTTTTTTACATTTTATCATGATCGCATCATGCTTTGTTGGTTTTTAAACCCATAGGATTAATTAGGGTTCCACACTAAAATAGATTAAATTCAAGTTTTTACAGTGAGTTAGGGATAATAGAATCTTGTTTTTACTTAGAGTTTTGTCGTGTGTTTGTCTGGTTAAAATAGAAGGGTTAAATTTGTGCCCTAGTTTTTATGTCACGTTTTCTATATTAAGGTTTTAGGAATTTATGTGATCACATTTAAAATAATTAAATATGATGTCCTAAAATACAGTCGCCCCATGGTCATATGGGCATTCTCTTGTCATGTTATATTTTAGAGCCTTATTTCATCTAATATGACCCTAGTCCTTAGTCAAGACGTTATGTGTCGGACTGTTAAAATCATTGATGATGTCATGGTCAACATAGTCGGAAGTGGGATTGGAATTGATTTAGATTTTTGGATGTGTTTTAGAATTAATGTCAATTCCATTTTCCATCCCATCTCCAACTCCGTTTATAGTAAGAAGCTTTATTTCAAAATAGCAATAATTCTAGCGAAATCGGAAGCGGAACCGAAATAGAATATGAAGATGGAAAATCTAAAGGAAATCAAATTAGTTTCCATTCCGGTCCCGGTTCTGATAACCATTCTAGTTCCGGCCTCAATCCCGCTTCTTGTTAGTATAATATCAATAAAAAATTTTGCTCTAAGCTCGGCAGTATGTTAAAAGAGGATTGTTTAGGATTTTTTCTGCCTAGTTCCACCTTCCGCCTCCAATGTATGTTTGAAAGGAATGTTTTGAGAGGTTTCTTATTCAAGAATCTAACTAGAGGTTTTGTTGCAAGAAAGCTAAAAAATGTTGAGAATTTTTGGAGAAGCTTCCCAAAGGAATTGGCCTGCAGGAACATCAAAGGCAGCAGCCAAGCCCAAGAAGATCAAGCTAGAATAGTTATCTTATACGTTGAGGTATAACCATAGGAGTCATTTTGGAACAGTAAGCAAGGTGGAATCGGATTGGTCAGACATCATCGACACAAATCTAGGCTAGTAAAATTTTGAGGAGTTGTTGGCAGAAACGTTTGTTGAAGATATCACAAGGAGAACACAAAGAATTGTTGGGTCTGGATTGGCTCATTTCACCCTGTTTCCTATATCTATCCAGTGCCCAGAGTTAATCTTGATAGCAGGCAGTGCTTACAATCCAACTACCCGAAAATGCATGGATTCACAAAACAATGTAATCATTGATCTCACTCCTCAAGAGTTTCAAAATATATTTAGTGTCTTGGATCCCAAGAACTTGGTGCAGTTGAAGGAAGCAGAATATTTGGAGAAATACAGTAAATATAAGGAATCCAATAAGTCCCACTTGAACAAAAAGTGGTTGAGAATGGAAAAGAAGTCTCTATCCAAGCTAGCACACCAACCAAAGAGGGCAGATTTCTACAAATAAGTATCATATTTAATAATGATGTTGTCTAGGGATTTTGGGAAGAGAAATGCCTTTCATTTCAAAGAGTGGATGTTTCCCTTCATCCAGACAATCTTAAATGGCTCCCATCAATTTGATTGGCCGATGATTCAATCAGATGCCATTCATGATCAGTTGACCAGAATAAGGGAGACTAAATGCGTTTTCATGACTTCTTACATTAAGTATGCAGTAGAGAGAGTAGGTGTCTTCCCGGGTTTGAATAGAGTGGGGATAATAGGAGAGTTAGATGGACAGAAGAAGGTATGGGAGCATTATAACTAGTTGTCCCTACAAGTTGCTGAGACTCAATACAGAAGGGTTAATGATGCATTCATAAATGTGATCATTAACCAACTCAACAAAGATGTAGGGTATAGGTTGAGCCAAGAGGCCATGGCATTTACCACTAAATGGGCATTTTGGTACATTCAATACCCCAGGTTTACATACTTAAGACTAGTTTGCATTGAAGGTCATCCACACTTGCTTCCAAGATGTTGCAATTTAAGGGTTTCTTTTAATGGAATTTTTATATTAGGCTTTAGGGGTTAATGCTCGACTTGGATTGAAATATAAGATAGGATATCATAAGTTCCCCATGAAGTTGGGTGAGTATAGTTGTCACCATCTAGTAGGAGCAAAGGTGGTGTGCAGAGAATTAATATAGTTAAAGCTAGTTTGGTATACAACTCGGAAGCACTTTGAGCCAAAGGCTAAGATGAATGCTTTCTTGCATTATGTATTTGATAACCCTTTTAATCTATTGGAAGATTTTTGGAGTGATCGGCAAGATGAGTATGACTTGAGGAAAAATAATTATGAGAGATTACCTATCTCACTCATGGAAGAGCTTGGTATCAAGAATGACATGCATGACACATTGGTGGATGATGGAGTTGTATTGGATCCGTCTTATGAAGCTTTAAACATTGGGACTAAGAGCTTGGATCCAATTGATTGGAATAGTGAGGAAACCATTGACATTAAGCAGATAGGGCGAACAATCTTGGATAGAAGTGTTCAATGGTCTGTTTTAAGAACTAAAGCCCCTCAAGGACCAGCTCCTAAAAAGGGGAAGGGGTATAAAAGGATTAAAAGGAAGGCACCTCCCAAAGATCCCTTGGAATTTCTTCCTCCATACATTGAAGAAATAGAGCTTGAAGCAATAGATGATGAACCCGAGACACAAGAAGGAGAGGCCCAAATGGGATTTGTTCCTTCAACACCTACATTAGGTGAATCTTCTACTCAAGTCCCACTTGCAAAACGGCAAAGTGGTGAAGTAAAAAGAGGGGCTCTTCATAATTTTGTTGAAAATATGAAGGGAAAACAAGTGGAAGTAGAAATTCATGATGTGGGAACATATTCAGATTAGACTCTGTTAGATAAAGGGATACAAGAAAATATGCATCTAGAGGAGGATGCGGAATAGGTAATGACACAAGAGGATCAATGGGAATTTTTTGAAGAAGTCGAGAAGGCTTCTGAAGAGCAAGCTATGAAAAATAGAAAAGAAAAAGTTAGTTGATGCCAAGAAAAAAGTTGATGCCATACTACAATAGCAAAAAATTGAAGCTAAGTCAAAAGCTGATGAAGTAGAGAGGTAGGAGAGGCAAAAGGAACATGAGCTCAAGGTTAAGGAGGAGAATGATTAGTTGGAATTGATACAAAATATTCATGACCTTGAAGAAGAGAAGGCAAGACACCGGAGGGAGAAAGAAGTTCTGGTAGCCAAGTTAAAGCTTGCTAAAGAAGCTCACAGAAAGGAAGAGGAAGCAGAACTCTTACAAAAGAAGAAAGAGTCTGAAGAATTGATCAAAAAGCAACAAGAAGAAGAAGAAAAGGCAGGAAATCTTAAAGCTTTAGAGATAGAAAGACTAGAGAAATAAAAACTAGAGACAAAAGATTTAGAGAAAGAAAAATTGGAAAAGGAAAGATTAGAGAAGGAGATATTAGAAAAGGAAAGATTGGAGAGAGAACGATTAGAAGAGGAAAGGTTCAAGAAGGAGGAACAAGACAAGAGAGTACAAGAGGAAAAATATAAGGAGGAAGCGGAGAAGCTGGCACAAATGAGTATATAACAAGAGTAGAAATAGAAACAAAAGGTTGATTCTTAGCCTCAGGTAAATGTGCAACCTCCTGTAGCTACTACCTCCTCCTCTCCAACTATGATGACTATTACTCCAGGTGCTCCGACTTGGTTGAAGCTAGACCTTCAAAAGGGAACACCTACACCTTATCAACCTCTCAATTGGGAGGATATGATAGAAAAAGAAAGGCCTAAAAAGAGGCCCAAGATCCTGCACTCTACTAGGTTGACAGACAAGGGAGAAATTGTGGTTGAGTGTGCTATACCTATGATAGGTAAAGAGGTAGGAGACATGCAATTAATGGATTATCAGCAAGGTACTGTGAATTTGGGAAGACCTACCAGGGATCAGCAAATGAATCTAATTGATGTGGTAGCATCTTCAACCAATTCTAGGACGTTGAAAGATAAACAAAGAAAGGATGATCTTAAGGCTCAACTAAATCAATTGCATGTTTTCCTTAAGAATATTTCTTCTCCAAGATCACAACAGGTGGCTGCAATTGAGACCCCAGTTTTGTTGAGCAAGAAGGAAGTTGATGATTTGGAACAAGTAAGGGGCAAGGCAGAAATGATAGATCGGTGGGTAAGTAAATCAAGAAATGAATGAAGTTTTAGAAGATAGTTTTGAGGTCTACAAGGTGACTGAGGATCTAATGGAAGAGATGAAACAATATGTTAAAACTTTGGAAGTACAAGAGGAGGAGTATAGGGGATATAGTCAGAAACTGAAAGAAGTCAATAAATTGTTTAAGACTACCCTCCTAGAACAGTCAATATTAGAAGAAGACAATAAATATTTTCTCGAAAATATTTCTTGTATACTTTGATTTAGAGAAGATTTCTTATTCAAACATAGGAATGAGGTGCAAGATTCTGTTAAGGAATTGAATGATAAATTTGAAGATTTGGAGGCCATCATTTCCATTTTGGTAAACGTTGATGTTCTTATAGAGGGACCTTTACCTCTAAGTCAAATAAATTAGAAATGGACTAAAAGACTTAAAGAGGTTATGCAGAGAGGAGATTTCAGTGAAGATTTACTAGTAGATAGATTGATGGACATCAAAGAAGAAATAAGAGTAGCCAAGAGAGAGTTGACAAAGCTAAAGGATATGAGAGGGTTTGGATGCAGTAGAATTGGAGTGAATTAAGTTTGAAGACAGCTAGGTGGATGGGCCCGAATCAGACACATTACAACAAGTCTTCTCCAGCTATGACGAATATATGATTGAGCAAACTTCGCATGCCTAAATCTCATGCATGCATGGTTTTTTTCTTCTTTGCATGTTGCATGCAGCACTGAGAGTTTTGAAGTGCATGGTTTTTCTTCTCTTCTAATCTCTTTTCTTTCAATTCAACTGAGTTTCCAAAGATAATTGTAAACCCTAAAAGGATGGGTCATCTTAGAATAGAAGGGGACTTCCGAATTTTGTATATCTATAAATACTCTTTGGGTATCATATTGTAAGGGTCGGCTGATAAAGAATAGAATTAGCCTACCTGATATTAGGAGATAGATTTTTACATAGTGTGACAGAAATACATTGTTACTTCACTTTTACAGTTAAAATAAAATTACAGGCCTACACAATATGGTGTTAGAATTGAGTTGTTTTACTTGATAAGGTTAATGAGTTATAATCTATCTGTATGCTAGTGATTGTGTTGAAGAATGATTGTTTCTTATGTGATGAAAGTCATTAGAAGAAGCCGAGTTTAAGGATTATCTTGTTAGATTATTAGTGAATTAGAATTATTAAATTTTGTTGATCTATGATTTTGGCAATGAATGAATGAGTGTTTCTGTTTGGAATCTTTGAAATAGTTGTGATATGCGAATTAAAAATAAGCACCTTAGATGCATACAATGGTATAGATTATTTTGTGAATTGTATCATGCTTTGGTTTTCTTGATCTGTTAGAAAATATTCATTGTTGAAGATATATGTTCGGGTGTTAGATGAGTTTGATTCATGTTTACTGATTTTACCCCTCTGATCTATCTTTTTCTTTTGTTTAAAAACCCCTTCTTTTTTTATGGAGAATAGCTCGATGAACAAGTCATTGCTTGTATTCTTTCTTACTAGCCTAGGCCCTTGAACATTACAGTTGCGTGAACCGATTGAGTGACACTAGACAGTTGAGAACCAACTACTAGGACCTTGGGAGTTAGGCTACTATATGTTGTCTTTCTTTTTTAGGAGAAATAGAGTAGAAATATTATGTTTTAATATTGTTTGTGTCATTTTCACCATCAATAGAAATTGGTTCTAGATGGAGGGCCTGAATGAACAAGTTGGCTCGCATTGTGTCTTTCTCACCAGAGAAATACGAGAGGATTCTCAGATCCTCTACTAATCCTAAACCATTTGAAGAACTTCAAACCCCGGTTAGACCTAGACCTACCTACCTTGCCACCACCACTTACTCCACCTAGATTCCCACCAAATCCACCTACACCACCACTAGTTCCACCTACATCACCACCGCCAAGTAGGGTTGAGTCTCCACCAATTCAGCCTATATCACCACCTGCTCAGCCAATGCCACCCATGGCTTATTTTGTGAATAACCCCTATCCATTAGGGACTATTCCAGGAGGGATCCATGACTTGCCAAAGAACCCAAAAAAAATTTGTCCTAAGTACATACATGGTGAATCAAGAAGTGTTGAGGAGCACATACAGGAATTCAAAGATGTTTCCACATGAGCTCAAGTTGCTCATCAGGACGTGGTATGTAGATTGTTTACTTACTGTTTAGGAGATATGGCATATAACTAGTATTTAAATATGCCCCAAGGATCCATTCTGGGTTGGACAGATTTAGAAAATGCATTTATTAGTCAATTTCGGGTTTATGTGGACCCTACCATTTTGTATCACCAGTTTTCCATAGTAAGGAACATCATGAGCCACTACCTTTGTTCAATACTAGATTCCAAAGAATGTTTCGTAGGTTGCAAGACCCATATCTAGTAGCTGAGAATATTGCCATGCAGGCATATTTAAGAGTTGTTGATCCCTTAATTGGCCTATTCTTGGAGATAAATTATCACCCTGGTGAGATTGACTCTTTGTCTAAATTTAATCATCTAGCCATCAAGTTGCGACAATAAATAAGTCTACAATCAGGAGGTTTAGGAGTAGTTCTTCCTCCCATGAATTATCAAATTCCTAACCCACCATTATACAATGTTGTCCCAAGGATGTCTTACTCCCAATATGGACCCGGGTCTGAGTTACAAGCTCCACCTAACATGCCCTTTTTTTGGTAATGGCATGCAATATTCTTCCCAACAACCTCAAAATCAACAACAACAAGTGGGAGGATCAACCCATATTCATTCCCCAGCCATAATGTAGAATGTGCAAAATGAACAAACCGTTCAATTGACTAGTGAGTTAGAGACTCTCAAGAAGACTTTATCTCAAATGTCTAATGACATGGCACAACTTAGGAAAAACCCTCCCCACAAAAAAAATCAGAATTATCAAAACTAGGGAGGTTACAACAACTAGGGAAACTACTCCAATCATAATGGGAGCCAAAATACCAACCACAATTTTTCAGAATCAAAATTTCTCTAACCAAAATTACCAAAATCAAAATAGAGGATATAACCAAAGGTTCAACAACAACAACAGTAGGCAGTGGAATACTGGACATAAAAATGAGGGAGTTCCCCATAACTATCAGTCAAGTGAGGAGAGACCACATACCGCTAATTTTGTTGACCTCAATTTCATGACTAATTGGTGCAGGTTGCATGATACTGCAACTCATTCTGAGGTCAATTGCCCTAAAATGGAGAAGATTGTAAATATTGCACAAGATGATGCTCATCCTCCAGTAGGAAATTCTAATCAAGACAATGGGCTAGTCGGTACTGCCATGACTTATGAGACAATTGAAGAAAAGTATCAATTCCCCATGCAGGGAGACAATGGGCTAGAGGAGGATGTATATGATTCCCAAGCTTTTTAGTCTAAAGGTGGTCACTTTCTGAGAAATCAGAATAAGGGCCCATTTACTACATCTGAACCTCCTAATAACATGGTCCCACCTAACCAAAATGTAGATAACAATCCACCACTACTGAAGGGACCTTCTGATTCTCAGAATAGAGGTAATCCACCTCCTTTTCCTAAATATCAAGTTAGGAATGACTGAGAGTTTGATTTTATTCTAGAATTACAGAGGCAAAAGACATGACTGTCATTCTTTGACATCATGAAGTGATGTCCAACTCAACGGGAAGTAGTGTTGAAGGCTTTGGAAGAAGCAAATCGCTTAAAGGGGAAAGGTAAAGTGACTCCAACAAAGGAAACAAATGCAGCCATTTATAAAGGTAAAATCAGTACCCCACCTTTTTTGTTAAGTTTAAGAATTTTTGGAAAGAATTTGCACAATTATTCATTGGATTCTGGAGCATTGGGAAATGCCATGCCTTATTAGATTTGTAAAAAGTTAGGGTTAATTCCTATCCCAACCAATAAGAAGGTGATTCAATTGGATAAAACCGAAGTCAATGTGGTAGGAGAATTAAAGAACATGCATGTGTAGGTTGGATCGGACCCAAGGATCTAGACCTACATAGATATCCAAGTAGCTGATATCCCAGAAACATATGGTATGCTCCTAAGTCGAGAGCTAATGAAAAGTATAGTGGGATATCTGTCCTTGGATTTCTCTCACATGTGGTTACCATGGAAAGGAGTTGCAACCCAAATAAGGATTGAAATTTAACCAAGACTCAAGCACATGATCATAGAGTATGATGCTTCAAATGAATTAGCATACTTTGAGACTAAGATAGGAGTTTACAAACAAGAGGAAGTCCTTACTTTCTCTATGCTTAATCCTGGGGATATATTCCCCCTAGAACACAGTGATCTGATGATCTACATCAACTAGCAAGTGCTGATAAGGAAATTGCAACAAGACAAGCTGGTTCTAGGAGATGAAACCGATCTAAGTAGCTCGTTACTTTCTACTAGTGTAGGGTTCATTAAAATAATCATTCTAAGTTAAGCTTCCAGTCATGTCTAGAGATCTTAAGTCATGTAGATCTGCCTCAGCAAATATGTCAAGAGAAAACCCAAGCTCCCACCAATGAGTTTTCTTTTAAAGTTAAGGATGCTACCATTCTTACACGGGCCTGTCTCTCTCAACAAGAAGGTTCCACATCAGTAGAACAGACTTAGGTTTTATGTTCTAAAATTCAAGAAGAGGCTGAGGTGTCTCAATTCCTATTCAATACACCTGCCCCAGATACTTTTCCAATACCAAAGGCATTGATAAGAAATGAGTTGGATTGTAATTTAATTCAAGAGGTTGTTCAGGAAGTGATTTTTGAGCAGGCTAAAAACATAGAAGAATCTTCATGTAAGCTTTGTCCCGAGGCAAATTCTAATAAACAGCAAAAGTCCGAGCCACCACACATTTCAAGTAAGTCATCTCCTGTTATCCCTAAGAAGAAAGAACTCCCAACCAAAGAACAATTATGGACCCTTAAATTTGATGGTTCTAAATCTAAAGTAGGAAGTGGAGCAAGGATTGAACTAACCAACCCGAAAGGGAAGACTTATTTTGCTTCTTATAGATTGCAATTCGGTTGCACAAACAATGTTGTTAAGCATGAAGCACTTGCTCGAGGTCTTATGTTTGCTCATAAGAAGAAGTTTACTTCTCTCGTAGTTATGGGAGATTCTAAGGTGATTGTAAAGCAGGTACATAGCCAATATACATGTCATAACAAAATTTTGGTTGCATACAGAAATAGGGTTTCAAATTTAATCAAATATTTTGATCCCTAGGGAGGCTAATCAAATTGCAGATGCTCTTGTTGTGGCTACTAGCACATTAGAACCCATGCAAGATTCTTATCTAAAGAGGTTTTCAGTTGAGTTGATTTCATTCCCAATTGTTCCTAATAATGTTTGACACTTTCAGGTATTTGATGATGATTAGCACATTTTAGCCTTTTTGGAAAGTTTTGATGTTTTTCAAGGGTAGATAATAGACAAATCCGAAAGAGATCAGGGAGATTGGGACCCTGACAAAGAGAGTCCAGAAGGGATATTGGATTTAAAAAGTAATAATATTCTAAAGGGAATGGTTGCTTTACAAAGGATATTTGATTCAGATCCAAGGGCTCATTAAAGGATGCCTATAGAGAGTGAGGGAGGTAAGTATGAATCTGTTAATTTGACTCACTCAGGTCCAGAAAGAAATGTTCTTATAGGAAAGACTTTTCCTTAGGAAATCAAGAACAAGATAATCAAGGTCTTAGAGCAGAATATTGAAGCTATTGCTTGGAGTTATGATGATTTGAAAACAATTGCCACTTCAGTTATCACTCACACCAGTCCTCTCAAGCCAGAAGCAACACCCAGTCAATGCTTTGATTGAGCCCTTGATCCAAAAGGAGGTGCAGAAACTTTTATCTGCTAGAATAATCTTTCTGGTTAGACATTCTACCTGGGTGGCTAATTTAGTTCCTATCCGCAAGAAGAATGGTGAGATCAGGTTATGTGTGGATTTTAGGAATCTAAACAAGGCCTCTAAGAAAGACAGTTATCCCTTACTTTCTCTTGATGAAGTATTACAAAAGGTAAATGGATCCCAGATGATGTCATTCTTGGATGGTTATTCTAGATACAATCAAGTCTTGGTAAGTCATGAGGATAGGATGAAGACTGCTTTCACCACTAAATGGAGAATATTTTTTTACAAGAGGATGCCATTTGGTCTCATCAATGCTGGTGCTACTTTCCAAAGAGAAATGGATGTGGCTTTTAAAGATCTAATAGGAAAATATATAATCATTTATGTAGATGATTTAACCGTATTCTCGAAGAATAGAGAAGATCATGCTACTGACTTGGAAAAGGTTCTAAAGAAATGTATAAGTTATGGTGTCTCTCTTAACCCAAAGAAATGTGTATTTGGATTGTCTTAAGGAAAGCTCTTAGGTCACATTATATCAAAATAAGGGATATCTATAGATCTTGAACGAGTAGAGGTCATCTTGAAATTGACAAAGCCAAGCAGCAAGAAAGAAATGAGGTCTTTCTTTGGAAGGATCAATTTTGTTAGAAATTTCATAACAGGTTTTGTAGAGATTGTCAAACCTCTCAATGAGATGATGAAGAAGGATGTGAAAATTGAGTGGAGTTAAGAGGATAATTCTTCTTTCATGCAGATTAAACAATCCATATCTGAGGCACCTGTTTTGACAAGCCCAGATTATCTAAAACCCTTCTATATCTATTCTTTTGCTTCTGACCATTCATGTACAACAGTTTTGACACAAAGAAGAGAAGAGAGTGAGGAGAGACCGATTGCTTTTATGAGCTCTCCATTTAAGAATGCATAAGTAAGGTATTCACCACTAGAGAAACAATCCTTTGCATCGGTACGAGCAGTGAAGAAGTTCAAGCATTACATAATTTGAATTCAAGTTATGGCCATAGTTCCAGATCCAGCTGTGAAGTCTCTTCTTATGCAAATTGAATTAGGAGAACAAAGAGGAAAATGGATGGAAATCTTACAAGAATTTGACTTAGAAATTCATCCAATGAAGCTTGTTCGAGGACAAGGATTGTCAAAAGCAATGGCTGATGTTGACAAGAATATCACTTGTCAGCAATACACTGTCCAATCATTCACAAAGGATCCCTGGTATACAAATTTAATTTTCTTCCTCCTTAATAACAAATGTCTAGAAGGAATGAATGCTACTCAAAGGAGAGAATTGAGGATGAAGAGTTCTCATTACATGCTCAAAGGGGGATCCATCTACAAAAATAATTTTCAAGGAATTTACCTACGCCATTTGAATCAGCAAGAAGCTAAGCATGCTATTTATGAGTTTCATGGAAGGCATGCAATAGGGCATGGATTTGATGATTCTTTGGCTCATCAGATTTTAAGATCAGGCTGTTATTGGCCTTATGTATTTAGAGATGCACATCAGCATTGCACGACTTGTCATGTATGCCAAACTTTTGCACCTAGAGAAAGAAATCCTGCAATGCCCCTGCAACCGGTATATGAGGTAAGGCCATTTTCTCAATGGGCACTTGATTTTGTAGGTGTAATTAATTCAAATTCTTATGTAGGTCATAAATTTATTTTGACTACAACTGACTACTGCACACATTGGACTGATTCCCAGCCTTGCAAGAATAGAACCATAGAGGTGGTCATCAATTTTTTGACTGAGAACATCACAACCAAGTTTGGAGTTCCATTTTCTGTGGTATGTGATAATGGCCTTGATTTTTCTTCTGTTGAATTCATTTCATGGGCCTATGAACATAAAATTGTTTTGAAATATTCTTCCAATTACTACCCTTAGGTAAATGGAGTGGTTGAGTCCATAAATAAGAACTTGTTGGAAGTTATAAGAAATGTGTTAGAGAATAATCCTAGGGACTGGCACACCTAGTTAAGATTTTCCTTATGGGCAGATCGAACCAGAATTAAAGTAGCCCTAGGAAACTCACCTTTTAAGTTAGTTTATGGACAAGATCCAATCTTCCCAATCCATTTACAGATACCTGTTCTTAAGCTCATGCAGGAATTTCATACTAAGGATGATAGGATTGAGGTTAGACTACTAAATTTATTGAACATGGAAGAACAAAGAGATGTTGCTTTGCAGCAATTCTCTAAGCATCGGGTTGTTGTCAAATGTTGGTTTGACAAAAGAGCCAAGATAAAATATTTTAGGATATCATATCTTGTGTTGTTATGGGATAAGACTAAGGAGAAGAAAGGATATCATCAAAAGTTTCATAGACTTTGGTTGGGTCCTTATCAAGTGGTTAAAATAATAGGCGAGAATACTTTTCATTTAAGCACCTTAACAGGAGTTCATGTTCCATTACCAGTTAATGGTCAGTTTCTCAAGCACTATTTTGGTGAATAGGAAGGTCTAATGTTGAAGAAAATGTATCATACTGTATCATATGTAATTAAATATTTGTTTTAGTTTTTAGTTTTGTTGTTTTTTGTTCTTTTACATTGTTTTTTTTTGGTTTGTTTGTTTTTGTTTGGTCTTGTTTCGTTGGAGATCTTCATTTTGTTCATTTCAAGTCAAGGGGTTGTTATTCAGAGTATACTATTGGTACTAGGAGAGAAATTGGTTTAGGTATTTTCTCATCATCATTGAAAAGGGATTTCGTTCTGAAACTTATGTTTTATGATCATTCTAGTCTGGGTTTGAAAAGTAATTAAGGATAGAAGATACACTGTGGATATCTCATGAATTATGATCAAAAATCTGTCACCAACTTAGAAAAACATCTGCATGAGTAAATATCTATTGTTTTGGAATGGCTATACTCTTTGATTCAAGTGAAAATCTGATTCCAAGACTATCATGAAATCCATAGTAGTTCTCAACCCATGTTTCAGATTCATTATGTCTAAAGTATTGAGAAAGGTGCATAAAAGATTTCCACAAAGCAAGGTTTTAAGAAAAAATGATGAAAGAAAAGAAACAAAGAAGAAGGAAAACTCAATATCAAGTGGGTAATCAAGTATCTCTATTGGGGCTATGGATACTTGGCTGGTAGTAGAGCAATGATTTGAGAGAACTAGAGGTATCTCTGTCAGGGCTATGGACACCTATTTGGCAACGAAGCAATTCCTAGGATTTTATTGCACGATAGTTAAAAGACTCAACCTATGTAGCTTGGATCTTAGGTATAGTTGTTCTTGAACAGATAAAGTATCTACAAAGAATGATGCACAATATAGGCACAAACTCAGATTTAGAAATAACTCATAAGAACATACATCTGAGATTCTAGATCAAACTTATCCTACATATATCTAATCTTATTCAAGTTAGCATGCTTCATAAACCAAGTGGTTTTAGGGTGACTGAAATCTTCTTTGGGTGTCTTAAAAATGGGTAAACCATTTTCCCAGCCAAGTCGCCATTTGTTATGCCTTGCATAACCACCTCATCTTTTTCCTTGGTCAAAATGGGTCCCCCTTTGTGTTGTTTTTATCCTTGGTTGATTTTCAAACAAAGTTTGGAGTATGTTGTTCCAACACTTTGTTTTTCTTTAGTTTAGTCTGTCGGAACCGGAACCAGAACCTCATCGGGTTTTTGAAATTTCCTTTAAAAATTGTTTCGAGCCCCATCCTGACAGTCTTTCTTTTTAATCCTTTTTTCTTGTCTTTATCGGAGCTGGAACCGGAGTGGAAGTTAAGATGGTGTTTCATTCAAAATTACAAAATCACAATTCATTCCGCTTCTGCCTCCACTTTTTGAACTTTTGTTTTAGACTGGGTCCTTATGTTAAGTTTTATGTTTTCATCTTTTTGCTTTGTTTTTGTCTTTGGTTTTGTTTTATGCTTTGTTGTGGGAACCAAAACCAAAACAAGAACGAAGTTCAGAAATTACTTAAGTTTCTAAATCCGTTTTCTTTCTGCGTCCGCTCCTATCGTTTCTTTGTCGTTGACTTATTAGTGAAGTCACACTACAGTGATGTGTTAGTTTCACTCCAATTCTGACTCCGCTCTACTACATTTAATGCATTAATAATAGCTACCATGTGTCGGTAAAAACTCTGAATTTTACCTTGATTAGGGATTAAACGGGTTATTATTATCATTGTTAAGAAATCAGAGAGTGAAGTAGAGCAGCAACAGAGCCTTTGTGAAGTGAATCGATTGAAAGAAGAGGAGATTGTTCCCAGCGGATTTCTTTAGAAGTTTGCCACATTTTTTGTGTTCGAGGTAGGATTCCTATTCTTGTATTTCTTTTATTTTTTCTTTCATGTTTTCTTGTGTCGGTTTAATTTTTTTGCATTTGGGCAAGTTCACCTTTTCTATGTGTTTGAATGATTTGTTTTTCTTTCTTTGATTGTTGTTGTTCTTGATTGTGTTTTGACTTGCATTTCTGGTTTTTAGTGAGTTGGAGCACGGTCATTTTTACGTTTTGTCATGATCTCATCATGTTGTGTTATTTATTAAACGTGTAGGATTAATTAGGGTTCCACACTAAAATAGATTAAATTCAAGTTTTTATAGTGAGTTAGGGTTAATAGAACCTTGTTTTTACTTAGAGTTTTGTCGTGTGTTTGTCTAGTTAAAATAGAAGGGTTAAATTCGTTCCCTAGCTTTTATGTCGCATTTTCTATATTAGGGTTTTAGGCATTTTTGTGATCGCATTTAAAATAATTAAATATGATGCCCTAAAATACAGTCACCCCACGGTCATATGGGCATGGTCCTATCATGCTATATTTTAGAGCCTTATTTCGTCTAATATGACCCTAGTCCTTAGTTAAGAAGTTATGTGTCGGACTGTTAAAATCATTGATGACATCATGGTCAACATAGTCGGAAGCGGGATTGGAATTGATTTAGATTTTTGGATGTGTTTTATAATTAATGTCAATTCCATTTTCCATCCCATCTCCGACTCTGCTTATAGTAAGAAGCTTTATTTCAAAATAGCAATACTCTTGGCAGAATCAGAAGCGGAACCGAAATAGAATATGAGATGGAAAAACTAAAGGAAACCGAATTAGTTTCCATTTTGGTCCCGGTTCCGATAACCATTCCAGTTTCGGCCCCGAGCCCGCTTCTTCTTAGTAGAATATCAATAACAGTTTTTTCTCTAAGCCCGGCAATATGTTAGAAGAGGATTGTTTAGGATGTTTTTTGCCTGGTTCTGCCTCCGATGTATGTTTGAAAGGCATGATTTGAGATGTTTCTTATTCAAGAATCTAACTAGAGGTTTTGTTGTAGGAAAGTTGAAAAATGTCGGGAACATCAGGAGAAGCTTCCCAAAGGAACCAGCATGCAGGAACATCAAAGGTAGCAGCAAAACCCAAGAAGATCAACCCAGAACGGTTACCTTATACGTTGAGGTATAACCACAGGAGTCTTGTTGTCATAGTAAGCAAGGTGGAATCAGATTGGTCAGACATCATTGACACAAATTTGGGCCAGTACAATTTTGAGGAGTTGTTGGCAGAAACATTTGTTGAAGATATCACAGGGAGAACACACAGAATTAGTGGGTTTGGATTGGCTCATATCACCTTTTTTCCTATATCTATCCAGTACCCAGAGTTAATCTTCACAGCAACCAGTGCTTACAATCCAGCTACTCGACAATGCATGGATTCACAAAACAATGTAATCATTGATCTCACTCCTCAAGAGTTTCAAAATATATTTAGTGTCTTGGATCCCAAGAACTTAGTGCAGTTGAAGGAAGCAGAATATTTGGAGAAATACAGTAAATATAAGGAATCCAATAAGTCCCACTTGAACAAAAAGTGGTTGAGAATGGAAAAGAAGTCTCTATCCAAGCTAGCACACCAACCAAAGAGGGCAGATTTCTACAAAGAAGTATCATATTTAATAATGATGTTGTCTAGGGATTTTGGGAAGAGAGATGCCTTTCATTTCAAAGAGTGGATGTTTCCCTTCATCCAAACAATCTTAAATAGCTCCCATAAATTTGATTGGACGATGATTCTATCAAATGCCATTCATGATCAGTTGACCAGAATAAGGGAGACTAAATGCTTTTTCATGACTTCTTACATTGTGTATGCAATAGAAAGAGTAGGTGTCTTCCCGGGTTTGAATAGAGTGGGGATAATAGGAGAGTTAGATGGACAGAAGAAGGTATGGGAGAATTATAACCAGTTGTCCCTACAAGTTGCTGAGACTCAATACAAAAGGGTTAATGATGCATTCATATATGCGATCATTAACCAACTCAATAGAGATGTAGCATACAAGTTGAGCCAAGAGGCCATGGCATTTATCACTAAATGGGGATGTTGGTACATTAAATACCATAGGTCTACATACTTCAGACTAGCTGGCTTTGAAGGTCATCAAAACTTGTTGCCAAGATGTTGCAATAATAGGATAGTTTTAATGGAATTTGTATATCAGGCTCTAGGGGTTAATTCTCGAATTGGATTGAACACTAATACAGGATGTCATAAGTTTCCCATGAAGTTGGGTGAGTATAGCTATCAGCATCTGGTAGGAGAAAAGGTGGTGTCCAGAGAACTGATACAATTAAAGCTAGGTTTGTATACAGCTCGGAAGCACTTTGACCCGAAGGGTAACATGAATTCTTTGTTGTCTTTTGTATTTGATAAGCATTTTAATCTATTGGAAGATTTCTGGAGAGACCGGAAGGATGAGTATGACTTGAGGAAAAATAATTAAGAGAGATTACCTATCTCACTCATGGAAAAGCTTGGTATCAAGAATGACATTCCTGACACATTGGTGGATGATGGAGTCGTATTAGATCCATCTTATTAAGATTTAAACATTGGGACTAAGAGCTTGGATCCAATTGACTAGAATAGTGAGGAAACCATTGACATTAAGCAGATAGGGCGAATAGTCTTGGATAGAAGTGTTCAATGGTTGGTTTTAAGAACTAAAGCCCCCCAAGGACTAGCTCCTAAAAAGGGGAACGGGTATAAAAGAATTAAAAGGAAGGCACCTCCCAAAGAGACATTGGAATTTCTTCCTCCAGACATTGAAGAAATAGAGCTTGAAGCAGCAGATGATGAACTTGAGACACAAGAAGGAGAGGCCCAAATGGGATTTGTTCTTTCAACACCTACATTAGGTGAATCTTCTACTCAAGTCCCACTTGCAAAACAGTAAAGTGGTGAAGTACAAAGAGGGTCTCTTTATAATGTTGTTGAAACTATGAAGGGAAAACAAGTGGAAGTATAAATTCATGATGTGGGAATAGATTCAGATGAGACTCTGTTAGATAAAGGGATACAAGAAAATATGCCTCTAGAGGAGGATGCAGAATAGGTAATGATGTAAGAGGATCAGTGGGCATTGTTTGAAGAAGCCAGGAAGGTAGCTAAAGAGAAAGCTACAGAAATAGAAAAGCAAAAGTTAGTTGATGCCAAGACAAAAGTTGATGCCATACTACAACAACAACAAATTGAAGCTAAGTCAAAATTTGATGAAGTAGAGAGGCAGTAGAGGCAAAAGGAACATGAGCTCAGGGTTAAGGAGGAGAATGATAAGTTGGAATTGATAAAAAGGATTCATGACCTTGAAGAAGAGAAGGCAAGACACCGGAGGGAGAAAGAAGTTCTGGTAGCCAAGTTAAAGCTTGCTGAAGAAGCTCACAGAAAGGAAGAGGAACTAGAACTCTTACAAAAGGAGAAAGAGGTCGAAGAGTTGATAAAAAAGCAACAAGAAGAAGAAGAAAAGGTAGGAAATCTTAAAGCTTTAGATAAAGACTAGAGATAGAAGCTTTAGAGAAAGAAAAATTGGAAAAGGAAATATTAGAGAAGGAGAGATTAGAAAAGGAAAGATTGGAGAAAGAAAAACTGGAGAGAGAATGATTAGAAGAGGAAAGGTTGAAGAAGGAAGAAGAATACAAGAGAGTACAAGAGAAAAAAGATAAGGAGGAAGCGGAGAAGCTGGCACAAATGAGTGTTGAACAAGAGCAACAACATAAACAAAAGGTTGATTCTCAGCCTCAGGTAAATGTGCAACCTCCTATAGCTACTACCTCCTCCTCTTCAACTATGATGACTATTACTCCAACTGCTCTGACTTGGTTGAAGCTAGACCTTCAAAAGAGAAAACCTACACCTTCTCAACCTCTCAATTGGGAGGATATGATGAAGGAGATAGAAAAAGAAAGGCCTAAAAAGAGGGCCAAGATCCTGCACTCTACTAGGTTTACTGACAAGGGAGAAATTGTGGTTGAGTGTGCTATACCTATGATAGGTAAAGAGGTAGGAGACATGAAATTAATGAATTATCAGCTAGGTACTGTGAATTTGGGAAGACCTACCAGAGATCAGCAAATGAATCTAATTGATGTGGTAGCATCTTCAACCAAATCAAGGATGTTTAAAGATAAACAAAGAAAGAATGAGCTTAAGGCTCAACTAGATCAATTGCATGTTTTCCTAAAGAATATTTCTGCTCCAAGATCACAAAAAGTGGTTGTAATTGAGACCCCAGTTTTGTTGAGCAAGAAGGAAGTTGATGATTTGGAACAAGTAAGGGGCAACGCAGAAATGATAGATCGGTGGGTAAATAAGTTGGATCAAGAAATGAATGAAGTTTTAGAAGATAGTTTTGAGGTCTACAAAGCGACTGAAGAACTGATGGAAGAGATGAAACAATATGTTAAAACTTTGGAAGTACAAGAGGAGGAGTATAGGGGATACAGTCAGAAACTGAAAGAAGTCAATAAATTATCTAAGACTACCCTCCTAGAACAGTGAATATTAGAAGAAGACAATAAATATTTTCTTGAAAAGACTTCTTGTATACTTTGATTTAGAACAAATTTCTTATTCAAACATAGGAATGAGGTGCAAGATTCTGTTAAGGAATTTAATGAGCAATTTGAAGAGTTGGAGGCCATCATTGCCATTTTGGTAAACGTTGAGGTACTTATAAAAGGAGGCTTACCTCAAAGTCAAATAAAGCAAAAATGGACTGAAAGACTTAAAGAGGTTATGCAGAGAGGAGATGTCGGTGAAGATTTACTAGTAGATAGATTGATGGACATCAAAGAAGAAATAAGAGTAGCCAAGAGAGAGTTGACAAAGCTAAAGGATATGAGAGGGTTTGCTGCAGTAGAATTGGAGCGAATTAAGTTTGAAGACAGTTGGATGGATGGGCCTAAATCAGACACATTATAACAAGTCTTCTCCAACTATGATGAATATATGATGGAGAAAACTTCACATGCCTAAATCTCATGCATGCATGGTTTTTTTTCTTCTTTCCATGTTGCATGCAGCATTGACAATTTTGAAGTGTCTGGTTTTCCTTATCTTCTAGTCTCTTTTCTTCCAGTTCAACTAAGTTTCCAAAGATAATTGTAAACCCTAAAAGGATGGGTCAGCTTAGAATAGAAGAGGACTTCCAAATTTTATATATATCTATAAATACCCTTTGGGTATCATATTGTAAGGGTCGACTGATAGAGAATAGAATTAGCCTACCTGATATTAGGAGATAGATTTTTACATAGTGTGACAGAAATACATTGTTACTCTACTTTTACAGTTAAAATAAAATTACAAGTTTACACAATATGGTGTTAGAATTGAGTTGTTTTACTTGATAAGGTTAATGAGTTATAATCTATCTGTATGCCAGTGATTGTGTTGAAGCATGATTGTTTCTTATGTGATGAAATTCATTAGAAGAAGCTGGATTTAAGGATTATCTTGTTAGATTATTAGTGAATTATATTTATTAATGTCTATTGATCTATGATTTTGGCAATGAATGAATGAGTGTTTCTGTTAGGAATCTTTGAAATAGTTGTGATATGCGAATTAAAAATAAGCACCTTAGATGCATACAATGGTATAGATTATTCTGTGAATTGTATCATGCTTTGGTTTTCTTGATTTGTTAGAAAAAATTCATTGTTGAAGATATATGTCCGGGTATTAGATGATTTTGATTCATGTTTACTGATTTTACCCCTCTGATCTATCTTTTTCTTTTGTTTAGAAACCCCTTTTATTTATTTATGGAGAATAGCTCGATGAATAGTCATTGCTTGTATTCTTTGTTACCAACCTAGGCCCCTTGAACATTACAATTGCATGAACTGATTGAGTTACACTAGACAGTTGAGAACCAACTACCAGGACCTTGGGAGTTAGGCTACTATATGTTGTCTTTCTTTTTCAGGAGAAATAGAGTAGAAATATTTTTTTTTAACGTTGTTTGTGTCATTTTCACCATCAACAGAACCCTTACACCCACTTAGTAAACTCTCTACCCTAATCATTCAACCCTCTTGACCCTTAATTCGTCAGCCCTTAAACCCTAATCCCTCAACCCCTATACCTTCTACCCTATACATTGGACTCTCAACCCTAATCCCCCAACCTTATACCCTCAACCCTCTACCCTCAATCTTAAACCCCCAATCCTCAACCCTTAAACCATCTACCCTCTACCCTCAACCCAATACTCTCTACCCTCAACCCTAATCCCTCAACCCTTAAACCCTTAAACCCTCTACCCTCTACCCTTAATCCTCTACCCTCTACCCTCTACCCTCTACCCTCTACCCTAGTCCCTCAACCCTTAAACCCACTTAGTAAACTTTCTACCCTAGTCCCTCAACCCTTAAACCCACTTAGTAAACTCTCTACCCTAATCCCTCAACCCTTAAATCCACTTAGTAAACTCTCTACCCTAATCCCTCAACCCTCTTGACCCTTAAATCCTAATCACTCAACCCCTATACCCTCTACCCTATACATTGGACCATCAACCCTAATCCCCCAACCCTATACCCTCAACCTTAAACCACTAACCCTCAACCCTTAAACCGTCTACCCTCTACCCTCAACCCAATACCCTCTACCCTTAACCATAATCCCTCAACCCTTAAACCCACTTATTGAACACTCTACCCTAATTTTTCAACCCTCTTGACCCTTAATTCCTCAACCCTTAAACCCTAATCCCTCAACCCTTATACCATATACCCTATGCATTAGACCCTCAAACCTAATCCCCTAACCCTATACCCTCAACCCTCTACCTTCAACCTTAAACCCCCAACCCTCAAACCTTAAACCATCTACCCTTTACCCTCAACCCTAATCCCTCAACCCTTAAACCCACTTAGTAAACTCTACCCTAATCCTTCAACCCTCTTGACCCTTAATCCCTCAACCCTCAATCCTCATCCCTTAAACCCTAATCCCTCAACCCCTACACCCTCTACCCTATACATTAGACCGTCCACCCTAATCCTCCAACCCTATACCCTCAATCCTCTACCCTCAACCTTAAACTGTCAACCCTTAAACCCTCTACCGTTAAACCCTCTACCATCTACCCTCAATCATCTACCCTCTACCCTCAACCCTAATTTATCAACCCTTAAACCCACTTAGTAAAATCTCTACCCTAATCCCTCAACCCTCTTAACCCTTAATCCCTCTACCCGTAAACCCTAATCCCTCAACCCCTATACCCTCTACCCTATACATTGGACCCTCAACCCTAATCCCCCAACTCTATACTCTCAATCCCCTACCCTCAACCTTAAACTGTCAACCCTTAAACCCTCTACCCTCTACCCTATAAACCCTTAAACCTCAACCCTAAAGCCCTCACCCTTCAACCCTAAACCTTTAAACCCTCTACCCTCTACCCTCAATCCTAATCCCTCAACCCTTAAACCCAGCAATGCAACTCTCTACCCTAATCCCTCAAACCTCTTGACCCTTAATCCCTCAACCCTTAATACTAGTCACTCAACCCCTATACCCTTTACCCTATACATTGGACCCTCAACCCTAATCCCCCAACGTTATACCCTTAACCCTCTACCCTCAACCTTAAACCACCAATCCTCAACCCTTAAACCATCTACCCTCTACCTTCAACCCAATACCCTCTACCCTTGACCCTTAAACGCTTAAACCCACTTAGTAAACTCTCAGCCCTAATCCCTCAACCCTCTTGACCCTTAATCCATCAACCCTTAAACCCTGATCCCTCAACCCCTATACCCTCTACCCTATACATTAGACCCTAAACCATAAACCCCCAACCCTCTACCCAATCTTAAACACTCAACCCTTAAACACTAAATCCTTAAACCCTCTACCCTCTACCCTCAACCCTTAACCCCACTTATTAAAATCTCTGCCCTAATCCCTCAACCCTCTTGACCCTTAATCCCTCAACCCTTAAACCCTAATCCCTAACCCTTATACCCTCTACCCTATATGTTGGACCCTCAACCCTAATCCTCCAACTCTATACTCTCAATCCTCTACCCTCGACCTTAAACCCTCAACCCTTAAACTCTCTACCCTCTACCCTCTACCCTCAATCCTCTACCCTCTACCCTCAACCCTTAAACCCACTTAGTAAATTCTCTACCACAATCCCTCAACCCTCTTGACCCTTAATCCCTCAACCCTTAAACCCTAATCCCTCAACCCCTGTACCCTCTACCCTATACATTGGACCCTCAACCCTAATCCCCCAACTCTATACTCTCAATCTTCTACCCTCAACCTTAAACCCTCAACCCTAATCCCTCGACCCTTAAACCCTTAAACCCACTTAGTAAACTCTACCCTAATCTCGCAACCCTCTTACCCTTAATCCCTCAACCCTCAACCCTTAAACCCTTATCCCTCAACCCCTATACCCTCTACCCTATACATTGGACCCTCAAACCATCTACCTTCAACCCAATACCCTCTACCCTCAACCCTAATCCCTTAGCCCTTAAACCCTTAAACCCACTTACTAAACTATCCACCCTAATCCTTCAACCTTCTTGACCCTTAATCCCTCAACCCTTGACCCTTAAACCCTTATCCCTTAACCCATATACCTTCTACCCTATACATTGGACTCTCAACCCTAATCCCCCAACCCTATACCCTCAATCCTCTATCCTCAACCTTAAACCCTCAACCCTTACACCCTCTACCCTTAAACCCTCTACTCTCTACCCTCAATCCTCTACCCTCAACCCTAATTCCTCAACCCTTAAACCCACTTAGTAAAATCTCTACCCTAATCCCTCAACCCTATTGACCCTTAATCCCTCCACCCTTAAACCCTAATACCTCAACCCCTATACCCTCTACCATATACATTGGACCCTCAACCCTAATCCACCAACTTTATACTCTCAATCCTCTACCCTCAACCTTAAACCCTCAACCCTTAAACCCTCTACCCTCTACCCTCTACCCTTATAACACTCAAACTCAAACCTCAAACCTCAACCTCAACCAACCTCAACTCCTCAACCCTCAACCTCAACCCTCAACCCTTAAAACCTAAACCCTTAATCCCTCTACCATCTACCCTCAACCCTTAAACCCACTTAGCAAACTCTCTACCCTAATCCCTCAACCTTATTGACCCTTAATCCCTCAACCCTTAAACCCTAATCCCTCAACCCCTATACCCTCTACCATATACATTAGACCCTCAACCCTAATCCCCCAACCTTATACCCTCAATCCTCTACCATCAACCTTAAACCCTCAACCCTTAAACCCTCTACCCTTAAACCCTCTACCCTCTACCCTATACATTAAACCTTCAACCCTCAATTCTCAACCCTCAACCTTTAATCCCTGAATCTTCAACCCTCAACCCCAATACCCTCTACCCTTAATATTGGACTCTTAACCCCAATACTTCAACCATATGTACCCTCCACCTAATCCATCAACCCTATACCCTCAACCCAATACCCTAATCCCTCAACCCTACAGGTCGTCAACCCTCTACCTTATACATTGAATCCTCAACCCTCATATATCTATGTCCCTCCCTCCTCTTTTCTCTTTCTCTCTATATCACTTCTCCCTCCATCTCTCTATACATCCATCCCTCCCTCTCTACCCTAATCCCTCAACCCTAAAACCTGAACCCTTAAACACTCAACCCTCAACCCTCAACCCTCAACCCTCAACCCTCAACCCTCAACCCTCAACCCTTAAACCCTAAACCCTCAACCCTCAACCCTCAACCCTTAAACCCTCAACCCTC
>CM021108.1:455139420-455155339 GCA_007115665.2 Sequoiadendron giganteum | reverse complement strand
TCCCTACCACCCTCTCTTGCTCCCTCTATCTATCTCTCTATATTCCTCCCTTTGTATCCCACTCCCTCTCTCTCCCTCTCTCTCCCTCTCTCTCAGGTCTCTCCCTCCCACCCCCTCTCTCTCTCAGGTCTCTCCCTATGGCAACCTACCTAGTTAACTCTCTCTCTCTCTCCCCTCTATCTATCTATCCCTCCCACCCTACCTAGATAAGTCCCTTTCACTCCACCCCCCTCTTTCTCTCCCTCTCTCAGGTCACTCCTTCCCACACCCTCTCCCTCTCTTAGGTCTCTCACTCACACTCCCTCTCTCTTCCACTCCCTTTCTCTCGCACTCCCTCTCGCTACCTATCTATCAAGTCTCTCCCTCACACTCTCAAGTCTCTCCCTTTGGCACCCTACCTGCATAACTCTCTCTCTCTCAATTATCTCTCTCTCCCACCCCCCTCTCTCTCTCTCCTCCCTCGCCTCCATCGAGGCTCCCTCAGCTATCCCTGCACCCTACTGTAATTCCTCTCTCTCTCTCCCACTCCCTCTCTCTTAAAATATAACTTCCACCCCCTCTCCCTCTCTCCAAACTCTCTCTCTCTCTCCCACCCTACCTAGACAACTATAGATCTCTCTCTCTCTTAAATCTCTCCCTCCCTCTAAAGACATACATAGAAGCATAATACATATATACATACAATCTTACATACATACAAGCATACATGTGCATGTGTAGATACACTCTTGCATACAATATACATGCATTGATACATACATACAAGCATACATGTACATACAAACATAAAAATATATAAACATACATTCAATAGAGTAGTATTTAACATAAATCAAGACATAACACGAGCGCGTTATGTCTTGCTAGACATGTTCCTCACAAATGCAAAATAACCATGTCAAAACTGAGATATAATGAGAGGGCCTAATAACGCGTGTGTGTTATGACACGTGTGTGTTATGACACGTGCGTGTTATGATGCGTGCGTGTTATGACGCGTGCGTGTTATGACGCATATGTATTATAATGTGTGTGTGTTATAACGTGTGCACGTTATATCTTGCTTTGGGAATCCCCAAGCCTTGGGATTGGTATTTTCCTTGGAATACCAACCCAAAGGCTTGGAGGGCATTCCCAATGACCAAAGATGTGTTTTTTTCAAATTCTACAATATTTCACATAATCGGGTTTGTGCTCACCGTTAGGATTGCACATGGTTCAATATTAAACAAATCGAACATTTGGGTAATGTTAGGTTCTCTCTTAGTTATCCAACGATGTAATTTTTTTCACTTTCTGACAATGTTAAACCTTTCATCCATAATTTCTTTTGTTTGTAAGTCTCTTTTTTGGCAAAAAACAATGTTTGGTGTTTTTTCGTTATAAATTAACCGTTCATCAAAATTTCAAATAAATTACATTTTTAGAAACTAGACTCCATTCTACAAAAGAATTTTTTTTAAATATTCAATTAGTTTCCAAAATTTGTAGGGGTAGCACAGCTAAAATTAAGTTTTTCAGGAAGTGTCTACTTCAAAAATTACTAAAAAATCAAATATTCATTAAAAAATTATCAGAAAAATTGTGCATCAACTACATACTATTAGCTAACTTCTAACCATTGCGATTTTAAAAATACTAAAAAAAATTCACCATACTAGGGTCATACAAGAGTTTCTATGTTATGTTTATTTTGACAAAAACAACACCAATTTATGTACGTCCCCATTTTGAACCCCTTAATCTTAACCATTTTCAAAATAAATTAGTAGTTTAGAAAGTAGACCTGGAGTACTTTGATCCTTTTTTTTGTTCCATCTCAAAATTTTGAGTGTAACTATCCTCAATTTCACATCCAAGGTCAGTGTTTCTTGATTTCAGAAAAAAGTGGCCACTTAAGCCCCCTTTTTGGGACCCATCTTTTTGCTCTTACCCAACATTATCCTTTTAAATTTTCTTTGAAGTTGAGGATTTATAAATATAACATTAGATTTTACTAGCTTTGTTAGCATTAAGCCTAGGCTCTTGTTTTTATGATGAATCATCATAATCCTTTTTGAAAGAAATTTTTATTGATTTTGGAAGGATAAGATGGAGCATTAGAGGAGACATACTTCTAAATATTTCCTCTAATAATTTGAGCTCAAAATCTCTAGCACTCACACATATATAATGATCAAAGTGCACTTTACCTCTTAGAGTAGGAATGAATTTTTTGATAAACAATATTCAAATCTCACCATTAAGGAATTGATATTTCATATGTCTAGATGTGGATTAGAATCTTATGAAATAGTCATAAATTATTTCATTGTTTCCTTGTCTACATTCCACCAAATTAATAATTATAAATTTAAAACCAATAGATGAATCCATGTTGCAATGAATAAAATAAGTATAATTGTAGTGTAGAAAAATGTATCCCTTTGCATTTTTAAACTTGTTTGGACCCTCCCTACTAAAATTGGGCTTCTTTATGCCTTATTTGGTCTTATTTTGCATCCACAAGCCTTAATTAATTTATCTTTCTGAAGATAATCTCGACATACATCAAGTAACCAATCAGAATTTAATGATTTTGGATTGTATGGCCCATATTTAGTGATATGGGACTCATAAGCCACCTTGGGTGTATGGGTCCACCTAGGTTTTGGGGCCTATATCTAAATTTTAGTTTCACATAAAACTAAACCTTTCTTGAAAAATGTGATCCAAGCCTAGCCTAATCGGACTCATATGCCCCAACTGGTGTATGAGTCTTGCTTAGCTTAGACCTAATTTAAATTCAAATTCTTGGTGAGATTTCATTCTCCTAGATCTGATGTCGGTTTGTAGTGTTGTAATTTTGGGAAATTTGGCATAAACAAGTGTAAATAAAGTTTATTTCACATATTTTCTCCTAGAAATTTAAGTGATCTTATGAGAATTCAAGTGAGAGAATTATAAAGCATTCAAGAGCATTCAAGAGTGATTATCAAGTATTTTGGAGCATTGTTCAAGAATCAAGCATCATGTCAAAGTCATCATGCATCATGTTTGTTTTTGAGCTAACATTTATGATGTAGGGTTTTATGTTTCAAGCAAGCATTCAAGTCAAGATACATATCATTCAAGAAATATTCAAGATCCACATTCATGATAGCCATTACTTACAAGATTGTGACCTTTTATTCAAGGGTTTGGTGAGTTGCAACACTGCATATTTGTCCATTCATCATTCCTCCATTTTATTTCATTTCATTTCAAGGTGTGATTACAAAAATAGGGTTTGACCAAGGAAAACCCCTATCCACTAACAAAACAACATTGTTCCCTCTCTTTGATCTGTGATTTTCAAATCTAGGTTGGAGATTCATTGAAGATCAAGATTGGAGAAAAGTTGTCAAGTTGCAAATTTGTCAAAGTTGTCATCTACATTGCAAGATCATGGAAAGTCGCCTACAGGTTGCAATTAAGTGATTCAAACTTGGATATTTGGTGAGGAAGAAGCTACAAGAAGTCATCAAAGAATGTCAAAGTTTCAAAGCAACCTTGATAATGGGACTAAATCGCCACTTGTGGCATATGAGTCCCAGTATACACATGTTTAGACATTTTCTACAGATATTGGTTCAACAGTTCCAGATTCTAATTTATGTCAGAAACCCTAATCTGGGACTAAATCGCCCAGCCTAGCGTATGAGTCCTAGTGAGCATTAAAGTCAGTATTTTCAATATTTTTGGTTTTCATTCAAGCCTCTATAGTTTCTAGGTGCACCTCTGTACTTTCCCAGTCTTTTATTTTACATTTTAGTTTCATAATTTAGGTCATATAGTTAGGCATTGCATATCTTTTAAATTTCTAGTCTTTCCAAGCCCTAGCTTGGTGGTGAACCCTCTTTTATTCTTTAATCACAACCTAGGACAACCTTTAGTAGATCTCTTTCCTTCACTCCATCCTTGGATTGAGATATCTATGATTTCCTTTAGTGAAACTTGTGAAATAGGTCGTTATCACCTTGTGTTCAATCTCCTAAAAGATAGAATCCACCCCCATATTTCCTAGGTTTCAATAATATATATATTCTCAATATGTTGCATATAATTCGTTTCATGGGACCCCCTTACCATTACACATATCAAATTATGAGGCTACAAAACCATGGGGAATATATAGGATAATAAACATAAGCAAGAAGATTATAATTTAATACTTGAGTGATATATTTATTTCCACTTAAAGGTGGGGTATTAAATCTATCTTGAACTTCATCAAGTCCCTTGATAATGCTAACAAGGATTGATTGAGTAAAGGTGGTAATATGAATGGGGATGTGAGTGGTAATAAGAAAATTACAAGAGGTTTCAAATGGAATGATGAAGAGGGGGAATGATAGGATGAGGTTGAGGAATATTTTTTAGTGTATAATGGGGCTTTGATGTATATGAGAATTAGGAATGAAGAGGGTATTGATGGTAATAGAGCAATTTAATAAGGATGGGGTTGAAGGGAGGTGAATGGAAGAAGTGAAACATGAAAGATAAAATGTGAGGGAATTAGATTAGGGAGGGAATAATGGAAGATAATGTTTGTGAATGGGAGGCAAGTGAAGTATTGTGAATATTTCTTGATTCATTCATTGTTTGATATTTATTCCTTAAGTACTTCCATTCCATTATATTTATACATAAGAATATAGTGAATAACACACATTAGATCTAGCGGGGTGACCCGTATAATGCAGCGGTTGAAACACTTGCTTGGTGACGCTACCAACAAGGTTCAAATCCCCGTTGGGCCGCTATGCTCGCAGGCTTTGTGCTTTCGCTGGGCTGGTGGGCTCGCGGATTTGAACAGTAATAGTGTTAGGCACCTTAAAAAGTGCCCATTACCAATCAAAAAACAAAACAAAAAAAAAACACACATTAGATCTAAGCATTTATCTCATCCTCAAGTTTGTTGAAATATTCCTTAAGAATTTGCAATGTATTGACAATATCCTTTTTTATGACTACTTATTGCAACAAAATGGACCTTATGGTTGAAATAATATTTCACTTTCAAGTAAATAGATACATTAAAATTTTCAACACTAAGAATCTCACTTTGATTCATAGCTAGGATGGAATTAATTATAGGACCTAACCTAAGTGGACGAAGAGATCTTCATAAGTGATTTGGCATATACTCCTATACATGACTTTTTGAAAGAAAAGAAAGAGCACACACATTTTAGATGCAAAATAAGGATGAAATACTTATAAATTAAATCAACCCATAAATTATATATTTGAAAAGGAAAGGTCAAAACCCTAAGACAACACACTAGAGGGGATAGCTAAATGTAGAAATAAAAATGAATTGTATTTTAGATAATGCGATAAACCCTTGAATATAAGAGTTAAGATTAATGAGATGTTAGAAGGCACCTGGTTCTTCTCCAATGTTGCTAGTTTGATTGTGTAATGGTTTGATAATCAAATCTAAACTTTTAATATTGTATCTTGGCTAAAGACTTTATCTTTAATTTTCTCCTAATTCTTGTTTTCTCTATGGATAAGATTGTATGTGATTTTGACCAAAGGTGTCATGCTCTTATGTACCATGTCATAATTGTGTCTTTTGTTCTTACAAGCTTCCAAAACTTGCATACCTACAAAAATATCTACTTTTCAATACCTAATGGTGCTAAGAAGCATGTTAGGGAGGTTTTTAAAGAAGTTTTAAGTATGAAACTTCCCTAACTCATAGTCAAGCCCCTTTGACAATTTCATAATCGAGTCAATTACACAAAAGACACAAATACAAAATACCTAAATTATAGTATTTGTTGATATAATGTTATATACTTTAGTACTCCTCTTGATCCAATATGATTTTCAAGCTCTCTAATTTATTTGAAGACCCTAGATGAGTTCTAGTATCCTAGGGTTTGTCTTTATATATGTCATCATAGGTGCTAAAATTGAATATTATGGCATGTACATTGATGGGCAATAGACTACTTTGACACAAGGGTTGCCTCTAGATAAGTGAAAAATATGTTTCAATTAATTCTTTAGTATTCCTCTTGATCTAATATAATTTTTAAGCTCTCAAATATATTTGAATGCCCTATGATGAGTTCTAGTGTCCCAAGGCTTGTCATTAAATATGAAATCATAAGCGCTAAATTTGAATATTATGGCATGTACGTTGATGGGCAATTGTCCAATTGTCCACTTTAGCACAAGGGTTGGTTCTAGATAAGTGAAAATAACATTTTAATTGTTAAGATTGATTGCAAAGAAATTCTATCAAGGAGACAAAATCACACTTGTGATCCACTCTAGAATGATAAACATGCATGAATCAAGATGGGTCTAGACCAGTAAGATAAAAAAACTAAAAGCTAGCTTTTTTAGATTTCATTAACTAATTCAATATATATTTAATTTATTACTGAAAAGTCTTTCAAAATTAGATCTAAAATAAACATAAATTAAAATGACTATGTATACATTTTTCTCTTCTACAATGTTATATTATATAGATGTTATAAATGAAACAAACATCAATCAAAAAAGTTTGTGAGAGATTTCTAATCAATATATTTTCTATTTTAGTTGTTTATTATCACACTAGAAAAACATTTGATATTGTGACCATAAAATGTGAAAAAAAAATCAAACTCATTCATACTAATACACTTTGTCCCTTACTACTATTGTAAAATACCCTTTGACATTTATAAAAAGATATATTTAAGACACTAGTTTAATTTGTAATGTAATTAGTTGATGGCAATTTGAATTATTCCCTTGTTTTCATCTTTGAGATAGGTGAAAGCTGGAAAGAGACCTGTGCTATCACAGGCGGGGGAAAAAACTCACTGCCGAGCTGGCAACGGCGGGAAACACCAAGCGTTATATGTGGCCGTACATGCACGGCTGTCCTTGATTTTACAATGAATAGGTAGTGGGACCCATTGGAATTATTAATTAAAATTTAAAACCTTACAAATTAATAATTATTTTGATAAAAAGTGTATCCTTAAGAGAGGACAATGGATAAGTATTGCTCGTCTGTCAACATTTGCCAGTAATGGACAAATTCTGTTTCTTGGATTGTATTGATTAGAGGACTTCAACTGTACAGACCTGAGCTTTGGGGAACTGAAAATACAATGGAGATCTGCTGTTTGTTGAGCACATGAATAGGAAGAGAGTGGGGTTGAGCTTTCAGGGCCTTTGTTTTTCTATCCTACAACATTCTATATTGATTGAAAACCAATCTTTCAAGCTTTGATTGTATCTTCAGTGGGTTTGGGTGTTTTATATCGTGTGGTTATGGAAATGGTAAATGTTAGGAATTAGGTGTAATCTGGACCTAATGCTGGAGAGCTCTGAAAGAGGCTTCTTTTTTTTCTTTTTCTTTTATTGCCATATTTGGGGTTGTGCGGTTAGTTGTGCAGGTTTTAGAAGGGTTTCATGGGGTTCCCTTAGTGGGACTGGTCATGATTCATCATCATCCACGCAGCAGAAGCACATGTGAGACTGAAAAGAGGGAGATGAATAGCCATGAGAGTCGATTCTTCAGAGCTAGAGAGCATTCTGTAAATAGTGAAGTTAATGATACTCATACCATCGAGCTGGTAACAGTCACAGCAACTACAACAACCCAATTGAAGATACTGACAATTTTGTTGATGAAACTGATGCTCATTACTTCTGCAGAATCAATCATCATGCCCACTAGACTATCAGCCCTGTGGCGTACAGAACTTCAATGGCAATTGGTAACAATAATTGTGTTAAAAAAACCCAGTGTCTCAACCTTGCATCTTAAAAAGAAGGAAAAAAAATATATATAGATTTCCACAGTTTATATGGGGAACAGTGTGTTAATTGGCTTGCATTAAGTGTCAGATCACATTTTGTGATTTATCATTCTGACACGTTTTGTGATATATCATCAGAATGAAAGAGAGTTGACAAGAATATATATTTTTTAATGATCTAATATATTTATCTTCAAACTTCTGTAATAGTTGAATTAAAATTTAATAATATTTCTATCAAGATTAGCATAAGAAGCATTTTCACACACCTTTGCTTCCTTAAAAATTGCAGCTACAGTTTAGGGAAGTTGGAAAAATCATTTAGCCATATAGCAGGCAGTAGTCCTGCATAAGTTTGTAGTGCTTCAAAGCAGTGACAATCAATCTCCAAGCTGTGGCATCACATGCGCAAAACACAGTAAAAGTGCAGATCCAGTGACTAGTGACTAATACAAAGACAAGGAGTGCCTTCAGGCCTTGTTTGTCTGCTAGAGGAACTTAGGGATGTTGGGCTTGGGAAGCCTCTTCTTTGATGCAGGACTTAGGAGCCCAGGGAAATCGTCGAGAATGCCTGGTGCATGTCCTGCATGATGCACAAGAGTAAAAACCCAAATGGGTGGGAACCGGATCCAGACAACATGGGTATCTGTCTGTTGGCATGTGTTGCCGCATAAGAAAGCTCAGGCTCAAGAGAGGTTTTTTACTTAAACATAAGCGTTTGAAAGATGACGAACGTCTTGAGAGAGCACACTCCTCAGAGATTCCACAAAATCAGGCAAGATGGCAACACCATGCAAGTGCAGTCAGATGCTGATGAAATGGATGCCCAAGATTCTGTTGAATGCCATAAACCTGGCTCTGCCTGTGGCATGCAGAATTCTGAAATTTTTGCAGTTGTTGTGATGGGGAAGTCCGCTGAAATTCCAAGCGCTTTTGAGATTTTTTTCTGGTGGAATATAGATCTCCCAAGATGGTTCTTAAAGGAACTCTGCCTCGGCTGGTGTGTTCTCTTTAAGATCATTGTTATGTAAAGGGTAATACAGAGGAACATGAGTTGAAGATGGAAGGGCTTAAACAACTGGTGTAATGTAAAATATTTTGCATGACGAGAAAAAGTTTTGCATCAACTAAAATGAAATGTAGTAGATATTTCTTTTACCATGGGTGTATGTGGAAAATATGTTTCCAACAATAGACAAGGATGATAGCAGGGATGAGAAGGTTTACAAAGGTAAACCTGCCATTGAATCCACATTTAGAATATCAAGTACCGCCTAATGCATACAACCAGTTAGATTACCGGGTAAAGATTTTATGTTCCTACATGTATAACCCTTTGGATTATCAGGTAAAGATTTTCTGTTCCTACATATACAACCCGTTGGATTATCAGGTAAAGATAATCCAGTCTGATGTATACAAAAGATGTTTTGTAGTCAGTGCACTGGTTGTATATAGGGAAGATCTGCTCTGAGTAAAGAATTAGTATGTTGACTACATGACTGATGAAACTGGTTGTTATTATATTCAACGCACCGATTATATACATCTACTGGATGTTTTTAAGCTAATAATTTAACTGGTTGTATACATAGGACCGGGTAATCTTTACCTGGTATCTAAATGTGGATTCAGTGGCAGATTTACCTTCGTAAACTTCTTATCCCTGCTATTATCCTCATCTACAGGGGAAACATATTTTCCGTTGAACAAAACAAATTGCTACTGCATATCTTCTTGAATGATGCCAGACTTGTTTCTTGTCTTCCAAAACATTCCATGCGTTCAGTTGTTTAAGCCCTTCTGGCCAACAGTAAACAGCTCATGTTGTAGTCAATGCACTTTTATATAAAAATCAGGTTTGATGTGAACAACTGGTGCCTTGACTACAATGCACCAGTTGTTTAAGCCCTTTCCTAAAGAGGTACTAGAAGTAGATGTTCATGTTGCAAAGAAAGTGGAGCAAAACTACTGGAAAGGTAGTTTGAAGTTTTCAGATAGAGAATCCAGAAGTAAATACAAACTATTAGAGAATTGTGACATCAAAAGACAATCTAGAATCTCGATGTGCAAAAGAATGCAAACAAAATTTTATTCATTTACTCAATAATGTTGAAAAGGATTAACTGAGTGTGTGTTCCTGGCTGGATGGGAACTCCAAAGTAATGAACTGCAAAACTGATAAAGCAGAAGTGAGTGCAGAGAATTGTGACTACAAAGAAATAGTATCAGCCACATCTTGTCCTCCTTACAGGGAGACAAGAGCATCCTACATGCAGTTTTCAAGCCATTTATAGTTGGCCTTATGATCCAAATAAGCTTATATAAGCTGTTCAAAATGTCCAACATGCAAAATCTTCATCCAGGTCATTTCAGAGTACAGTATCCAATCGGGTGAGTTCAACAGAAGTTCTTACCTGTCCCAACATTAACAGTAGAACAACAAATCCATGCCTAATTGAACAGGTTTAATCACCTGCTGAAGGTGAAGCACCAGACTGGCATGGCTTTGACTTGAACGAACAAATCATCTTAGATGAAAGCCCACAAGGTTCTACTGCAGCTTACTGTCCTGTTTCTCATATTGCAATCATACCACTTGTTTCTCATTCTGTGATTTCCTCACGCTTAAGTACTCCAATTGCAGTTGTAATTTCTACAAAAGGGGCCTTTGTGCCTCGAATGAATCCTTTCAAAGTAAAAGTTGCCATGAATTTGGTTCAGGATCAGCCTGGATTTGAATGCTGGTCCAGAGACTATTGAAGCAGAGACTAGAGAAGGCAAGGCCACTGTGAGGCATGACTCTCTTTTTGAAGGTCTGATGTTATTAGACGAAAAAAATAGTCTTTCGCCATCTGGCTGAATTGGCCGGTTCTTTGAAACAAAATTTCCTCGGAGGAGACTTGGATCATACAGTTCTGAACAGAAGGAAGCTACACTGGGATAATTAGTAATTACAAGTTAGTAATTACTGCTACATGTGGTTTGGATTTGAGTTATGAGCAATTCTTTGGCAAGAAAACACTTCACACAGCAAACACATTGGTTGTTTGATGACTTCACGGTAGTAGGCAAAGTGGTGTCATTAGTATTTCACAAGAAAGACACACCAATCACAAGAACAACCTAGCTATTTAAGTAGATGTGTTGACTTGATGCAAGCCCATCGGTCGAAGCACAATACCTTCAAATGAATGGGTGATTAGGGTATGCAAACGTCATGTACCACGTTACACTCCTTACCTTGGAAGGACATGGCCCTACCAAGGGATAGATGTTACCTCAACAAGAGAAAAGTACATGGTGAGTACCTTCGGGCATGATACTGTACTCTGCACCACACCAAGCCAGTCGTTGAAAGTCTTAAAAGCTTCTAATTAATAGGTTTCGTAGTGGAATTGGTAAACAATGAGCCTATCTGTAATGAGGGGTCCTCCCTCCTCACCTATACATGTCTCGGTGGATAGAGGGTCACAAGGCTTGGCTTAAATGACACTAGCTATATCTTTGGGTATAACTTTCATTCTCCCCCTTTTTATACCCCGTCTGAATATGTGGTTGAGGTCGTCCTTGGGGTGATGAAATCTCCAAATAAACCTCCTATGAAAAATAAAAAGGAAGGAATAATGTTGCTATTTTTTATCCTTAGGCTCTCTCAAGGTGCAAGGGCAAAGCATATGTAGACAACTCCTTCGAGTAAAAGAACAAAAACGTGGAATCAAGTTTATTTTTGATCTCCAAGCTCGCTCAAGCTGCAAGGGGAAAGCATACATACTCAGAACTCCACTAGACATAACAAGCAATTATTTTCCCTTAAAAAAAATTAAGTGTGAGCTATTCTAGAAAATTGAAAGCACATAAAAACTCTGCAAGAAATATGTTAGTAGTTTTCAAGGTTTTTGGTCTTCAGTCCACAATTGCCATAGATGCACAAATGTATTAGTTCCAAAAGAAAATCAAACAAATGTTAGGGTTCGTTTTAGAGCCTAAATCCAAAAGTGAATGGTAAATTTTAAACCCCAATATCAAATGTGATAGCATCAATGGATTCCTAATGACTTTTTGATAGATCTTAAAAAAATCGTTGAAAAATACTTTGGTATGAAGAATCTATGAGCATTTAAAATCTAAAAAAGAAGAAAGGGTGACTTTGAACGAATTACCCAATTTTTGGTGCAATATATAAAAGCATCATTTAACCCACAACAAAGAGCTTTGAACCAGTTTTTCAACGCATTTTGAATTTCAAAAATTCAATGTTATGCAAAAGTTATGCCTAATTTCATAAAGCAATCTTTTGCTAGAAAAAGTTAGTAAATCAAATGCACCATTCTAGGACAAATGCACAACTCCGAGCTACAAATGTGTCAATTCCTCTGCAAATGTGCCAATATACCTAGAAAATGCACTAATATACTTAGCAAATGCACCATATACTTAGTAATTGCACCTATATACTTAAAAAATGGACCAATCACTCTACAAATGTGCCAATGTAACCAAAAATTGCGCCAATATAGCCAATTTTTTTGCCAATGTGCAAAGCAATTGTGCCAATGCACAACAATTGCACCAAACTGAAGTGCAAATGTGCCAACATGTCTTGCAAATGCTCCAATCTACAAAGAAAATGCACCACTTTGGAAATAGATGCATTGAAGAGACTTGAAATTGCCTAAAACACAGAAAATTCACGAAAAATTGTCAATATAGGGACTTGAGGGTTCCACCAGGCATGCCAAAATGTATGACCTAGAAAATGACTGAAATACAATAATTAATTAAAAAAATTGAAGCAAGATCACACCAATGAAGCAAACAAAAGAAGATCAAACACATGCAATACCATAAACCTAGAAGACCTTCAAGTTGGGCTCCATTATTGTCCTCTATTCACCTTGGAGAAAAGTGTAATGATAATTTGCTCTCAGATTCACACAAAGTACTTTGAATATGATTGCAAGAAGATTTTGGACTCGATCAAAGAGGATTAATGATATGGATGAAGGTCAATTTTAAAGATCTGGAGATATCAATCAATGGTCAAGATCTGATGAGAGATTGAACAAATCAATGGCTCAAAATTGGTGAGAGGAATTGATGAGGAATTAACTGACTCTCTGATTGGAGATAATTGATTACATGAGTCAGTTAAAAAAATTGATTGGAGAGATAAGTGATATTGAGTGTTAGTGGACTAAATTGATGGATCAGTGAACCTAGAGTGAGTGGGAATTTATTGAATTGATTGATTAGTGAACTAATTAGATTGATCAAAAGACTAATTTGATTGAAGGGTGAAGTAAGAGTTAGTCCTAGTTAACTAGTGAGGTGGAAATGTATGGAGATTAATAATTAATTAATTCTTAATGGCATGTGCAAAAATGGATAAATAAATAAAATAAATGATTCTATTTATTTATTTGGAGAATGGATAAATTAAATAATTCATTAAATATTTAATTTTGAGAATTGGGGAATTAATTAAATAATAAAAAAATATTTAATTAATAGAATAGCCAATAGTGGCATAGTGCAATGGTTGAAGTGTTGTGTTGTTATTCTTGCCATCAAGGTTCAAACCCCATTGGGGTGGAATTGTTGTGAATTTATATTGGGGATGAGGTCCCTTGTTTGTGACCTCGCCGATTCATAGCTTCGGGTCAAAAGCATTTACCCATCTTAAAAATAATAATAATAGAAGAATAATTAGTAAATTAATTAATTAATCAAAATTATTTAATTAATAGAGAAAATTGGTGAAATAAGGTAATTTAATTAAATAAGAAAATTATTTAATTAAATGCAAAAGATGGATTGGTGATACCTAATGGTGGAAAATGATGATTTTTCGGAATAAATATGTTAGTCAGGTTTACTTGTGTCTGCACAATGAAATGAAATACATATATTTGCATGAATTAAACTTGGAGATAAATTATTACATTTCGTTCCTTGATCCATGAACCTCTAATCTCCAATGATGGTTCCACACCACCTGACCATGTGATACATGTAGGCTCACCCCATCGTGTTAGGAGATAGTCACAAGGCCCAAAAACTCACACACACAAAATATATGGGAAAATGGGCATACACTAACACAAAATACGAAGAATACAATGTATACAATGATGCAATGAAACCAATACCAATCATAGAAGGATTCACAATATCACTTCTAGTGCTACTCAAAACTACTCTAGGACTAGATGTTAGAGAGTTAGGGAGTGTCATCACGATGATCAAAGGGATGGAATCACATGAAATATAGTAATCCTCTCAAATGGAAAAGGATACTTAACCTTGCAAGAGCCAAGCTCCCCAAGCTGGCATGCCTTCCCAAACATCCTTAGTCTTTACGAGCACTCAAGGTATGAGAGGGGTATCTATTATCCTAATTAATTTATTACCCATTTCATTAGTTATCACTTGATTATATGACTCCCCACCTATGATTATTCTACTTGCCACTTTGGACCGGGTACATGTTGGGAGCCACTCCTCTAATCCTCTCTAATACTTAAGTCCTAAGTTCATCACACCCTCCAATAAGTGTGGCACAAAAACCAATGTAAAATCCATTTTTTTCCAAATTCAATGGAATTTTCCCACATCATCAATTATCATATTTCATGAGGTTTCATCTTTTCAAAACATTCAAAACCATCTATTTCCATGCAAAACTTTCAGATTTTCCAACATTTTAACAATGCAAAAACTAGAAAATTTCCCAAATCCGCCATGGAAATTCATCAAATTTTCAAATTTTAAATATCAAAATTCTAAATATACTCTTTGGATGCAAATATGCTGAACAACCTTTTTAAGCTATAAAATAAGTATTTTACTCTATTCTTGAAAAATTGGGCATTATAACCTCGTATTTTTGAAATTTCTCAAAATGTAAATAAATAACTATATTAAACCAATTGAAATGCAAAATAAAAAGAGATGGGAGGATTCTACGCTCCTTTGATCTATTTCCTACAAACACATTTGAAAGAAAATGGTCAAATTAATTAAAACAATCAAAATACCTTAATTTCTCCCAAAATTTGAAATGATGAGCACACCCAAAACACCAAACAAGGGATTACAAAAATCGGCATGCACACTCCCTTACCAATTTCTATCCAAAAAAATTTGACCTCGTCGAATTTTGCCTCAAATTGCACTCCCAACCAACAATTTTCTAAATTACTCAAACAAGGTTTTTTACTCTCCCAATTTCTTCTCACAAAAAATAACATAAAATGAAATAAAAGCCCTTTTTTCCCTTTTTACCCTTTTTTCAAAACCCAATATAAAATAAATAAAATTCATGTTTTCCAATTTCTTAATTCAACTCCCTCAAATATTCCCACAAATTCAATTAATGAATTCAATTCATTTCAAAACATCATTCAACATATAATTAACTATTAAATTCATTTAAGCATAAAATTGAACATTTTTTTTATTAGAGGTGTAAACGTTTTTTTGATCCGGAGCTATGAAGTGGTGAGGTCACAACCGAGGGACCTCATCCCCAACATAAATACTCAACAATTACACCCCAATGGGATTCGAACCTTGATGGCAAAAATGATATCACACCAATTTTACCATCACACCATACCACTATTGGCATAAAATTGAACTAATTTACAAATGTGAATTTAAATAATTTAACACCCACACTATCAGTAGGCTTCCATAATAGGGTTATAGTATTCAGAATCGTATCGAATCCGATCAACATGGTTAAGTTAATAGGAAATTATTTTATTTCCTATAGTTTTAGTCATGCTTCTAGCTCCCCCTGCGAGCGTAAACGATCCTCACCCGAAGAGGGTGCAAGTGTTTATTGCTCCTTTAGTTGAGCTACCCCTTTTGATTCCCTTCCAGATATCCTGCCATTTTTGAAACCCGTGGACATGTAGAATACCTCAGTGGTATCTTTTGTGGTTTTCTCCTCTTCCTCTATGCCCTTTGCTTCATTTGTTGGGATCTAGCATCCCTCGCTGAAGGGAAAGATGGAGGATGACCCTGCTAGCAATGGGGGTTGGAAGAAGGGTTTGCCTTCTTTGAAGGGTGGTTCTATGTTAGCTTGTGTCATCCTAGTGAGGGAGGAAGCC